>JACERP010000078.1:0-383560 GCA_014080715.1 Scenedesmus sp. NREL 46B-D3 | reverse complement strand
GCAACGCATTGCCACCATCTTCTGAAGCACATGCATCAACAGTGCATGGCGTAGCAAGTTCATCTTGCAGCGCAGCAAAAATTGCTGGGCTGATTTGCAGCTCATCATCTGCTGCAAAGGGGTTCAGGTGCTGGGCAACAGCAGCAGTAGCACGCTGCTGCGCACCACCAGCTGCATCCTGATCACACTGCTGCTTGGCAGCACCCCAACTCTGCTGCTTAGGCACACCCGCAGCAGAAAAGCTGCACACACCAGCAGCAGCCGCCAGCCGCTGCTGCTTTTCACTGGCCTTGCCATCATCCGCTCTTGCCGGAGCATCACTGGCGGAGACACTGGCAATCAGCGCATCCAGCGCAGCCAGGTCTTCACTTCTGCTGCCCACACCAGTAGTGGCAGTGGCGGCAGCAACAGCAGCAACCTTGTTACTCTGTGCACCCACTGCGCCAACAGCAGTAACCATGTTACTCTGTGAACTGGCGGCAGCAACAGCAGTAACTTTGTTACTCTGTGCATCCACTGCGCCGACAGCAGTAACCATGTTACTCTGTGCACTGGCGGCAGCAACAGCAGTAACGTTGTTACTCTGTACATCCACTGTGCCGACAGCAGTAACCATGTTACTCTGTGCACTGATGGAACCCTCCTCGCCAACGTAGGGGTCATGAGAGTTTCGGCCAGGGCCGAAGATTGCATCACGCCACTCAGGAGTGAGATCAGCAATCAGCGCATAGTAGCGCTCTTTCAAATCCTGCCAGCTGTCAGGGCTGGGCTCTGACAGCATGCTTGCATCTGCTGACAGTTCTGCATTACGCACTTCAGCTAACGCTGCAAAGCTGTTTGCATGCACTGGCAGGCTGGCAGCAGATGTGAACATGGCAGTCTGCGGGAATTCAGCCGGGGCAGCTGCACTGGAAGCCATGTGCAGCAGCGCCTGCTAACCTGCATCACTGCTGAGCAGCAGGAAGTCCTGCTGTACACTGCTGCCAACTGCAGCACATGCAGGCAGCTCTGCATCACTGCTGGCACCACAAGCAACAGCCGCAGCTGTACCAACCTTCAACTCGTTGGGGCAGTTGCTGCGGATGTGGCCCTTCTCCCCGCAGCCGTAGCACGTTGGCGGGCCAGGTGGCTTGGGCTTGAACTTGCCCTTGCCGTGGCCGCTGCTAGGCTTGTTCACGCCGCCCTTGGGCTGGAAGTGCTGGCGCGGGGTGAAGTTGCGCCGCTGGTAGCGCCAGTGGCGGGCGTTGCCATCATCGTTGGCATCAGCAGGCGTACGGTCGTACTCACGCGCAATCTGCTGGCCAAAGGGACCTCGCTCTCCTGGTCTGCTGTCAGTGGCGCCTCCAGGTTGAGGTCTGCCGCTGCCGCTGCCAGGGCATCCACACCATCAGCAGCGTGCTGCTGGCCTGCTGCTGCTGCTGCTGCTGCTGCCGCAGCTGCTGCAGCCTCCTCTCCAACCTCCTGCTGCTGGTCCAACTGATCATTTAGCTGCCCTTGCATAACCGCGTCTTGCAAGTCAGCCATCGCGAAAGAGGAACTGGACCGTGACGGGTCTCAGCTACCACTGTAACGACTGAGGAACGTAGGGAAGCGTAAAGAGAAAGATTATAGTTGTTTTGTATGTTAAGCCCGTGGGGATCACTCTCAGATAGCGAACACCTCCCCTCCTACATTGCAGGGCTTATGTAGTTCTCCTGGTCCCGTCGAGTAACGTTGATCCGTCCCCGACATCGTCGGGCCCTCCCCGACATCGTCGGGCCCTCCCCGACATCGTCGGGCCAACCGGGCCTAGGTCATAACCGTCTGACCAAGGCTAGCACGGCACGGCTCTCACAGAGACCCTACAGCATATTCTATACTGTGCCGTTACACGGGTTTTGGGTTTGCGAGCCCCGTTATCCAATGTAACTATTCATTCTAATGCAGCAAGGCGCAGTATAAAGACATCAGTATGTGGCTGAGTAGTAGATGAGGCCTTAGCCATGGGTTTCTAGCGTGTTCCAAACTCCATTTAGTACAAAGATTATACAACCGAATTATCTGTTTAAAGTTTTCTGCGATATGCAGCGTCGCCTTGCTCCTACCCGAACTTTGCTTGCCATGGCTACACAAATGTCAGTGATTTTGCCATGGTTACAGGAAAAGCTTACACCATGTATGGTTTGAGGGAAAGTAATGGCGCTGCAGCTGAGTATGTACAGTGCAAACATGTTCGTTCCTGGGCATGTAACCCGCTCACGTGCGCTTCCTCCATTGCCTGTCCTTTGATATTTATCGATCTAATTTTACTACTGAGAAATCAGCATTATCATGAATGTGGTGTGTGGGGACTATACATTTCTGTTGTGGGCTGTTACCGGCCTCGCCAGCCGTGAGCTCTTGAAAACGGCAGTGGTCTGGCCAGAGGAAGCGTTACGTGTACTAGTATTAAAGCTATACAAAAGCATGAAGGCCTATGACCGCGGCGTGCATGGCGAGTGAGGCATCAGGTGCAGTCATCGGAGGACTACACCACTGCAAACGAGCTATGAGCCGCTGGAAAAGACTATTCATATACAGACAAAGTAGACGAGCAAGGAGTGCAAGCAAATGGCGCATGCTGCAAACCCATGGCTAAGGGCTCACGGCTAAGGCCTCTCTCATTTGCTAAGGCCTCTGCGATATGAGTATACAGTACATTACAAGCTCCACCCGACAAGGAGTGGGAATCCTATTCAGGAGCCAACGAGAGGCTCATTGGGGGGGGAAACCTCATAGAATATATCATCGTCATCAGAACAAACAGAAGAATCAGCAGAGAAAAATTCGTCCGCTGCATCAATCGCTTGAGCAACAGAAACCGAAGACAAGAAGGACTCAGGGTCCGCCTCCGGGTGGCAGCGCACCAAATAGCAACAATGCACAAAGGCAGCCACAAGAGCAGGTTGTTGCCGCATAAAGGTCATCATATGCGAACCACCTGGCTGACAAGAGGCTATACTACCCCACGTATGTGACAAACCTCCAAATGGTTCAAAAAGGCAAGCAAAACGCTCGCGAACTAGCGCGTACAAAGGACACTCAAAAACCATGTGAAACTCGTCCTCGACCTGACCCAAGTGGCATCCAGGGCGTTGGCATGTCCGATCAGACCGCACCAAAGGCGGACGGTGCCACCTACCAGTGCATACACGCAGATCATGGGCACCAAGTCGGAAACGAGCCAGAGAACCAACATGCTCCCTATTGAGCCCAGCGATCTGCAAAACATATTGGGGGCACCAAGACTCAGGACGCACAGACTGCAAGTTATCACCCGAGCAAGCAGCAAACCATCGTTCATATGTACTGTAAATTCCAGCCCCGGTGACAGCATCACGTGGATTCTGCGAGCACCCCTGCCACTGCTGATGCAAACACCCCTCAAATGCACTTAATACTACTCTGGCATCCAGATCCACAAAGCTTTGCAGCCGCGGCATAACCGTAGTCAACTGCCGGGAATGATCATGTGTATAAGACAGCACACGCTGCAACTGCCTGCACCATAAACTATTACTGCTCGACGTCTGACAACCGCAAATTCTCACGCATTGCGCGCCCCAACAAGGAAGCATCACCCAACTCCACAGCCCTGTTCCACATAGCTAAAGCTGCATGCAACCAAGTGCACACCAAAGGTTGGGCACCAAACTCCCTCGATAAAAGCATGTGGCAAGTTGATTTGCGGACACGACCTGCAATAGTGCGCAGAAAAAGATACTGGACTCTGCTAATCACATTGTCCTGCAACTTGCCGACCAAAGCAGCACCAGATCCAGGTTGTCTCAGCAGAGTTGGACCCCAGACCTGAGCAGTAGCATAACATGGGGGACACCAGCGTGTTGAACAATTGCACTTGCATTGACAGGTTGCTGACGCCATGCTCCTTGCACCGAGCCAACATTGCCCACATTGCTGCTGCCTGCAGCTGCTAGAGCCTCCGTGCAAGCAGGCACACCTTGGGTGGCATGAAACTGAACACCCAGGTATTTGAATTGATCTGACACAGGCACCTGTTGCCCCTGGTTCTGCCATACTGCTGCACCGGTATACTTGCGCTTGCCAAACACCACTATCTCCGTTTTGCCCACATTCACCTGCATATCATACTCGCTACAGAAGGACTGCAAAGCATCCAATAACTGCTGCAGTTTGTGAGATGTTTCTGCCAGCAGTACCAAATCATCAGCATACAGCAAGAGCCTCACCATTCTGTTGCCTAGAGCAGTACCACATGCCCCACAACGGTCGCTGAGCCACTGCTCGACTCGATCAATAAAAATGCCAAAAGGCAATGGGGAGAGGGGGTCCCCTTGCTTCACTCCACGGGTACTGTCAAAGGGCTGTCCGACATTGCCAGCCATCTTTGTGACCATAGGTGCATTCCAGTACATAGATACAATCGCTGTCAATATGTTGCCACGCAGTCCAATGTCTATGTATACTCTATGTAGTACCTTCTTTACCCTACAAACAGCAATGGGCCGGACTGCATGAACGCATCTGCTGCTGTCTTGCACAATTGAGACGGTCATCGTCATTTTTAACGGTCCCTTGCAACACGCTCGGCGTCGTCAGGATCAAAGAAGCAGTGAACCTGTTTGAATTTGCGGGTTTCGGCATCACTTGGTGTCTGCCGCATGACCTGCTGGAACAGCCATTTGGAATGATTTTGTTTTGGCAGACTTGGCCCTTCACGAAACGTACGGTTTGATTGAAACGGCTTGCAATCAAGTGCAACGCATCCTATGAATAACGGCTGCAGGAAACGTGGTGGCAAACACGACACGATTGCCAAATTACCAAGTTACCAAATTACCAAAGTAGGGCCACTGGCCCACCCGCAAAGGAGCCCAACAAGGCTCGTGGGGTCCACAAAACTCAAACAAGACCATCAACTGAAAGAAGCCGCAACCTCAACAAGCTCAGAGAGCTCAGAACTCAGAAAGGAGCCAAACAAGGCTCATGGGGTTGCAATACAATACAATACAATACAGTAGTACAGGACTGAACCTGCCTCAGGCACTAGCACAGCGAGCCGTCATTCCGCTCATGAGGGTTTCTTGTAATTGTACCCAGTAATTGTACACAGTTTCATCTTCAGTGTTTGGGCGATTGAAACCACCCGCACAACTCCGTCAATTCCAGTTGCTTTTTTAGCCCAGCCACATTGCATTGCCGTTCCCGTCATGTCGCCACCGCCGCCTTGTTACAACACCAATGAGTCAACGGCTCTTTGTTGTACGCTGTCTATCATAAACCACGGGTGTAACTTATACCGCGGTGAGTCGTCCGAGGTGCATAGTGACAATGCAAGCAATGCGAATTATTGGCATTATCTCATAAGAGAGGCATGGGACTGAGACAAAAAGGGAGTGTTGCAACTGATGCCAAAAAAACGACGGCACGTCAGCGTTACAGTCGTCCAGTGCACTATCCGTCCATTCGTCCGTGTAGCCAGGCAACACGAGCATACTTGCCAGCCGTCCTGCAAGATCGTAAAGTGCATACCAGCTGCACACTTGAGCTGCACCATCCGGCTTTGCAGGGACTCTGCTACGACAGCGATGCACCAAGCAGGCTGTGTCACTGATAAACTCAGCGGGCATGAAGCATCATCATCATCATCATATTACCCATTCAAGCCATAGCATCAGCGCATGAAGCATGAAACAAGCCGAAGCGCGGCCTCTTGCGTTGTGCTGACGTCAGCGCCACTGTACACCACTGCCACCACACCTGATTACGCAGGATCGTGAAGTACATACCAGCTGCACAATTGAGTTGCACCATCAGGCCTTCCAGGGACTCTGCTACGTCAGTGCCACTGTGAAGAAGAAGAAGCACTCTAGCATGAAAAAGCAAGGAAGAAAGCAGAGCCACCCGACCCCTGCATGCGAGGCTGTGCACGCAAGCGAAGCTGGCTCCATGTCTGCTGTCTTTAAACACACTGCTGTACCAAGACGCAGCACCGAAGCAAGCTGTGCACCACTGCCGCCACACCTGCATGACAAAACGCCCATGTGGCGTATGCCTGCCCAAGGTAGTTGCCTGGCACATGGCCCTGATTTGCACACACGGGAGCGGGCCTGCATGACAGCTCTGCTTCTACTCAAGTGAGCTCTGGCAGAGCTTGTGTGTGCAGGCATGCAGATGCGGTGAGGATTTGCGCCGCAGCGCTGATCCCTCACACATGCCGCAATGTGGTGAGCAGCAGCAGCACGTGCACTCTCACCCAGAAGGACAGCGCAGCAGAGTCGCCCGACCACCCTCATGCACAGCTAGCACACAGCGCTGTGTCCGTGGTGAGTGGTAAGAGGAGCGGCAGCACTGCGAGCTACCAGGGAACAGCAGAGCAAGGACAGCAGACACCCCCGACCCCACTGGCACGCAGTCCCCACTGGCAATGCTGTGCCTTGATGTTGATGTTCACAGTACACAACATACAGCCAATGCCATTTGGGGCTGCACCGCTGTGCAGAGCCTCCACGCTGTGAGCGCCACGCGGGGTACCGTGCCCTGTGACGCCTTGTTTTCCATGATACGAAACACGCAGACGATGCCGTTGGGGGTGCGACACTGCCCACAACCTCCACGCCGTACGCAACACATGCAGGTCATGCTTTTGGGGGTACAACCGTCCGCGCTGTGAGGTCCCCCGGCACCAACCCCAGCGTCCAGCAGACCGCCTGCAGGCCAGCTTCCTGTCTCTTGGTAGGCGCCGCGTCTGCAACGTCAGTCCGACGTGGTCAGCGACAGCTCAGCTGTGCCACAAAGCCACAGCTGATGGCTCCTGCCTCCCCTCCTGCCGCGATGCTGAGCGGCGCCAAGCACGAAGTGTGCGTCCTTCTAACCGCACCATACACTGAACGAGCACGCTACGCTTGCCTCGCTCCACCAATCAGTGTGCTGCAACGCCGCCGCAGCTTGCACCGCAGCGGGGCGGGGAGCTTGAAAAAAAACACCCGCAGCGGGCGGGAAGCTTGGTCACAGCTTGCGGCCAGCTGCACCGCCTGGCCTGGAGCACGCGGCGGCTGCAGCTAGGAAAAATCGCCACCCCCACGTCGTGTCATGTCATCAGCCGGCAGCTGCTGCGGGCTGCAGGCCTGCACCGTGCAGCGGCAGATGCGCGCGGCGCGCACATGAGAGACACCAACATCATGACATGACAGCCGAATCCAGCCGAATCCAGCCAAATCCAGCCGAATCCAGCACATGGCAGACGCAACCTGCAGCCAGGCACCAGAAGACCAAGGCACAACAGGGCCTATGTGCTGTGCGGCTGGCCTACATGCGCCGCCCCGCCCCGCCCGACACTCACATACCATTTGGGATGATCCCCGCAACCCACAACAAAGCGCGGGGCAACGCACGCGCATGAAATTTGACGAGACACGCACCAACGCCTGGCTGCTAGGGGCTGCAAGCCTGTACGATTAACAGTACGGCGCAACAGGACACACTAGTGCGGCCGGCCTCGAAGCGACGCCCCGCCGCGCCCAGCGCCCACACATACCCCCGCAACCCACAACAAAGCGCAGGGCAACGGACGCGCATGGAATATGACGAGACACGCACCAACCCTGGACGCACCCCCCCCCCCCCCCGCGCGCGGCCACCCCACGTGCCACGCAACTTCAAGTGCTCGACATGCAGCGCGCAGCAACAGCCGCAGACGGCATGCAGCTAGGCAGGACGAGCGCCGACACTCCAACAACAAGACACGTCCCAGCCCAGAGGCAGCGACTCCAGCGGAATCCAGCCGGACCCAGCACGTGCCAGTCACATCCTGCAGCTAGGCAGGACAAGCGCGGACAATACAACAACACACACGTAGCAAACCCAGCATACGCCGGCGCCGCTGCAGCTGCACAAAGCTCCTTCCTGCACTGCTGCTGCAGGCTCGGAGCGGGGCGCTGCAGCTGCGCGGCCAGCAGCACTGCCGCTGCGGGTGATGGAGGAGGGCGCTGCAGCTGCCCAGCCCTCCTGTGCCGGCGGCGCCGATGATGCGCCTCAGCCCAGAAACAGCGGCGACTTCAGACGTGCGCCTCAGCCCAGAAACAGCGGCAAAACCAGCGCCGCTGCAGCTGCGCAGCCAGCAGCACTGCTGCTGCCGATCAAGGAGGAGGGCGCTGCAGCTGCCCAGCCCTGCTGTGCTGCTGCCCCAGCCCGGCTCTCGCTTGCGCAGCCCTGCAGCGCTGCTGGCGGCGCCAGTGGCCCGCGGCGCACAGCAGCCACGACACCCCGAGCGCCGCAGCCACGACATGGGCGCTGCAGCTGCCCAGCCCTGCTGTGCTGGCGGCGGCGTCGCCGCTGGGCTCAGTGCGTGCTCGCTGCTGCTGCTGCTGCTGCTGCTGCACTTTGCTGATGCTGCTGCTGCAGCGCTGCTGCACTTTGCTGCTGCTGCTGCAGCGCTGCTGCTGCTGCTAATGCTGCACAAAGCTGCTGCTGCTGCCCAGCCCTGCAGCACTGCTAGCGGCGCCAGTGTGCGAGCGCCGCAGAAACCAAGCGGGCGCTGCAGCTGCCCAGCCCTGCTGTGCTCGCGGCATCGCTGGTGTGCTCAGTGCGTCCTCGCTGCTGCTGCTGCTGCAGCGCTGAGACCGCTGCTGCTGCTGCAGCAGCGCTGCGGCTGCTGCTGCCGCGCCTCACATGCTGTCTGTGACCGAGTCCAGCCCCACCAGCTCGGGCGGCAGCGCGCTGGCCACCGCCCTGCGCGCCTCCGCGCACACCTGAACAGCATGCCAGCAGCGGCGACGCATGGACGGAGTTTATATTATAATAATAACGCGAGACATCCCGCCATTTAGATGTTTGATTCTTATTGTTAAATTAGGCGGGAGCGCGCTGGCCACCGCCCTGCGCGCCTCCGCGCACACCTGCACACGCCACGCGGCAGCGGCGGCAATATGAACAGATGATCAAAGTACATGAACTGCTAGAAATTAATATTTAATTAACTAAAACAGATTTTTTCTAATTAGACATGTATTTAATTAGGCGGCACGGCGCCACACATGGGGCCTCCGCACATACCTGCACACGCCACGGCAGCGGCGACAACGTAAGGATAGAGAACTGAAGTACAAAAACATTTAAAGATTATAATCAAGAAATACATATATTCAATAAGATATATGATATATCAGGCGGCACGGCAGGCAGGCAGGGACGCAGCGCTCTTGCCACACAGACATGCAGCACCTGCACCTCTGCAACACTGCATGCCGCCACTCAGCCCCCTCGGCTGCAGGCACGAGGCGCACACCGCCCCCGCCCCCAAAACCCTAAACCCTTCTTGTTTCCCCGAGCCGCTGCTGCCGCCTGCATGATGTAAACCTGCAACGCAGGGCCTCTCGGCCGCTGCTCACTTTGCACCCATGGCTTCTGCTGGATTCCGCTGCATTCCGCTTGATGGGTGCCGCTGCTCGCGCCTCTGCGCATCTATTGTTGCCTGCCGCCTGACCGCAGCCTGCTTCGTACCCCACCAATTCTGCCCCAGACACATTCTGTGATAGTTATGTATGATCAGAGAACTGAAATAATTGAGGAACTAATGTAAGGGCCGCCTGCCCTGGAGCACAGCCCCCCCCCAAACCCTAAATGCTGATAATTCAGCGCCACGTAGCCCCCCAAAACCCTAAACCCTGTTATTTCATGCCGCTGCCACCGCCACCTGCCTCGCCTCACCTTGTCTGCGTCCTTGCCTGCTGCCTGTATCATGGGGTGCACCACGATCCTGACCGCGCCACGAAGCCCCCCAAAACCCTAAACCCTGTTATTCATGCCGCTGCCGCCGCCACCTGCCTCGCCTCACCTTGTCTGCGTCCTTGCCTGCTGCCTGTATCATGGGGTGCACCACGATCCTGACCGCGCCACGAAGCCCCCCAAAACCCTAAACCCTGTTATTCATGCCGCTGCCGCCGCCACCTGCCTCGCCTCACCTTGTCTGCGTCCTTGCCTGCTGCCTGTATCATGGGGTGCACCACGATCCTGACCGCGCCACGAAGCCCCCCAAAACCCTAAACCCTGTTATTCATGCCGCTGCCGCCGCCACCTGCCTCGCCTCACCTTGTCTGCGTCCTTGCCTGCTGCCTGTATCATGGGGTGCACCACGATCCTGACCGCGCCGCGCAGCCCCTCAAAACCTTAAACCCTGATTATACTCTAAACCGCTGCCGCCGCCGCCTGCCTCGCCTCACCTTGTCTGCGTCCTTGCCTGCTGCCTGTATCATGGGGTGCACCACGATCCTGACCGCGCCGCGCAGCCCCTCAAAACCTTAAACCCTGATTATACCCTAAACCGCTGCCACCGCCGCCTGCCTCGCCTCACCTTGTCTGCGTCCTTGCCTGCTGCCTGTATCATGGGGTGCACCACGATCCTGACCGCGCCGCGCAGCCCCCAAAAACCCTAAACCCTGATTATACCCTAAACCGCTGCCACCGCCGCCTGCCTCGCCTCACCTTGTCTGCGTCCTTGCCTGCTGCCTGTATCATGGGGTGCACCACGATCCTGACCGCGCCCGCGTACATCTGGCCTTCACGCCCCGAGGGCATGATGTCGCCTGCAGCAGCAGCAGCAGCGGCAGCAGCGGCAGCAGCAGCAGCAGCGGCAGCAGCAGCAGCGGCAGCAACAGCAGGGGCACGGCTGGGTGTCAGAGGGCCGCCGCCACAGCAGCGCTGATGTGCGGCGGTGCTGCACGCATGCGCCCGCAAGCAGCTGCTCGACACGGCATCGCTGCACCTTCCCAGCAGTGCGGATGCAGCCTCAACAAGGGGACGCCAGCCCTGACCGCCCCTGCTTGCCCCGCACATGAACTGAACCCTAAACCGCAAACCACGATGTCCGCCCCCCCTTCCCGGCAGTGCGGATGCAGCCTGCTGCGCCTACCTGCCTGCTGGCTGCAGTTGTGTCAAAACCCTAAACCCTAACTCCCCCCCCCACCTGTGCCCACGAGCGTGATGGGCACCACCTGCTGCTTCCGCCCCCCGCCTGCTGGCTGCAGTTGTGTCGAAACCCTAAACCCTAACTCCCCCCCCCCACCTGTGCCCACGAGCGTGATGGGCACCACCTGCTGCTTCCGCCCCCCGCCTGCTGGCTGCAGTTGTGTCGAGTCCCTATACCCTAACCCCCCCCACCTGTGCCCACGAGCGTGATGGGCACCACCTGCTGCTTCCGCCCCCCGCCTGCTGGCTGCAGTTGTGTCGAAACCCTAAACCCTAAACCCCCCCCACCTGTGCCCATGAGCGTGATGGGCACCACCTGCTGCTTCCGCCCCCCGCCTGCTGGCTGCAGTTGTGTCGAAACCCTAAACCCTAACCCCCCCCCACCTGTGCCCACGAGCGTGATGGGCACCACGGGCACGCCCGCCTTGACCGCCACGCTGAAGGCGCCCTTCTTGAAGCCGCCCATGACCTTGTCCCGGCTGCGCGTGCCCTCGGGGAAGAACAGGCAGCTGGCCCCCTTCGACAGCATCTCGATGCACGTCTGCAGGCACTTGAGCTGGCTGCGCCGGTCCACGCGGTTCAGCATGATGTGGCCTGCGGCGGGCGCATGGCGCGACACAGGTTTAGTGTTTAGCGTTTAGGGTTTAAAGGTTTGAAAATGTTTTGGTTCAGGGTTTTGTGGGGCGACAGCCGCCGGCGCACCGGCACACACGACAGCTCAGCGGCAAGCAATCGCGAGCATGCGGAGGGTCGGACGGCGTGCAAGGACAGAAAAATAAGAAATAAAAAAACAAAATGCGTGTTGTGGCACGCCGCAGCCGCTCCTTGCTGTGGCGCTCAACTGCTCATTTGGTGGTCGCTGCCTGCCAAACCCTGCCAGCCCGTGCCAGCCTGCCATGACACAAAACACGGCAAACCTCGGTCAGCTCTTGCTGCAGCTGCACATAAAGTGCTGCTGCTGCTGCTGCTGCTGCTGGCGCTGCCTCATGGTTGCTGCTCGCCTGCTGCTGCTGATTCCCTGCTGCTGCCGCTGCTGCCGCGGGTCACCTGTGAGGAACATGGACCAGCCCACGATCGGGATGAGGAAGTTTGACGTCTTGCTGATGAACTTGAAGGGGCGCTGCAGGTGGAACAGGCTGTAGATGTCCTGCAAGCGGCAGCAGCAGCACGCACACAGCCTTAAACCCTAAACCCTAGCGCGTGTCCAATGCTTGACGCTGCTGCTGTGCATGCCGACACGACCACTGGATGACGTGGGCTGGCAACACATGTTGGCTGGCAACACACCTGCCAAGCCCCACCATTAAACCCTGCTCATTAAACCCTGCTGCTGCACCCGCTGTGCGCCTCTCACCATGAAGCTCTGGTGGTTGGCAACGTACACGGCAGGCGTCGATGACGGCGGCAGGTTCTCCCGGCCCTCAACCTGCAGCAGCGGCAGCAGCAGCAGCGGCAGCAGCAGCAGCGGCAGCAGGGTCACAATCGCAGCCGCGGTGATGCGCTGTTGTACACAGCAGGGAGCAATGGCAGGCCGCAAAATGTGCCCCGCTGACGCTGCTGCTAAATTTTAGTAAAAGCATGGCGGAGGGACGCTGTGTCTGAGGGTTCAGGGTTTGAGGACCCTCCGTCCATCATCAGGCTGCTAGTGTGTGAACAGTGCCAGCAGGGAGCCCTGGTTGGGCTTAAGAGGTGCCCCGCTGACGCAGCCGCGGTGATGCGCTGCTGTACTCAGCAGGGAGCAGCGGCCCGCCGCGTGGCCCGCTGACGCTGCTGCTGTGCGTGCTGCTGCTGCTGTGCGTGGGCCTGCTGTGCGTGCTGCTGCTGCTGCTGCTGTGCGCGGGCCTGCCGCGGCCAGCAGGCAACCCAGCCGGCACCGCTCGCCCCTACCTGCTTCGCTGCGCACGTCACATGCTGGCTGCCCACAACAACACAGACAGCCCCGACAACAAGAAGTTTTACGGACATACATTAGAACAAAACAACAATAAAAGTTGTGAACGAAAAAAAAGTCTCCCATGAAAAACCACACTGAAACTGCCTGCATGACAGCGGTTCAGCGGTCCCACTGCACGGCCCTGGGCTAATGAATTGTATGCGTGTAGTTTCAGGGCAGGAGCTTTGCCACCACCTGCTGCGCTGCGCTTGTCACATGCTGGCTGCTGACACAGACACAGGCACAGGCACAGACGCAGGCACAGACTCCGACACAGACAGACACACAGACTCAGACAAACACAGACACAGAAACAGGCACAGGCAGAGTCACAGACACACTCACAGAAACAGACAGACACAGACCTTGACATAGGCACAGGCACAGATACAGACACAGACAGCCCCGCCCACGCATCACGCTGCCTGCATGTCAGCAGAGCCGCCCCCCCCCCCGGCTGATGAAAAGGGCGGCTGCTGGTGCTGTAGTGCAAAACTGCACCTGCTGCATGTGCACACGCCGTACGTCCACTTGCATGTGCTGAAATTTAGAAAACTTCCCCGAAAAATAATAATGAAAAGTGTAAATATGAAGTGAACCGCCTGCGGCGTTGCCCCTCCCACCGCGCGCTGTAGAAGGGCGTCATGCTGGCGATGGCCCGCAGGTTGTTCACACATAAAACATCAAAAATAAAAATTCTGGAAAAAATAAAAAGAAAAAGTTTTATTACGTTGCCCTTCCGCACCTGCACACTGTAGAAGGGGGTCGTGCTGACGATGGCTCACAGGTTGTTCACACACAAAATAATAAAAAAACGGAAATATAAATTAAAAAATAAAACCCTAAACCCTAAACCCTAAACCTTTAGGGTTTATATATATATGGCATTGCCCCTGCCCACCTGCACGCTGTAGAACGGCGTCGTGCTCGCGATGGCCCACAGGTTGTTCACAAAGTGCTGCGCCAGCCGCCTGCGCAGGCACAGCACGGCGGAGCAAGCGTCGGCGAGCAGCCAATCGAGCCAGCCTCAAAGACAGTGCATGTGCAGCGTGTGCTGTGCAGCGCGTGGTGTGCCAGCGTGTGGTGTGCAAGCGTGCAGCGTGTGCAGTGTGCGGTGGGTTTAGGGTTTAGGGTTACGCTGTGCAGCGTGTGCAGTGTGCGCTGAGCAGCGTGTGCTGTGCGGCGTGTGCTGTGCGGTGCGTGCAGTGTGTAGTGAGCAGTGCGTGGTGTGCTAGGGTTTAGTGCGGTTTAGTGCGGTGTGTACTGTGCAGGGTGTACTGTGCAGAGCGTACTGTGCAGGGTGTGGTGTGCTGTGCGTGCAGTGTGCAGGTGTGCACAGGTTGTTCACAAGGTGCTGCGCCAGCAGCAGACGAGTACACCGAGCAGTTGCTGAGCATTGACAGCCAGCGTACTGTGCAGTGCGTGCCGCAAATCCGCTGCCAGCTGGCAGGGGCTGGGTCACGTCCGCTGCCAGCTGGCACTGCTGGCCAGCTGGCAGCCCTTCAACAGCTCGCTGTCCCTCAGCCGCAGCTGGCGCGCCGCAGGCACCCCAGCCGGCAGTGCTGCTGCTGCTGCTGCTGCTGCTGCTGCGCCACACCCTGCAGTGCTGCGCCACAACAGACGCTGCTGCTGCTGCTGCTGGTGGTGCTGGTGCTTCGGTGACGGCTGCCGTATCCGCAGCAGCTGCGGCCTGAACCCTAACCCCTAACCCTACCCCCCACCCGGCCCCACCTGAACTTGTCCAGCGCCAGCACCGGCAGCGCCAGGGTCATCATGACGGCAAACAGCGGGATGGCCAGCGTGAACGTCCACGCGGCAAACATGGCCGCGCGGATGTTGGCCAGCACCTTGCTGAGGCCTGCGGGCGTCACAGTTGCGTTTTGAAAGTATATCTGGAACCGCAAATAAAACAGGTTTGGAGGAGCGTGCATGGCAGCCGCCTCTCTGCTGCCGCCGGCTGCACCACAAGTCGTTGCGTGCCTGCACACGGAGCAGGCAGCACAGGGACGAGCTGTCCTGCCACGTCTGCCGCTGCGTGGGCGCCGCTTATGCTTCACTTGTGAAGTGTCGCGCAGGTTCTGCAGGAAGCACCTGACATGCCCTGCTTGGACCATATTTGCTGGACACAATCATTCACGGGGCCGCATGCAATCCAACAGGAACTCATCATGAGCTGCTCATAGCCAGGTGCAAGGCAGAGGCTGCGTTGAACGAAATTGTCGGCAGCATGGCAGAGGTGCTTGCTGGCGCGCTGCCTGCCAGGCTACACAGCAAGTGAGGGGCGCAGTGAATCGTCCTGCAAGGCTCACGACGCAATAATCTACAGCTGGTGTGCTTTGCTGCCACATCTGGCCACGTGCATGTAGGATTCCGCACCTGAAGGCCCGTCTGCTATAGGCATGGCAGCAGCTGCTGCTGCTTGGCAGACCACACGGCTGCGCCTGCTGCATGGCTCACTCGCTGCATATGATGTTAGGTCCGTTTGGAGGGCAGTGACCGTGCTGCAGCTTGAGCCCGTTGTCCGCGCTCGCTGCAAAGCAGCAGGCGCTGCTACCTGCTGAGCGCTGCACGACGCCCTGATCAGCGGCTGTCTTCTAGAAAGCCATGACGCAATTACTACATGGGATCTATGCGAGCAGATGCCCGCGTGTGCCTGCTTCTGCAGCATTGTCACTGCGGTGGAGCGTTCACTGCTGGGTGAGCTCTCATGGGCGTTTAGTGGCGCATTGTATTTTCACTCATACAACTAGTTTTCTCCTGTAATGGTTCAGGCAATTGGCCAGGCAGCAGCAACACACAGCAACGAGCTTGCCTTCTATGGCTGCGATCAAGACGGACAACGAAGATCACTCGTATTGAGATGAAATGGGTGAGCTGCTGAGCTTCGTTCTGGCTGCCACGAGGCTGGCACTCCCCTTTTAAACCCCCAGGTTGCCTGGCATTGGAACAGCGCCGGTGACTGTGACTGGGCGACCCCGTATTTGAGCTCCAACCCTTTTTCAAATACATTCATGGTTTTTTATTCACGGACGTCACTTTGATGGCCTGGCTTGGCGGTGATCGTGTGTGAGTCCACCGGACCGGGAGGGTACTGCCGGGGTGGTCCGGCACTCGGCCTTGTGCATATTCGCTATGCTGAGAAATCATCCTCAGTACTGAACGCAAGACGAAATTTCCTTGCACTGCCATTAAGCTGCAGCGCTGCACCGGATCCTGCTAGCACCGGATCCTTCGGGCCATGGCACTGCCATGTGCTGCAGCAGCTGGCTACGCCATAGGATTTCCCAAGGCCTGATTTCAGCCAATGCAACCGAGCAACTTGCGAGCTACCTGGGAGCCACCTGTGAGAATCCATCGAGCAACCAAAAAGCAACCTGGGATCTGCTCCGGAGCAACCTGCAAGCAACCAAACTGCAACTCCAAGTTGCGAGTCGCAGGTTGCACCCGGTCACCCGTGCAGTGCACGTGACAACCAGCAACCAGCGACTTGAAGCAACCAGAGCTACCCCGAACCTTGGCACTGTAAGCCAGCAACTCTGTAAAGACGGGCGAGTGCCCTGTTGAAAGCAGCTGTTGTTAAGGGCGATGTTCCCGTCGTGTAACATCCAAACTGTGAAACTGTGACTGTGTAACCCATCGACTAGATAGCAGGCGCCGTGGACAGGGTTCTTTATTGCAGTACACATACGGGCAGTACACATGCGTCAGGCATGCAGTACACATTCTGGTGTTTGGCCTCGTCGCTGAACCTGGCCACTGTTGTGTAGGCCGCTTTGTATGCCTTCTGGCAGCAGCAATCGGTGCACGGCCTGCACCATCAACCGAGGCATGCATGTATGTCACTTTAGTCCACAGCAGGTTGATGTGAACTCATGAACTGTTGCCGACTGTTTTGAAAAGCGGGCTCCAGTGTAGAGCAAGGCAACATGCAACCGTGAAAAACAGCCCATCCGTATGCGGCACCAGCCCTAAACAAGTTGAAATACCAAATACCAAACACCAAAGTAGGGCCACAGGCCCACCCACTAAGGAGCCAAACAAGGCTCGTGGGGTCCCACAACAGCCAAGGAGTTATAATCCAACTAAACCGAAGCCTCAACAAGTTCTGAAGATTGAAGCAAACTATCAGATGATCAGGCAGCACATCAGAGCAGAGCAAAAAAGTGTAGAGCAAGGCAACATGCAACTGTGGAAACAGCCCTCCCTGTGCATCACCAGCCCACAACAAGTTTGCTTGCACCATCAGATGATCAGGCAGCACATCAGAGCAGTGCAAGAAGCACTTCTTTGTTGATGCATGCAATACTAAAAGCCAGCAAGGCGAAGCAGAGTCCTTGACGCAAGACAGTTCAGCCATGGTTGCGGGGGCCCCATTCCAGCAATAACAATAATAATCATTCTTTATTCTAGCAATGTGAGTGCTGCATTTGCTGCATTGTGCTGTGTAATGTGTGCTTGTCTGCAATCCTCTACAATCCACGCCAGTCGCGTCTCCACCAGTCAACATGGCAACTCAGTCAAGGGGTGTCAGCTCATGCCGATCAGCTGCAATCATGCTGATCAGCTAGAATCCAGCTGGAATCCAGCTGGAATCCAAGCCAGTGGCCTCCCCGCAAGTGGCATGCATGCAGACACATGTGAAGGAACGAGCTCCAAACGGCTCCTGGGCTCCAGGCAAATGCACAGCTGCTTCCTCAAGCAACACTGGCCGGATGTCATCTCCTATGAATCTGCATAGTTATCTGTTATATAACAGTGAAGCAACTTGCTGGCGGTACGAGTGCGCCGCCGTAGTGGTGCCAACTGCCTCCCACATGCACAGCACTGCCGACAGCAACTCGGGAATCTTCACGCAAAAAAATCTACGCCGCTGCCAGATGCCTTGCTCGCCACGCCTGCACGCAAATGCAGGCCAAGCACAGCTGTTTGCAGGTTGAGAACTTCGCTGAACAAAGCAACAATCGGCAGGGTTCGAACCAGGTACCACCTACATCAAGGGGTCCATGCAAAATAGCCGCACGCGGGCGGAGGCCAAGCACAGCTGTGTAGCAACTGCCATCAGCATGATGACCGCTGCCATCACCGCGCCAACACACTGGAAGATGCGGCGGAGGCCCCCGAGAGAGCATGCACAGAATGCGATGCAACAAAAGCAAATGTGCACCAATGATCCAATTCCATCCCAACATCTTCATTGAGTTTTCAGACAGCCTACCCTGTCAACACAGGCAGGAGCAACATACTACTTTGGAGCCGGGAGCAGCAGACACTTGGCACTGGCCCCAAGCACCAACAGAGTACATCACGTTGCACAGTGCTGACCAGCATGCCCACAGTATAACAGTGCTTCTTCGTCGCCGCAGCAACATGCATGCGGCAAGCCCAGGCCACCACCAACACGTTGCCGCGCCAGAGCGAGCATGTGCAGCTACGATCAAACTCCACCCTGGTATGTTCCGTACATCTTCATCTGTCATGCCCCGCCGACACCAGCCGCAACAGGCGCTGGCCCAACCGCTAGCCAAGTGCATGACAAGCAAAAACGTGAACCCGCCACCAAACTCCACCCAGATACGCACAGTGCTGACCAGCATGCCCGCAGTGCTTCCTCATAATAACAAAGCAACATGCACGCGGCAGGCCAGGCCACCACCGACACGTTGCCGCGCCGGAGCGAGCATGTGCAGCTACGACCAAACTCCGCCCTGGTATGTTCCATACACCTTCATCTTTCATGCCCCGCCGACACCAGCCGCAACAGGCGCCGGCCCAGCCGCTAGCAGAGCGCATGACAAGCAAAAACGTGCACCCGCCACCAAACTCCAACCAGATACGCACAGTGCTGACCAGCATGCCAACGGTGCTTCCTCATAATAACAAAGCAACATGCACGCGGCGAGCCCAGGCCACCACCGACACGTTGCCGCGCCGGAGCGAGTGTGCCGGCAGCGATCGAGTCTGGCCCCCCAGCACACCCGCTGCTGCCAAGGACGGCGCCGCAATGCAGCAGGGCATGATGCGCAACAGAAAATCCGTGACTGATGGCGTGACTGATCAGTCCTCAAAAAGTATACAGTGTAGACACCGCCACTCGCTGCTGCCAAGAACAGCGCCGCAATGCAGCAGGGCATGATGCACGACAGAAACACCTGATGGCGGGACTAAACAGTCCTTTGAAAGTATTTAGAGTTTAGACACCGCCACTTGAGGATGCCCAACCATTAAGCAGCAGGGCATGGTACACAACAATGATACCTGATGGCGTGGCTGATCAGTCCTATGAAGGCAGACACTTGACACCGCCACTTGGGGATGCCCCACCTTTCTACAGCAGGGCATGGTACACAACAATAACACCTGATGGCTGATCACTACTTACATTCAAGGTAGACACTTGACACCGCCACTTGCGGATGCCCTGCGCCAGCCATCCTCAAGTCTGTCTCATGAGGTAGATACCGCCACTTGCGGATGCCCTGCGCCAGCCATCCTCAAGTCTGTCTCATGAGGTAGATACCGCCACTTGCGGATGCCCTGCGCCAGCCATCCTCAAGTCTGTCTCATGAGGTAGATACCGCCACTTGCGGATGCCCTGCGCCAGCCATCCTCAAGTCTGTCTCATGAGGTAGACACCGCCACTTGCGGATGCCCTGCGCCAGCCATCCTCAAGTCTGTCTCATGAGGTAGACACCGCCACTTGCGGATGCCCTGCGCCAGCCATCCTCAAGTCTGTCTCATGAGGTAGGCACCGCCACTTGCGGATGCCCTGCGCCAGCCATCAGTCGCAGACTGCTGTGTCCATTTGCACCCAGACCCGCCCACTCGCCCACACAAGGCAGGTATATATAAATCCCTGCAAACATGCCAGACAGGCAACCCACGGCCGAGTTCACGGGGCAGTGCTGCACCGCCACACTAAATGAGAATCCCTGCGGACACGCCAAACAAGCAACCCACGGGCACCACACTGCTTGCGCCCCTGCCATAAAAGTGCTCTTTGCAGTACACATGGGGGCAGTACACATGCGTTGGGCATGCAAGTCACATGCTGGCAACACACATGCGTCAGGCATGCAGTACACATGCTGGCAGTACACATGCATCGGGCATGCAAGTCACATGCTGGCAACACACATGCGTCGGGCATGCAGTACACATGTTGGCACTACACATGCATCGGGCATGCAAGTCACATGCTGGCAGTACACATGCGTCGGGCATGCAGTACACATGCTGGTAGTACACATGCGTAGGGCATGCAAGTCACATGCCGGCAGTACACATGCGTAGGGCATGCAAGTCACATGCCGGCAGTACACATGCGTTGGGCATGCATCACACACGCTGGCAGTACACATGCGTCGGGCATGCAGTACACATGTGGGCAGCACACATGCATTGGGCATGCATCACACATGTGGGCAGTACACATGCATTGGGCATGCAGTACACATGTGGGCAGTACACATGCATATGGCATGCAGTACACATGCAGGCAGTACACATGGGGGCAGTACACATGCGTTGGGCATGCAGTACACATGCAAGTGTTTGGCCTCGTCGCTGAGCCTGACCACTGTTGTGCAGGACTCGCCCATGCCTTCTGGCAGCAGCAATCAGTGCACGGCCTGCACCATCAACCGAGGCATGCACGTATGTCACTTGTAGTCCACAACGGGCTGGTTTGAACTCATGAACTGTTGCCAACTCCTGCCGACTGTTGTGGAAAGCAGGCTCCAGAGTAGAGCAAGGCAACATGCAACCGTGAAAACAGCACTCCCTGTGCATCACCAGCCCACACCAGTACTGCTGCTTGATTGAACCATCAGGTGATCAGGCAGCACATCAGAGCAGAGCAAAAAGCACTGTGAGAACACCCTTCCGCATGCACCACCATGCATGAGGTGTGCATGAGGCACGCATTGCCTCGACCGCCTTTCCCTGCCGCGACTTCAAACAAACAGCAGTACAATCAGCAGTGCATTTGGCAGTACACACAAGTACTCTAGCCTCCAGTGCCATGCCAACCAAAACAGCCCGGCACACTCCACACCTGATCAATGCGCAGCAGTGGGGTGTTTGCAGCTAGACATGCGGCACGGCTGAGCCATAAACCCCAAACCCTAGCACAAGCGCGGTGGAGGGGTGGCGAGCATGCTGACGTCATAACGTACGTCAAAACGCTGGTGACAGGCGTGCCGCGGTGCCGCAGGCTTTGCAAGGGCAGCACTGCCAGCTGGCACGGCACCACAGTGCAACCGAAGGGGGGAGGGGACAGCCAAGCCGCTGCGCTGTACCTCCCCGTTTCCACCACAGCACGCCAGCAGCCGGGGAGTAATGCAGCCACGTAGACACATGCATATGCGCAAGCGTGTCACTGCTGCCGGTGACAGGCCGCACCAGCAGCGACGCCACACCACCTTCAAAAGAAAGCCAACCGGCTCCAGCGACAGGCATGCGGTAGCCGGCAGCCACGCACAAACATGCCGGTGTGCAAGCACAGCCAGCCAGCCAAGCCGATGCGCTGTGCCTCCCCGCTATCACCACGGCACGCCAGCCGCCGAGAAGCAATGCCAGGAAGACAGCCAGCCTGCCATCCAAAACAAGCCTAAAGGCCGGCACCAGCCAGCTGTGCTGCTGCTGCTGCTGCTGCGAGCAGCACGTGGCATGCGGCCAGCTGCTGTGAACAGCCGCATGCAACGTGACTGGGCAGCCTGCCTGCATACTAGCGACCCCGTGACTTTTGCAGCACGCCTGTCTTCGTAAATCGTTGTACATGTGCCTGACCGGCAGCAGGGTGGTCCGCCACCAGGCCACCACCATGACCACAGCCAACACCTGCCCCACATCAGGCTGCTGTGCAGGGCAGCAGCATGCACCGTGGCGACTACAAGGATGACAGCCAGCCTGCAATCCGAAACACGCCTGGAGCCAGGCACCAGCCAGACACAACAACGGCAGTGCCCAGCCTGCCGGCCGTGCTGCTGCTGCTGCGAGCAGCACGTGGCACGCGGCCCGCTGCTGTGGCGAGCAGCATGCAACGTGGCTGGGCAGGCGCGTGCCCGCCACAGCTCTGGTTTAGGGTTAACCAACCCTAAACCCTAAACCCTAAACTAGAGCTGTGGCGAGCAGCATGCAACGTGGCTGGGCAGGCGCGTGCCCGCCACAGCAGCATGGCTCTGCCCGCAACGCAACATGGCTGGGCAGCGGGCCGCAACATGCATGCGGCAGGGCAATACACACCGTGCTGCAACTTCAACACGGCACGCCAGCCGCTGGGCAGTAATGCAGCCACGTACAACCCCGCGAATGCGCAAAGCATGACTTGCTGCCGGTGACAGCCCGACACAGCATGGCAGTGCCCACACCGCAACATGGCTGGCCAGGCCCAGCGGAATCCAGCAGAATCCAGCGGAATCCAGCGGAATCCAGCGGAATCCAGCGGAATCCAGCCGGTGACAGCCCGACACAGCATGGCAGTGCCCACACCGCAACATGGCTGGCCAGGGCCCCCCTAGCGCCTCACTGCCATGCACGAGACGGCCAGCCTGCCTGCACACCAGCGACCGCGCGACTTCAGAGCAGCACCCAACGTGGCTGGCCAGGCCCCGCACAGCGCCTCACTGCCATGCGCCTCACACAAATGCGACAGCGCCCGACACACCAGCACAAGCCTATGGGCCAGGCAGTGCCCGGCCTGCTGAATGTGCGGGCACTGCCTGCACTGCAGCGTGGCTGGCCAGCGCCCCCCCCCCCCCCCCCCAGCGCCTCACTGCCATGCGGGAGACAGCCTGCCTGCATGCCAGCGGGCGCGCGGCTTCAGAGCAGCATGCAATGCGGCTGGGCAGACACCACACACCCTCTGGCTGCCTGGGTCAGGGGTCAGCCCTACCAAACCCTAACCACACATCGTCATGCCGCCAGCACTGCCTCCAGGTCCACCACCCCCAGCCCAGCTGACTGCCAGGGTCAGGGGTCAACCCTACTAAACCCTAACCACACATCGACATGCCGCCATTAACAAAGCGCAAACACGGCAGCACTGCCGTGCCGCCAGTGTTGCCGCACCATGCTGCCTCCTCATGCCGCCATAAACAAAGCGCAAACACGGCAGCACTGCCGTCTTGTCAGCGTTGCCGCACCATGCTGCCTCCTCATGCTGCCATAAACAAAGCGCAACCAAGGCAGCACTGCCGTCTTGTCAGCGTTGCCGCACCATGCTGCCTCCTCATGCTGCCATTAACAAAGCGCAACCAAGGCAGCACTGCCGTCTTGTCAGCGTTGCCGCACCATGCTGCCTCCTCATGCTGCCATTAACAAAGCGCAACCAAGGCAGCACTGCCGTCTTGTCAGCGTTGCCGCACCATGCTGCCTCCTCATGCTGCCCGTAACAAAGCGCAAACACGGCAGCACTGCCGTCTTGTCAGCGTTGCCGCACCATGCTGCCTCCTCATGCTGCCATTAACAAAGCGCAAACACGGCAGCACTGCCGTCTTGTCAGCGTTGCCGCACCATGCTGCCTCCTCATGCTGCCATTAACAAAGCGCAACCAAGGCAGCACTGCCGTCTTGTCAGCGTTGCCGCACCATGCTGCCTCCTCATGCTGCCATTAACAAAGCGCAACCAAGGCAGCACTGCCGTCTTGTCAGCGTTGCCGCACCATGCTGCATCCTCATGCCGCCATTAACAAAGCGCAACCAAGGCAGCACTGCCGTCTTGTCAGCGTTGCCGCACCATGCTGCCTCCTCATGCCGCCATTAACAAAGCGCAACCAAGGCAGCACTGCCGTGCCGCCAGCGTTGCCGCACCATGCTGCCTCCTCATGCCGCCATTAACAAAGCGCAAACACGGCAGCACTGCCGTCTTGTCAGCGTTGCCGCACCATGCTGCATCCTCATGCCGCCATTAACAAAGCGCAACCAAGGCAGCACTGCCGTCTTGTCAGCGTTGCCGCACCATGCTGCATCCTCATGCCGCCATTAACAAAGCGCAACCAAGGCAGCACTGCCGTCTTGTCAGCGTTGCCGCACCATGCTGCCTCCTCATGCCGCCAGTAAGAAAGCGCAAACACGGCAGCACTGCCGTCTTGTCAGCGTTGCCGCACCATGCTGCCTCCTCATGCCGCCAGCACTGCCTCCAGGTCCAGCCCCCCCAGCCAGCAGACTGCGTGCTGCCGGTGCCGCACCAACCACCCTCTTGCTGCCAGGTCAGGGTTGACCCTACTAAACCCTAAACCCAAACAAAACATCGTCATGCCGCCAGCACTGCCTCCAGGTCCAGCTCCCCCAGCCCAGCAGACTGCATGCTGCCGGTGTACTGCATGCCAGGCGCCTCACCCAGCTGCCGCTGCTGCTGCTGCTGCTGCTGCTGCTGCTGCTGCTCCGCGGCCTCGGCACGCAACTCGTCGCTCTCCTGCCGCAGCCGCTGGTGCAGCGCCTGCAGCTGGGACTGCTGCTGCTGCTGCTGCTGCTGCTCGGCGCTGGCGGCGGCTGCGTTGGAGCTCTGCCTGTGGGGGAACACGAGCGCTGGCTGCCCGTTTGGCGCCATGGCCCGCGCGTCCTCGTACAGCACACACACCATGGCGTGCACGTCGGGGAAGAAGGGGTAGCTGCTCGGAGTCCGGGGTCAGGGTTTAGGGTTTAGGGTTTAGCGGCAGCAGCAGCAGCAGCAGCAGGGGAGCGGGTGAGGAGACGAGTGACACGGAGCGAGTGAGGGGGCGCGTGACATGCAAAGACATGCCAAGGAGCCGAAACGGTTCACGGAGCGAAGGCGGACGCACACGGCACGCAGACATGTCAGCAGTTGCAGATGTGACGCAGCGATCCATGCTCTGCGGTGCTCCGGCAGTCTGGAGCATCAGCAACCATCCAGGGACTCGTAGCTCCTGCACCTGCGACAGTGCAGGATACTGCGCAGTGCTTGCTCGCACAGCTGTTGGGGACGCGTGATATGCAAAAACATGCCAAGGAGCCGAAACATGTCACGGAGCGAGGGAGGAGGCGATCGCCTCGTCAGCAGGCATATGCCAGCGAGCAGATGTATGACGTAGCAGCGCGCGCCGTTTGCAGTGCAGTGCCATGGCGCAACGACCCATGCTCTGCGAGGCTGCTGCAGTCTGGAGCATCAGCCCGCCGCCGCCCTTGCAGAAAAATATAATCAACTAAAATTAAGCCACTGGCCCACCCACAAACGGGCCAAACACGGCTCATATGGGCTCGCCGACGCACCCGTGCACCTAAACCCTAAACCCTGGGCTAAACCACCCTGAACGCACCTGTACACCGCGGTCTTGGCAAACTGGATGCTGTTGAGGCTGCGCCCCCACACGAAGCAGTTGAGCATGATGCGCAGCACGTGCTCGCGCTTCAGGTTGCTGGCCAGCCGGTCAAGGACCTGGCGAGGGTTTAGGGTTTAGCAGCAGCAGCAGCAGCAGCAGGCAAGTTTGTTGTTGTTGGTGGGCATGATTGGAGCTGTAGGTCTGACTTAGAATCGTCCGGTCTGTACCCAATCACGATGTGCAGCAAAGGCACAAGGCGTGTAGTCAGCCCCCAATTATACGCCCTCTGCAGCCCGGCCCTGTCGAGCTGCCGCCGCTGCAGGCCATGCGAAAGCCTAAACCCTGCCTCGCACAGCAGTGCACGCATGCACCTGAACCCTAAACCCTGCACCGCCACCTTGCATGGTGCCGTTGCCGCATGCGCTGCCAGCACCGCTGCCCACACCTGCAGCGACAGCAGCACGAGTTAAACCCTAAGCCCCTCATCAGACCTGCAACCGGCCGCGGCCGCTTTACAGGAGCTTCGAGGGTGATTAACCCCTAAACCCTACTAAACCCCTAAACCCTACTAAACCCTACTAACCCTAAACCCCACCTGCAGCTGGTTGAGGCCGCCGTCCACGCCCCGCAGCCGCCGCTGGCACTCGCCCAGCCCCTCGTCCGCCTGCTTCAGCTGGCGCTGCAGGTCGCGCCGCTGCTGCAGCAGCGTGTTCAGGCTGCTGAAGTACAGCTCGGCACAGGCCAGGATCACGGTCACCTGCAGAAACGGCAGATGCGGGAAGGGTGGGGGGCTTTGCTTGTCAACCCGTTCGGTGGTTGCTGCAGAAGCAAACCCTAAACCCTAAACCCAGATTCAAGGTGGCCGGGAACGCACCCGTTGCTGAATCAACCCCAATGGTGTCCCCCAGTGGTCGTCGCTGTAGGGCGCGGGCAGCCGCGTATCGGCATCACACAGCTTTTCACCTGACCTAAACCCTGAACCCTAGACCTGAACCCTGAACCCTAACCCAAGGTGGCCGGGCACGCACCTGGTGCTTGGTCAGCCTAAGGCGGGACACCACCTGGCGCCAGTGGTCGTCGCTGTAGGGCGCGGGCAGGCCTGTGTCGAGGTGGCGGCCAAACAGGTGGTACAGCACACCTGCGCAGCAGCAGCAGCGCACGTCAAGCAACTGCAGAGCTCTCAGGTCACCCCAGACGCCGGGCGCGTCATGCGAAGGTGCCGCACAGCAGCAGCAGATGCAGCAGCAGCAGGGTGCAGCACACCTGCACGGCACAGCACCAGACGCAGCACACCTCCTCGCCGGCCTCTGCAGCGCCACAGGCGCACAAAGGTTGAGCAGCGCCGCAAACGTGCTGCCACGACTTTGCTGCGACAAACTTGCCACAACAAAATGCCGCCGCAAAACATGCCGCACCTGGGTTGAGCAGCGCCACAAACCTGGTCATGTAGGAGTAGCGGCCATGAACTGGCTGCCACAAAATGGCCACAAGCAAGCAGCCGCCACAAACGAGCAGCCGCCAAAACCTGCCGCACCTGGGTTGAGCAGCGCCACAAACTTGCTCATGTACGAGGAGCGGTCGACCAGCGCCAGGATGCGGCCCGCGACCGCGCTTGGGCAAGCCACAAAGCGAGCAGCGCCGCAAACACAGCACACCATAAACACAGCACGCCACAAACGAGCAGCCGCAAAACCTGCCGCACCTGGGTTGAGCAGCGCCACAAACTTGCTCATGTACGAGTAGCGGTCGACCAGCGCCAGGATGCGGCCCGCGACCGCGCTTGGGCAAGCCACAAAGCGAGCAGCGCCGCAAACACAGCACACCATAAACACAGCACGCCGCAAACGAGCAGCCGCAAAACCTGCCGCACCTGGGTTGAGCAGCGCCACAAACTTGCTCATGTACGAGTAGCGGTCGACCAGCGCCAGGATGCGGCCCGCAACCGCGCTCGGCGCGGCGCCGCCGCCGCCGCCGCCCTCCTCCACAACGGCCGGGTCCCTGCCGCAGCCGCTCGCGGCGCGCTGCTGCTGCTGCTGCTGCTGCTGCCGCTGCCCGCAGTCCGCTGTCTCCTGCCCGGAGCAGCAGGCCTCCTCCTCCGCGCTGCAGCTGCACCAGCGGCAGCTCTTGCCGACGCTGGCGGCGGCCGAGGTGGTCGCGCTGCCGGACTCGGGTTGAGGTTCGGGGTCGCCGCAGCAGCTGTCGGCGGGGTTTTGGCGCGTGGCGTCGCTGCACTCGTGGGACGGCGCCGGCGCGGTCGCTGAACCCTGCTGCTGCTGCTGCTGCTGCTGCTGCTGCTGCTGCTCGCGCTCCGCGGCGAGCAGCTCGCCGGTGACGTCGTGCACAAACTGCTTCCAGTGGCGCACGATCTCGTCTGCGGGCGGCGGGACACCAGCGGGCGGGACGGGTGCGGGACGGGAGCGTCAGCAGCAGGCGGGCGCGGGACGGGTGCGGGACAGCAGCAGGTGGGTGCGGGACGGGTGCGGGACAGCAGCAGGCGGCTGCCGTGAAACGCAGGGTCAGCAGCAGGCGGGCGCGGGACGGGTGCGGGACAGCAGCAGGTGGGTGCGGGACGCGTGCGGGACAGCAGCGTAAAGATGCGGATGAGCGTGGATGATCCTTGCTCAGGGGAATTCCAAGTGCTTTAAAAGTACACACCACCCGTCCACAGATACGGAACAAACATGTGTCACACGTGACGTCACATATTTAAAATAACACACGGCGGCGCCCCACCTGTGCTCATGTGCTTGAGCATGCTGATGGCCTTGCGCTGCTGCGCGGGCGAGCACAGCTGCGGCGCGCTGCAGTGCTGCAGCCCGCCGCAGTCCGCCTCGTCCCCTTCCTCCTCCTCCCCCTCCCCCTGCTGCCGCTTGCCTGCCGCCGCCGCTGCTGCTGCTGCTGCCGCGTCTGCACCTGCTGCCGGTCGCGCCGCGGCCAGGCCGTCCGCGGCAGCAGCAGCAGCGGCAGCAGCGGCACAGGCGGCCGTGCTGCTGTGCGACGCGCCAGAGTGACACACAGAGCCAGAGCCGCGCTGCGCCCCACAAGCAGCACCGCGGCCACCTTCGCCGTGCGGTGCCTCGTCCCTCTCGCCGTCTGACGACTCGCTCGACGACTGCGGGCGGAAGAGTGCGGCCGCAGCGGCAGCTCGCGCCTCGCCGGCCGCGGCTGCAGCAGCAGCTGCCGCCCGGCCCGACAGGGCAGCAATCTCGCACGCGCCGGACGAGTTGGTGCTGGTGCTGCAGGGCCGCTGCTGCTGCTGCTGCTGCTGCTGCTGCATCGCTGCCAGCAGGTCGTGCGCCGAGTCGCCGGCATCGAACACAGGGGGGCCGTGCTCCTGGATGATCTGCATCTGCGGGCGGCGCGAGAGCAGCAGCAGCAGCAGCAGCAGCAGCAGCAGCAGCAGGTGAGCAGCTTGCGCAGCACATGCGCGCTCATCTACATCCTACACAAGCAGCCGCCACCACGCCGGTGGCAGTCTAGCACCAAGGCTGCCACAGCAGAAGCGCCACGCAGCTGCAAAGCTCACAAACCATAAACCCTGCCCCCTGAACCCTGCCGCCTAAACCCCTCACGTGGTACTCCCGCCCCTTCACGGTCGCCTCCAGCACCGCTGAGCGCAGCTTGAGCATCTCGTTCTCCGCCGACAGCGCCTGCAGCTGCGCGAGCTTCTCGGTCACCTCAGCCTCCAGGCTGCTGATGGTCTCCTTCTGGCGCTCCCTGCGGCAGCGCGAACAACGCAGCACAGAGACGCAGCAGGCGGCAGCAGCAGGTGGGACGTAGGCATGAAGGCCTCCTTCTGCCGCTCCCTGCGGCAGCGCGGCAGGCACACAGAACACACGCAGGTGAAACATGCCTCTGTCAGGAAACATGCACCACGTCCCTCTAGTTTGAGGTTTAGGGTTTAAAGTTCAGGTTTTAGCGGCACCCTACACCCTAAACCTCTGTCAGGCAACATGCACCATGTCCATCCAGGCTGCCGATCGCCTCCTTCTGCCGCTCCCTGCGGCAGCGCGGGCGGCGGCGGCATAAGCAGTTTGAATGCGTGCCGACAAATGCGACCGGCCACCGCCACAAGACTACACGCACGCAGCGCGGAACAGCAGCAGGCGCCAGCAGCAGGTGGGGCATGCGCATGCCGCTGATGGTCCCCTTCTGCCGCTCCCTGCGGCAGCGCGGCAGGCACACAAAGACAGACAGCGCAGAACATGCCTCTGTCATAGATACAGCATGTCCTTGCAGCAGCGCGGGAGGCGGTGACATAGGCGGCACAGCCATCAGCGGCAGGCGGAACATAAGCGTGCTGCTCCCTGCAGCAGCGCAGGAGGCACACAAACACCTCGAGCGACACCTCGTCCGCCTGGCTGGAGGGGCGCGTGCTGCGTCGATTGCCCCTGCACCAAACGTCAGGCTGAGCACAAACCCTAAACCCTAAACCCTAAACCCTAAACTGCACCACACGTGGAGCTGGGCAGCACGCCGCACAGCAGCCACCTGCGTTGAGGCTGCTGGGAGCACTGCATCGCTGGGCAGGCGCAACACCTCGCCCACCTGGCTGAAGGGGCGCGCGCTGCCCCTGCACCACACGTCGAGCTGAGCACGAACCCTAAGCCCTAAACCCTAAACCCTATTTTTACCACACGTCAGGCTGAGCACAGCATTGCCAAGAAAGGAGCAACACCTTGTCCGGCCGGACGGACTCGATCTGCTCGTACTGCTACAGTGTGGACCTGTGACCGTACTGCCAGCGCGTGCGAAAACGTCACCCGGTGACAGCCTGGCGCAAGATGCAGACAGGCCGCCTCACCCGAACGTAAACCTGACCAAGAACCTGACCACGAAGCTGATGGGCCTGACAGGCCTGACAAACTTGACGGGCCCGCCTCACCAGAACCTGAACCTCAACCCAAACCCAAACCTGAACCTGAGCATGACCATGAGCCTGACGGGCCTGACAAACTTGACGGGCCCGCCTCACCAGAACCTGAACCTCAACCCAAACCCAAACCTGAACATGACCATGAGCCTGACGGGCCTGACAGGCCTGACAGGCCGCCTCACCTGAAGCGCCGCGATGGCGCCTTGTGCTTCTCGGCCCCGCCCGCAGCAGCAACAGCTGCTGCTGCTGCGGCTGCCGCCGCTGCCGCCGCGCCGCCGGCCTTGCTGCCGCGGCCCCTGCTGTGCTGCTGCTGCTGCTGCTGCTGCTGCTGCTGCTGCTGCTGCTGCTGCTGCTGCTGCTCCTGCCAGCCCCCAATGCCCGCAGCAGCTGCTGGCAGGGGCGCTGCCGCGTAGCTGCCGCCTGGCCGGCTCATCAGCGGTTCCAGCTGCAGCTGCTGCATGCCGGGGGACGGCGCTTGCAGGAAGCCGCTGCTCTGCTGCATGGCGTAGCCTGCGCTGCTTGCAGGAGCGTCGGCGGCGGCGGCCGCAGGGGTCCAGGCGGGCGGCAGCGCCATGCTCGAGAAGCCGACGACAGGCAGCATGGCCTGGGAATAGAGCTGCATGGGCTGGAACTGCAGCATCTGCTGCATCGGCTGCAGCATGCCCTGCGGCACGGCAGCGTAGCTGCCAGGGTACTGCTGCTGCTGCTGCTGCTGCTGCTGCTGCTGGAGGCTAAGCTGTGGCCTGTACATGTACTGCTGCTGCAGGCCGGGCTGCGGCTGCTCCATGTACTGCTGGATCTGCGATGCATACGGCTGCTGCTGGTAGAACGCGTCGGCGGCGAGAGACTGCTGCGGCAGCTGCACTTGCTGTGGCGGCGTCGCCAGCTGCATGCCAGCAGTTGCGGCAAAGGCTTGGGCCACCTGCTGCTGCTGCTGCTGCTGCTGGCTCACTTGCTGCTGCTGCATCAGTTGCTGCTGCTGCGTGAGCAGCTGCTGCTCCACCCAGGGGGCCTGCTGCGAGGCAGTTGGCCCTGGCGCCAATGCCTGCAGCTGGAACAGCTCTACGATGCCAGGCGCGGCCGGCAAGCCGACGCTGCCTGCCTGCTGCTGCCCAGAGCCGCTGACTGCACCAGACAGACCCGATGACGGGGCGCTGTGCTGCTCCGTGGCCACATCATCTGCTGATGCCTTGGGGCTGTCCTGCAGGATGTCAAGCTCCGACTGCAGCCAGTTGTGGAAGTCATCGGCGGTACTCTCGTCGTTTAATAGCAACTCTGGATTGAAATCAAGCGGAAAGGCTGGCGTGTCGAAGTCTGCTGCGTCTAGATCGACAGAAGGGAACGCGCTGATCATGGTGGCTGCCTGATGCACTATTTATCCCGTTTAAAGAAGCTTACAACAAAAGCTGCGCTTGAAGCGAGCTGGGGGTGGTGTGCTGGGGTAAGCCACGTCTGCAACCAGCTGATACGATGTTCTTAGCCTATACGCAGCAAAACAATGCGTGAAAGACTCTGAATTCACACAAAGCAGCTCGGATCGCCAGCGTCGCATTGTGCGGCGTACGATTAGTGATGTTACTTACCGGTGGTTCTTAGAGCGTGATTAGGGACACGGCAGCCCTGACGTGAACCGGCTGTCACGTTGCCGACATAGAGTGCGTTTCTGTCGTTGCATATATATTTTCGTAGCATAGTTGGTGAAATTACGCGACAGTATGGCTTCTGTTGATCCGCTTATCACTCCAGGTAACAGCATGGGTCCCCTTACATCCCGGCCACTTAGCTGTAGCATCAACAACGAGGCAGCACGGATGCTCACAAGGCAACTCATAATGATGTTGAACGGTTGAATGAACATAGGCGACACGCTATGCACCACGTTGCTTGCTGTCATCTGAGTACATATATTACATTCATCTGACTACGTACCGGTATGTTCAGTACAGCACAGACGCAAAGCACGCCTACCTCTCCATAAAGCCTTGACGTGAACTCGGGTTGTTGATCGAGCATCTACGTGTTTGTTTCTGCCCGCAAGCCACCAGGCAATGCTGTCCTCCTTGCAGTGGCTCGTGCCTTCTGCAACAGCCCTCACCAACCCTCGTGCAGCGTGCGTTGCATCGCATGTATCTTGTGCGACGTCTGTGCGGCGCCCGCTGGGAGTGTGCGCAGCAGAGTCAGCTGCAGCTGCAGCAGCAGCAGTTCAACCACCCGGGCATGCCTTTCTGTCAGTGAAGGACAGGATCAAAGTTAAGACAGCTACACTGCGTCCAGGACCGTTCAACCACAACGACCTGCCTTGGCAGACCGATGAGCGTGATGGGGTTGTGCAGTGGACTGTGATTCCCAACATCCGCTTTGTTGACTTTGAACTAGTGGAGCAGGCCAGATGCATGTTGACCAAGCCGGCTAGCAGCCGCATGGCCTGGGTGCTACTGTCAGCCACCCTCGGCTGCTGTGGCAGCATGAGGTGCCTGATGAGTGGAAAGCCTGGACCAGGCCCTGAGGGAGCAGCTTCAGATGACTTTGTCCTTTTTCTTTTCTTGGCTTGCCTTTGTTTTGCTCTTTGCCCAATGATCTGTCATTGGCTCCCCGAACGTGCGTAATTACCCATGTAACCTCCAAATGTGGCTGCTGAAAGTGTACGGAAGCACCAAGCTGTATGGCATGGCTTGTGTTGGGCCATGCAGCAATGCTTTGTATTGCTGTTGTTGCAGGCCTGGAAACCGTCTCAGTCTATATGCTGCAAGACGGTTGGTGCACTGAATGTTCAGCTCCATGCAGAGCTGGATGGTGTTGCTGCTGTTGCAGCAAGCCTAGCAACATGGCTCCCTCCAATTGCTGCAAGGCACCTAGCAGGCTGGTTCTTTTCTGGTGGTGCATCGCCGCAGCGTACTTTGTGCATCAGAGGTGGACGGTACCATCCTCTGCACTATTGATTGCTGGCTGCTGCGCACACAATGACTTGCTGTCTGCAGTGAAGCTGGCCCAGTGAGCTCGCTGTGTGGTGCCGTGCACATCTTTGTGCGGCCCCGCGACCCGGCAGCAGCGGCGGGCTTCGACCAGCTTCACCAGATGGTCAAGAACGTGAGTTGCAGCATCTGTGTCACAAAGACCGTGTTGCCGTTGATGCAGCTGTGGTCTGCAGTCTGGCAGCGTGCTGCTGCAGGCAGCATGTTCAAAAAGGCACAGCATCATCTGCACTGACGGCATTTTATATGCACGGTGACGCGACACGGCTGAGTGCATTGCAGGCAGCATGCAACCAGCACAACATCTGCTGAAGCAGCAGCTGTAATACAGCTGACTGCACAGCAAACATGGCAGCTTTTCCCGACAATTGCATCCTTCTAGACACCAGCTCAAAACAACTGCTTCTGCTGCACTGCCTGCTTTTTGTTGCCTGTGCACCCTTTCAGGGTGCGGCTGTGACCGCTGCATTTAGAGGCCAGGAGGGCGAGTTTGTGTTCATCTCGTTCAACGACACGCTCCAGGTGCCTGCCCTGTGGCGGTCTCTCACGGAGCAGCTGCCGATGTCGCTGCAAATATACCTGGCTGTGGACCCAGATGCTCCGCGCTTGACGAAGGCGGCAGCGCCTGATGTGAAGCTGCGTGACTGGCGCTGCACGTGTGCGCCGCCATGTGCCAGCAGCAGCACCCAGGTGGCTGGCAGCAGGCTGGCCCACAGCAGCGGCAACGCCATCCTACTTGAAGATCATCTCATGTCCAAAGCCTGCTGCTCTGCACTGGCGAGCGCTGTCTACAACCACGCCGCATGGCATGCGGCGTGGATGGAGGCAGCCCTCACCAGTGCAGATCAGCAGGCTTTGGTCTGTTGGGCCAGCTACAGTGCACTCACATCACATCACACGCGGATATCCACGTGGATGGAGGCAGCCCTCACCAGTGCAGATCAGCAGGCTTTGGTCTGTTGGGCCAGCTACAGTGAAGCACTGGCTCAACTTCTGCGTGCTGCTGGCGAAAGGGATGGTGACCTGTGCCTGACTAATGACTGGCTAGTGCTTGCGTGGCGCAAGGGAACTCCCGGCAGTACCGGTGCTGTGCACACGGAGTGGCGTGTTGCTGTGCACTGGTTCAACCAGATAGTATCTGCACTTTGGTCACAGAGCGTGCGCTATATGCCATAGGCTTTGGTGCTTGATGTACATGCCATGGCTTGTATACATTGGCGCTTGCTTGCTTGCCTGCCCTTGGCTGCTGGGTTAGAGTGCTTCTTTTTCTTCATAGTGGCGCTGCAGGTGCAAGCTGCAAGTGTCCTGCACATCATCCTACATATCGCAGTGATGACAAGTCGGACAGACACCGTGTGCAGTACTAGTAGCATCCTGTGCATGCATGGCGGCCACACTGGCGTAAAAATCCGTTGTTACAAGGCAGCAGATGCAGCACTCACATGCGAAATGGGGCGCAAGGTACCACTGGGTGGCAGCGCTGTCTGCCAAGTCAGGCGGGGCTAACTCCTTTCGGGCTCTCTCAACTAGGGCAACAAATTCCCCGACAGCGACTGGACAGCTGCCAGCGCCCTGCTCGGCTCCGAAGTGTTGGATTCGACGCTTGAATTGCAAGATTCGTTCAGCGCACTTTATCGTGAGCAATGCATGATGCAGCAGATCTGGCTCTCGCGTGCTGCCACGGCCACCTGGCTGCTGGCGCTGCTGCAGTCACGCCTGCCGCCACAACACAGCTCGGCGCATTGGTGTCCCGCCAATGCCTTCACATGACCTGGCACCTCCCTCCACGCACCACTCATCATCATCATATTACCCATTCAAGCCATAGCATCAGCGCCATCGTCGCACCACTGAGGCATGTCCAGGGTGCCGCAACGTGTTTGCCATGTTATCCGCAATGCACATGTGTCGCACACGACAGCTGCGGTGGCAGCAGCCGTACCGGGAGGTCGCCACCACATGACATCCACAAGACACATGCGTTGCACACGACAGCCAACTGCGGTGGTGTTACACATAACATACACACACCACTTCTACTCGGCAGTTGAATCTACGTCCATGGCATCGGCAGCAGCAGCAACGTCGTCGCCGCCCGCCTCCAGTGCCGCCATCACCGCATCGCCCGGCGCTGCCTCACCCCCCTCCCCCGCTGCCGCAGCCCCACCCGCCTCTCCCGCTGCTGCTGCCGCTGCCTCCGGCGCCTCTCCTGGCTTGGCCTGCGCAGCCCTCCCCCGCGGCTCCCCGGCTGCACCTGCTGCGACCGGGGCTGCTGCTGCTTCAGCCGGACCGCCGGGCTTGCTGCTCCCGGCGGGCGCCGCTGCGCCTGCGGGGGCGCCCTTGGGCTTGTCGGCGGCCTTCTTCTCCTCCAGCCTCCTGCGCCGCTCCTCCACGGCCGCCGAGGGCACGTGCTCGGGGAGCAGCTCGAACATGGCCTCCTGCAGGCTCTCCGGCTTGTCCACGCCTTGCAGGATTTCCGGCTGCCTGCGCGGCAGCAAGGCACACAGTGTGACAATGTGAGCTAATGTGAGCGACAATGCGAGCTGCCTGCAGGACAGCATGACACACAATGACGATGTGACACTAGCACGTGTGAGCATGTGTGGCGGCGGACGATGCACTTGGTTGTGCGCCAGCTGTCAACAGCGACACACGCACTGCCAGCCACAACTCGCCTCGTAAAGCTGGCAGCACAGGACGGCACACACATGGCCGCCTGCGGGGCGTACAGCGGCGACATGCAACGGAAGCAGGCCGCGACCACCTGCTCCACTACGCACCAACTCAGGGGCTGAACGCACACACGCACACAACAAGCAGCACTCGGCACCCCACCAGCCACCACAGCACGCAGCAACGCCACCACACACGCCTGACGCTCGCCACGATCGGCAGCACCTGTTACGGTTGCGGCGCAAACTCCCAGCCGCACTGCAGCACCTCGACCCGGCAGTCCAAAGCCACTCACATGCTGCGGCGTCACGACGCGCCCCACGCCGTCTGAAGACGCCGTCGTCAGCCAGCCGCCCGTCGCTCTGCATGCACCACAGTCAGCTGGCCACCCACCGCCCAGCCCCTCGCGTTGTCGGGCAGCAGGCGGCACGCCACCTGCCCCACCACGCATTACGTCTGCTGGGCTTTCACACGCACACACAGCACCCGCGCGCACACACCGGCACACACACCTGCACCCACACGCGGGCGTGCACGCGCACCCGCACGCACACACCAAGCGGCACCCAACACCCCACCAGCCACCACAGCACGCAGCGTCACAGCAGCACCACACACGACTGACGCTCGCCACGATCGGCAGCATCCGTCACGGCTGCTGCGCACACTTCCAGCCGCACCGCAGCACCTCGACCTGGCGGTTCAGACCCACCCACATGCTAAGCTGCGCCACGACGCGCCCCACGCGCCACCGGAAGACGCCGTCATCAGCCAGCCGCCATCACCCACGCGCCACCGGAAGACGCCATCAAAGCCACTCACATGCTGAGCTGTGCCACGACGCGCCCCACGCGCCACCGGAAGACGCCATCATCAGCCAGCCGCCTGTCGCTCTGCAGGATGCCGCACTCCGGGTCCATCTCGCGCATCACCTGCAGCAGCGGGCGGCAGCGTCATGTAACGTGTCACGCGCCGTCATGTAACAATGCGCCCTGCAGGATGCCGCACCCCGGGTCCATCTCGCGCATCACCTGCAGCACAGGGCAGGGCAGCAGCGAGGAGGCTGCGTCGCGCATTGTCATGTAACGTGTCACGCAGCATCATATAACATGCCACGCCATTGGGCGCTTAAGTGCAGGGTCTGCAGCCGCTGAATTCAGTCCGCATCAATAAAGCCGCGTTTTTGGGAAGTTGATCTGCAACAACTGGTCCTGAACCCTAGCCACACACACCAAAGGAATGATGTTCCATGGATATCAACGTGTTGCGGTTTGGTGCCGATTGGCTGCCTACAGCCTAAGATACCGCAGGAATGCACCCTTGTGGCAGGGCGATTGTTCAGTCTTGCTATAGTACTGAAAGAGCTGAAACGCAAAGCCTCAGCAGCAGCCGTCCCGGTTGACCGCACCACTGGCGGGAGGCACCCTTTTCGCAGGGCAATTGTTCAGTCTTGCTGGTGATGCAAGGGTCAAACCCCAAGCCTCAGCAGCCGCTGTCCTGACTGACCGCACCACCAAGCGAGTGCAGTTCCCGCTCGGCGCTGCCGCCGCCGGCTACACTCGCTGCTCCGCTTGCGCTGCAGCGCCACGCGGCGCAGCGGCCCACAACATGTGAGGTGCAACATGTGAGGTGCAACATGGACTGATGCGGACTGAAGTCACACACCACGCGGCGCAGCGGCCCACTCGCACATCCACCAGCCAACTCTTTCTGCCCCGGTGGGGCGCGGGGCCGATGGCGCTGATGCTATGGCTTGAATGGGTGATATGATAATGATGATCCACCAGCCGGCCGACGCCGGTGACCCCCCACCTGAGCGCACAGCGCCTCGGGCGTGGGGTACTGCTGCTGCTCCACCGCCAGCCCCGCCAGCAGCGGCTGCTGACTCAGCGACCTGTCCTCTTGGCGACGCAGCGCCCACAGGTGGACGCTGCTGCTGCAGCCGCTTGGGCCCAGCTGGTTCACCTGCAGCAGCAAAAGCAGCAGGGATACGACGTTAACTGGAGTTGCGGTGCCAAAACACAGCGCCCACGGGTGGACGCTGCTGCTGCTACAGCCAGTCGGGCCCAGCTGGTTCACCTGCAGCAGCAAAAGCAGCAGGGATACGGCATCAACTGGAGTTGCGGTGCCGAAACACAGCGCCCACGGGTGGACGCTGCTGCTGCTGCAGCCAGTCGGGCCCAGCTGGTTCACCTGCAGCAGCAAAAGCAGCAGGGATACGGCATCAACTGGAGTTGCGGTGCCGAAACACAGCGCCCACGGGTGGACGCTGCTGCTGCTGCAGCCAGTCGGGCCCAGCTGGTTCACCTGCCGCAGCAAAAATCAGCAGCAACAAACAGTGGATGTCAGTTTCAAGCCTGCAGCGCCGCAGCAGCAGCTGCTGCTGCTGCTGCTGCTGCAGCCGGTGAGCCGCAGTTGGTTCACCTGCAGGGCGGCAGCGTCTGAGGTGACGTACGAGCCTGACATGGAGGCGTCCCAGCAGCAGTTGCAGGCGGCCGCTTGCCATGCGAGGTGCAACATGTGAGGTGCAACATGCGAGGTGCAACATGTGAGGTGCAACATGCGAGGTGCAACATGTGAGGTGCAACATGCGAGGTGCAACATGTAAGGTGCAACATGTGAGGTGCAACATGCGAGGTGCAACATGTGAGGTGCAACATGCGAGGTGCAACATGAGAGGTGCAACATGCGAGGTGCAACGTGTGAGGTGCAACATGTGAGGTGCAACATGCGAGGTGCAACATGTGAGGTGCAACATGCGAGGTGCAACATGTGAGGTGCAACATGCGAGGTGCAACATGTGAGGTGCAACATGCGAGGTGCAACATGTGAGGTGCAACATGTGAGGTGCAACATGTGAGGTGCAACATGCGAGGTGCAACATGCGAGGTGTGACGCATGAGCTTGCCATGTGAGGTGTCGCAGCAGCAGATGCAGCCGGCCACCTGCCAAGCCGCGAGGGAGGCCCACCCTGCAGGACTCCTCCGCTGCCCAAGATCTGGCTGCCTTTCCGGAACTGACGGAGTCCCATGGCCGGTTGATGTACGGTACCACCTCAGGTGGTGACTGCGTCTCACCATGAGCTCGTACAATCTGGCTGCCCTCAGGCAACCAAGCGTGGTTTCCAGGCTGACCTAGCACCTCGAGCAGCACAACAGCAGCACCGCCGGCCACACCCCGCCCACCCAGCCCGCACCCTGGCTGCCTGGCCTCCAAGGCTGACCCAGCACCTCCAGCAGCAAAGCACCAGCGCCGCCAGCCACAACCCGGGCCACCAGCCCACCAGCCGACGGCCCCGCCCCAGGGTGATGCAAAACATAGGGATGAAACAGAAAGAATCAGACAAAAGTCACAATAAATCAAAAATAAAAAAACCTCACCGCCCGCCGCCGCATCTTGTAGGGCGCCTCAAAAGGCTCCCCATTGTTGTCATACGTGCGCCGTGCGTCACCGATCTGCTGCAGCGTGGCGAGGCCGTCCTCGTAGCGCTGCCGCTTCTGCGCCGCCTGCCGCGCCGCGGCGGCCCGCGCCGCGGCGACGGCTTGCTCGAGCGATGGCGCCGGCGGCTTGCTCCAGTCGATGCAGTTGCTGGGCTGCTGCTTCTTGCCTGCGGGGCCGGCTGCTGCCGCTGCTGCCGCCTCTTTCCCAGGGACCACTGCAGTGCAGCACAGCGGTGCGGTGCAAGGGTGGCCATGGTGAAAACGCCTTTGAAAAAGTGGCAACAGAAAGTCAAGCACGGCAACAGCGCATGACTCCAGCTGCAAGGTGGCAGCTGTGCTGCTGGTTTGGGTTGCGTCGCTGAACAGCCCAACCTCAGCGCCACACCCTGAGCAGCATCAAATGCTCGCACAAACCTGCTACTGCGGAGCTGCTGCTGCTGCAGCTGCTCCCGCCGCCGTCCGCCTCTCCAATGCAGCTGCAGTCACGGAGGCGTGCAGCAACCCCTGCAGGGCGGCGGTTCCTGCAGGGCCCGCCAGCTGGCTGCACGGCGCCCCACAACCCTGCCAGCCCCAAAACCCTGCCGGCACCCCGGAACCCTGCCGGCCCCAAAACCCTGCCCGCTCACCAAAGTCCTTGCCGCCCTTCTTCCACATGACCCAGGTGACCTCGCGCGCCAAAATTTCTCGCACGGCGCGGCCCAGCTTGGCGCCGTCCCGCGGCGTGGCCTCCAGCACCTTATAGACCTGCGCACACCAGCATGCAGGCGCGGCAGAGGTGTGAACAGTGGCATGGCGGTGTTGAGAGTCCTGGCCGCCCTTCTTCCACATGACCCACGGCCCAGCTTGGCGGCGTCCGCGGCGTGGCCCCCAGCACCCTGTACACCTGCACACGGCACCGTGCAAACGCAGCAGACTTATCAACTGTGGCACGGCAGTGTTGTGTTCGCAGTCCCCACAGTTGAACGCTGCTGCTGCTGCTGCTGCAGCTGGTGCGCCCCAGCTGGTCCACCTGCAGCAGCAGCAACAGCAGAGATGGGCCGGTGAGATGGCGGTGCTGAGACTCCTTGCCGCCCTTCCTCCACACGACCCACGGCCCAGCTTGGCGCCGTCCCGTAGCGTGGCCCCCAGCACCTTATAGACCTGCGCACGCCAACAATCCATGGGTTCCGATCAGCGTGCAGCCTTCCGGTCAGCGTGTTTTCGTAGCACATTATATGCACATTATCCCGCGGCGTGGCCTCCAGCACCCTGTACACCTGCACATGGCACCATGCAAAGCACGGCAGCGGTGTCAACAGTGGGATTGCGGTGTTGGGAGTCCTTGCCGCCCTGCTTCTTGCACGTGACCCACGGCCCAGCTTGGCGCCGTCCCGCGGCGTTGCCTCCAGCACCCTGTACACCTGCGCACACCAACAATCCGTAGGTTCCGACCAGCATGCGGCCATGCATGCACTGATGCACACAGCGCCACACATGCACACTGTCCCGCGGCGTGGCCTCCAGCACCCTGTGAACCTGCACACGGCACCGTGCAGGCGCGGCAGAGATGCGACGGTGGGATTGCGGTGTTAGCATCACAGCGCCCACAGGTGGACGCTGCTGCTGCTGCGGCCGGCCCCAGCTGGTCCACCTGCAGCAGCAATGACAGCAGCAGGGATGGGACGGCGGAGCTGCGCTGTTGGCCTTGTGCGCCTGCACGCCACACACCAAGGCTGTGTACAGTTCAGCCGCACATCAAGGCACTGGCCCCTGTGCACTTAATTTTTTTTTTTTAATATTTTTCAACGGCTGCACACCATGCAGCGGCTGCAGGGCTCACGGCACAGGTGCAGGCTCGCGGCGCCTGGCACGCCTGCAGCACTTCCCCATGCAGGCCCCAAGTCACGCGCAGCCGTGCATGCTCCGGCAGCACGCGTGCGTGCTCCCACAGCCACACAAAACACGGAAGCGCATCCACGCAGGCACACGCATCCAGGCGGAGACGCCCACAAGGCGGCCGCCACACACAAACGGGAGCATGCGGCACGCGCACCACCTAGTATCACACCACCATGCGAGGTGCTGCCTTTGCCTAGCATGCAGGGCTCACGGCACAGGCCATCGCGCGCCAGCGCCCAATGGCAGGGACAGGCCGTGCTGTGTCGATGCTGCATGCGCTGTGTCGTAACCACCATCACCACCTCAGGTGATAATCTTACGTGCTGTGTGGGCTGCCGTTGGCAGCTGGCTGCCTCCCCCAGATCATGACAGCTGCAGCCACCCCTGCCACCACAGCAGCGACCGCCACTGTCGCGCACACGCAGCCTCGCCCGTACCAGCGCCGCTCCGCTGACTGCTGCTCCGTCGACGTCCGGCTTGCGACGTGCCGTGCCTTGCTGGGCTGGGCAACAGTGCAGCCGGCTGCTGCCCCGCCTCACCTGCTCTTCTAGCCAAGATCCATTCGCAAGAAGCACAACTCTCAAGAAAAACAACTCACGAGAATCACTCTCAAGAAGCACAACTCTCAATCTTGTAGCCAGTCTTGTAGCCAAGATCCACTCCCAAGAAGAAGAAAGAAAATAACATGAGCATGGGCCATGGTGCAGCACTCCGGCCAGCTGCCGCCCCGCCTCACCTGCTCCTCCAGGGCCCCTACCTGCTGTCCTGCTCTGCTAGCAAAACTGCGGCGTGCTGCCCCGCCTCACCCGCTCTTCCAGCCAAGCACCACTCCCAAGAAGAACAAGGAACAAGGAGAAAAAGATTCACTCCCAACAACTCCCAACAACTGCCAATAACTCGCAACAAGAAGAACAAGGAGAAAAAGATCACCCAAGAAGAAGAAATAAATAAAAATGAGCATGGGCCATGGTGCAGCGCTCTGGCCGGCTGCCGCCCCGCCCCACCTGCTCCTCCAGGGCCAGCGCCTCGATGCGCTGCTTCACCTTGAGACCCTCGGAAGGCACCTTGCCGGGCACCAGCAGCGTGCGCAGCACGATCAGCACCTGCAACACCAACCGGCCACACCACACCACGGCAGCAGCAGCAGCGCATGCAAGTGGGCATGCGCGCACGCAAAAAAATCAGACAAGCGCGTGGCAGCGCGTGCATGCCCCGGCAGCCAGACAAGGACGCGCATGCGCACGCACGCACGCACGCACGCACGCATGCGTTTGAGCACATGCACAGCCGCCACCCGCCTGCCTGCCCACCAGTGCCCCCCCTTTCCCACCCGCAGCCCTCACAGTGACGCTGCGACAGAGGCACGCGCATGCGCACACGCAAGCACGCACGTTCACGCAAGCACGCAGTACACGCGCAGGCACCATGCCCCAGCGCACATCCGCCGGCATCCACGCGCACGCCCACGGCCACAGGCACACCCACGCACGCGCCGGCACCCCCGTAAGCAAGCACAGCCACACAGGCGAGCGCGGCCTCGCACTGCACCGGCCGCCGCCGCAGCAGGCACATGCGCACGCGCATGCCAAGTTGCCCACCACCACCGCACGCATGACCACGCACACGCGGAGCACACGCGCGCGCATACACACACCACATACTCCACACAAAACACGCGCATGGGCGTGTGCACTTACATCACACGCAGATATGAATGCATGGGCCCGCACCGGCCCACGCACCGCCCCACGCACCGGCCCGCGCCGGCCCACGCACCGCCCCACGCACCGGCCCGCACCGGCCCACGCACCGGCCCGCACCGGCCCACGCACCGGCCCACGCACCGGCCCGCACCGGCCCACGCACCGGCCCACGCACCGGCCCGCACCGGCCCACGCACCGGCTAACGCGCCGGCCTGCGCCGGCCCACGCACCGGCCCACGCACCGGCCCGCACCGGCCCACGCACCGGCCCGCACCGGCCCCGATAAGCACGCACCGGCCCACGCACGCACCGGCCCACGCACCGCCCCACGCACCGGCCCGCACCGCCCCACGCACCGGCCCGCACCGGCCCACGCACCGGCCCACGCACCGGCCCGCACCGGCCCACGCACCGGCCCACGCACCGGCCCGCACCGGCCCACGCACCGGCTAACGCACCGGCCTGCGCCGGCCCACGCACCGGCCCACGCACCGGCCCGCACCGGCCCACGCACCGGCCCGCACCGGCCCCGATAAGCACGCACCGGCCCACGCACGCAGCAGCACATGCAGCAGCACACGCGCGCACACAGCGCAAGGCACATGCGCACTCGCACTGACATGCATAGGCACGCACCGGCAGCCGCCACCGCAGGCACATGCAGCACGGCAGGAGCGCACACACGCACGCGCAAATGCACGTGTAGGGGCCTGCGCACGCACACATGACATGCACCCACGCACGCACAAATGCACGCGTAGGCACCTAAAAAATGCATGCGCGGAGAATTACGCAAGCACGCACGCAATTGCACGCACGCACACGCAGACAATTACGCCCGCGCGCGCGCACGCACGCACGCACGCCCGCCCGCCCGCCCGCCCGCCCGCCCGCACGCACGCACGCCCACACACACACACACACACACACACACACACACAAAAGCACGCACGCACGCACGTACAAAAGCATGCACGCACGCGCAGACAATTACACGCACGCACATACACGCACGCACACACAGACAATAACACATGCACGCACACACGCCCAAAAGCACGCACGCACGCACACGCGCGCTTACACACGTACATGCACGCACGGGCAGACAATTGCACACGCACACACAAACTCGCAAAAGCACGCACGTACATGCACGCATGCAGAGACAATTACAAATGCACGCGCACACGCGCAAAAGCACGCACGCACGTACATGCACGCACACGCAGACATTTACACACGCATGCACACACGCCCAAAAGCACGCACGCACGCACACACGTACATGCACGCACGGGCAGACAGTTCCACGCACGCACACACACGCAAAAGCACGCACACACGTACATGCACGCACGCGCAGACAAGTACACACGCACACTCACACGCGCAAAAGCACGGACGCACGCACGTACATGCACGCACGCACACGTGGACAATTACACACGCACGCACACACACCAATCACACACGCACGCACACGCGCGCAAAAGCACGCACACACGCACATACATGCACGCATGCGCAGACACTTACACACGCACGCACACACGCACACACGTACATGCACGCACGCGCAGACAATTACACGCACGCACGCACATGCACGCACGCGCATACAATTACGCACGCACGCACGCACGCACACACGCGCAAAAGCACGCACGCATGCACGCACGCACGTACATGCACGCACGCACGTACATGCACGCACGCGCATACAATTACACAGGCACACACCTACATGCACGCGCGCGCAGACAATTACACACGCACACACACACACACGCACAAGAGCACGCACGCACACAAATGCACGCACGCGCAGACACTTACACACACACACACACACGCAAAAGCACGCACGCACGCATGCACCCGTACATGCAAGGCACGCGTGCTTACAGGCACGCATGCACGAGCAACTGCCCACAATCCTGAAGGACCAACAAATGCCGCCGCACGCATGCCCGCACACGCGCAGACGCACGCACACACTCACAGGCATGTACGCTCACCGGCAAACATGGATGCGAGGACACGTCTGTGTGGGGTGTGTGCTGACTGGCTATCACTGCTCGACGTCTGCTCAGTGTCCTCGTCTGCTGCTAGTGGATACGGTTACACGTCATGCGGCGCGTTTGAACTCTTCGTCCGTCCATCATCTGGCTGTTGTGTGAACGGCACCAGCGCAACACAAGTATCTGCCGTGACGCGCAACAATGCTGGCAGGTATTAGCCGGCAAACATGGGTGCGAGGACACACACATCCACGCGCAAGCTACAAGAATGCTGGCGCGCCGGCGAGCACGCACACGTAGACACACAAGCACACACACAAACATGCACGTACATGCGCACGCGCGCACACCAGCGCAACCCCACACGCAATGCACGCCCGCACACACAGATAGCTGCATATCCACACACACGCGCACGCACGCGCGCCCGCGCCCACGCGCACGCACGCGCGCACACGCCCGTGCTCACGCGCATGCCCACGCGCACGCGCACACCCACGCGCATGCCCACGCGCATGCGCACGCCCACGCGCATAACGGCACACTCGCACGCCTGCTCGCGCACCAACGTACAACCACACACATGCACACACACGTACAAGCAAGGTCCGCGCGTGTACGTGCACACGTGCTTGTAACTTTGCCCAAACCCTGGAGGATGCCTATATTCCTCGCATGCCCACACTGGCACACACCCACATGCTTGTACGCTTGCAAGCAAACATCAACGCATAGGCCCAAACATGGACGCGCGCAAGCGCAGAAGTGCTCAGTCGCTTGCGCACGCATCTACACAAATGCTCGCACACCCGCACGCACGCGCGCACGCACGCCAATGCGTGCGCGCACAAACATGTACACACATCCCCGCACACCCGCACGCACTCACGCACGCCGGCGCGTGCGCGCATCAGCATGTACACACATCCCCGCAAACTCGCACGCACGCACGCACACCGGCGCGTGTGCGCATAATCCTGTACCTGCACAAGATAGCACATGCAAAGGCACCGCACGCACATGCGCGCACTCACATACACATGCACGTGTGTGTACATGCTTATGCAGGGTGCATACTTGTGCTATGATGGTGCTACCTCAGGTTGAACGCGCCTCATTTGCTGCATACATATGGTGGAACATACTCCTATATCCTGAAGGCAATCTGTCAGGGGTACACGGGCTGTATTGCAAGTGGTAGCCCTTATGTGGTTGCGCGTACGGTCAAAACCCCTTCAAACACATGCAGGGTGCATATCTGTGCTGTGATGGTGCTACCTCAGGTGGAACGCGCCTCATTTGCTGCATACATATGGTAGAACATACTCCTAATCCTGAAGGCAATCTGTCAGGGGTACACGGGCTGTATTGCAAGTGGTAGCCCTTATGTGGTTGCGCGTCGGTCAAAACCCCTTCAAACACATGCAGGGTGCATACTTGTGCTGTGATGGTGCTACCTCAGGTTGAACGCGCCTCATTTGCTGCATACATATGGTAGAACATACTCCTAAATCCTGAGGACAATCTGTCAGGGGTACACGGGCTGTATTGCAAGAGGCAGCCCTTATGTGGTTGCGCGTTGAAAACACCTTCAAAAACATGCAGGGTGCATACTTGTGCTGTGATGGTGCTACCTCACGTGTGTGCACGTGTGTGTACAGACAAAGCACGCGAACGCACAGGCACACCAACATACAATGCTGCCCTCACGCGCGAGCATGCACACGTCGCCGCACGCATACCCACGCTTGCACAGGCAGCCATGCACGCCCGCACGCGCACACAAACGCATAGGCTCTATCACAGTCGCGCCCCACGGCACACGCGCATGCACGCACGCGCATGATCACAAGCATGCATTCATGCAAGGCGCGCGCAGGGCGCACACAAGCACGGCGCGTGCATGGCGCACAAATGCATAGGTGGTGCTTCTATGGCGCAAGCTGCTGATTGGGTGGGGTGTGCCTGGACATGCCGCAGATATACTTGATGCATACTCTGAGGGACTTTGCATGGATCAGGATGGACAGAATCTGTTGTACTGTGCGCTCATCTTTTCTCTCTGTCACGCTTCGACAGCATGCTCATTTGGGGTGGCTCATACCATCTAAGATGGTGACTGGACCCACGTGCAACTACTCTCTCTCATAGGCGCACACATGCAAGGCGCACACATGCAAGGCGCATGCTGACACAGTCGCGCACATCAGCACATCACGCACGCGCATGCTCGCACACATGCATGCAAGGCGCGCGCCTGTACAAGCACACATGCATGTAACTGTGACCACAACCCTGACGCACACAACATATCACTACACAAATGCCCACACACGCGCATGCGTCCGCACACACCCACATGCGTGTACGCTCACAGGCGAAAACCACTGCATGCGTGCACGTGCAGAAATACCCACGCAAGCATGAGCACCTACACGCACACGCACATGCGCGCACAGCGCAGGCGCGTGCACAGCCACGCGATCACTCACATGGACATGCACGTATGTGCACAGCACGCGTACGTGCAGCCACGCGCGCAGGCAACATTGCCCTCATGCTGGAGAATGTACACGTTCCCACACGCACGCTTATGGACACACTTACGCACACCCGCACAAGCCAGCGCACGCGCGCGCGTGGGCATCTGCACAGACAAGCATGCGTGCAAAGCGCACGCACGTGCACTATCACGCACGCACGTTCACCCCCACATGCATGCACCCGGCGCGCGCACACCCCCACATAGGCACGCACACACACACGCAAGTACCGACGGCGCACACGTTGGCTCACACACACACACACGCCCGCAAGTACCGACGGCGCACACGTTGGCTCACACACACACACGCCCGCAAGTACCGACGGCGCACACGTTGGCTCACACACACACACACGCCCGCAAGTACCAACGGCGCACACGTTGGCTCACACGCACACACGCCCGCAAGTACCGACGGCGCACACGTTGGCTCACACACACACACACGCCCGCAAGTACCGACGGCGCACACGTTGGCTCACACACACACACGCCCGCAAGTACCGACGGCGCACACGTTGGCTCACACACACACACGCCCGCAAGTACCGACGGCGCACACGTTGGCTCACACGCACACACGCCCGCAAGTACCGACGGCGCACACGTTGGCTCACACGCACACACGCCCGCAAGTACCGACGGCGCACACGTTGGCTCACACGCACACACGCCCGCAAGTACCGACGGCGCACACGTTGGCTCACACGCACACACGCCCGCAAGTACCGACGGCGCACACGTTGGCTCACACGCACACACGCCCGCAAGTACCGACGGCGCACACGTTGGCTCACACACACACACACGCCCGCAAGTACCGACGGCGCACACGTTGGCTCACACGCACACACGCCCGCAAGTACCGACGGCGCACACGTTGGCTCACACGCACACACGCCCGCAAGTACCGACGGCGCACACGTTGGCTCACACACACACACACGCCCGCAAGTACCGACGGCGCACACGTTGGCTCACACACGCACACACACACGCACACACCAGCACACAAGCGCAACGCACACGCATGCGTGCACAGCGCGTGCACGCGCACACACGCACGGATACACGCTCACAGGCAAAATCGAATACATCGGCACGCACATGCTAACACACAGGTATAGGAATGCGCATGCTTACACACACATGAACAGACACACAGGCAGCCACTCTTAGGCACACACCGGCACACATGTACACAAACCGCCACATGCGTAAACACAAGCATGCACACAGGAACGAGCAGCATGCACAACTGCACACACACATGCGCGCACATACACACGCACACTTGCGCACGCATGCCGGCCGACGCAGGCACAAGCATGCACGCACAAAAACGCACAAACATGCAGACCCACGAGACTGCACACAGAAAAGGGGCGCAAACACCGGCCGGTACATCTGCACAGACAGAGGGCCCACACGTGCACCCAGACACCAACACGCACAAGCACCTACACACGCGCGCCAGAATAGACAGAGTTATACGGGGACGTGCACACACGAACCAGCAACATGCCCTCACACACGCGCCACACATGCAGAACATGCAGAACCAACCATGCATGCAGACGCACCCTCACACACACGCACGCACACGCCCAAGATGTTCACACACGCACGCTCACAAGCAGCATGCACACGCACAGACTCGCACAAACAATAAACAGGGGGATACTGACACATCCACGCATACTCAGCCGCACCATGCACCACCACAGCATGCACACGCCCACACAAATTCAACCGGCCCTCACCTGCACTAGGAAGTCCCTCCTGAAAGACGAGTCAGTCAGCTGCAGCCCAAACAGCCGCCAGCTGCTCAGGTAGCACTGCGTGCCGTCGCCCTCGTCGTCTGCCGCCGCCGCCGCGGCCGCCGCCGCTGCTTCCAGGCCCGACTGTGCGGCTGCCGTGCCCGAGCCGGCAGCGTCGCCTGCTGCCGAGGGCGCTGCTGCTGTGCGCGCTGCCGGCACTGTCGCCGGGGCCTTCGCCAGCTCCTCCAGCACGGCCGCCAGCTGCTTCTTGAACACCGACCACTTGTCGGCGGACGTCAGCAGGGACAGCGGGTCTTGCAGCAGGCCCTGCAGCAGCACGGCAGCCAGGCAAGCAGCAGTCAGCTGCTTTCTGAACACCGACCACTTGTCAGAGGACGTCAGCAGGGACAGCGGGTCCTGCAGCAGGCCCTGCAGCAGCACGGCAGCCACACAGGCAGCCTTCAGCAGTTGCACAGGCAGCCATCGGCAGCCTTACAGGCAGCCGTCAGCAGCCGCGCAGCACCGCAGCAGTGGGCATGCGCCGCACGGCGGCTCGCACTCCTCGGCCGATCCTCTGGATGCCCGGCACCCAGAAATCCTCGGCTGATCCTCGGCTGATCCTCGGCTGACCGTCTGGATGCCCCGACCACCCAGAAACTCCACTGCGTGCCAGAGGCGGGCTGAAGGTGCAGCTCTAGGCACGCCTCCAGCACACTCGGCTTTACTTTGCTCTACATGCTCCATCCATCGAGGCGTGGGAACCCATTCAGCGCACCCTTCGCCTCGTGCTGCAGCTGGTGTCTGTCTCAAGGAGCGGACCGCTGAGGCAGCGGCCAGCAGCAGCAGCGACCTGACTGGCTGTTCGGCTGCAGCAGTCCTACGACTGAGGGCGCATGCGTGGGGACCAGCTGCTTGGCGACGCAGCTGCTGCCGCTGACACCAGTTCGCATCTCTACCAGCAGAACTGGGCCGTTGGCGGTAGACACCCGCAGCAATTGTACTTGCTGTATGCCACCAAGACACACCTGCCCTGTGCAGAGAGAGTACCACAACCGACACCAGCCTCGCTGAGCTGCACCACAGCCCCAATCCCTCATGAGGGGCTCATGTTAACAGTGTGCTGCTGCTGCTGCTGCTGCTGCTGCTGTTGACGCACCCACCTGCAGCTCCCAGAACTGCTGGTACAGCAGCACGTTGACCGGGTTGCCTGTGCTGTCCACCGCCCCCTCCGGCACCTCCTCAGGCTTGGGGGCGTCGGGCGCCACAAACACGCCCTGCAGGACGACGTCAGAGACACATATCACCTGAAACTGCAACAATGGCCAGCTGACCTCCAGAACTACGGAACCACGGGACGGAGCTAAAAAAAATACTTGAGAGGCGGCAACACGCCCTGCAGGACAAGGCGCCAGGGGCACGCGACGCCTGGAGCAAACACGGCTAGCTGATCTCCACAACTGCAGAGCTGAACAGCGTCCGAGGCAGCAACAGCCTTGATCATCACGGCCGCTCAGCAGTGGCTCAGGCGTCACAAGCACCCCTTGCTTGAGACGGGCGCTGTGCAAGCCAAGCCGCCCCTGCGTAAGCTGCGTGGCTGGTGGCAGCTCAGAACAGCGACCTGCCTCACACCCTGCCCCAGCTGGCGCTGCAGCTGAAGCCGTGCAAGCACCCCCTGGACCACGCGCAGCAGGGCACCTGCCAAGCGCAAGCACACGCAGCCACACGTGCAGCCCCGAGCCGCACCCTAGCCACACAACAGCAACGCATGCACGCTGCCGCCGATAGCCAACCCTGGATGGTGAGGCTGCAGCCGACAAACATAAAGATAATAATAATAAAAAGACATGCGGCGCTCACGTTGATATTCAGCCCGCTGCAATCGACCAGCTGAATGTCCCCTGAATGTCCCTTGCTCCTGTGCACGCAGCAGGGGTTGAACCCCCGCCGCACCAAGCACATGCGAACGCAGCCCCGAGCCGCCTACAGCCACACTGTGTAAGAAAGCTGAATGTCCCCTACTCCTGTGCACACAGCAGGGGTTGAACCCCCGCCGCACCAAGCACACGCACGCGCAGCCCCGAGCCGCACCCTAGCCGCACAACAGCAACGCGTGCACGCCGCCGCCGATACCCGACCCTGGATGGGTGAGGCTGCAGCCAACAAACAAAAAGATGATAATAATAATAATAATAATAATAATAATAATAATAATAATAATAATAATAATAATAATAATAAAGACATGCGGCGCTCACGTTGATGTTCAGCCCGCTGCGGTCGACCAGCGAGGCGGTGCTGGCGATGAGCACCATCAGGCGCGCGCTGCTGACCACCTGGTGCTTGCCTAGGCGGCGCAGGATGCCGTTGCACAGCCGCGTGAACTGCGCGCGGCAGGGAGAAAACGAGGCAGAGAAGAAGAAGCAGAAGCAGCGGAAGAAGACTCAGGGAGCAGCAGGAGCGGAGGGTCAGATTCCGGGCCAGCGTCACATGCCCGGCGGCTGTCGCTGCACCAGCTGCTGCCGGCGCCCCCCCTGCGGATGCTTTAGCCGGCCCTGCAGCGCTGCTGCTGCAGCCATCACACAGCAGGCCACGGTCACCTTGCCGGGACGTGCGTCCCAGCGCCCCGCTGCCGCTGACAGCTGCTGCATGCTCCCACACAGACGCGGCGGCAGCAGCGGCGCTGCAGCACGATTGACCGTGCGCCGGCTGCTGCTGCGGCTGCATGCTGCCCGTTGCTTCCCGCCGCTGCTGATAGTTGGCGTGTTTTGCACAGACACGACGGTAGCAGCGGCGCTGCAGCACAATCTGTCATGCGTAAGCTGCGGCTGCCTGCTGCCCAGGCTCGAGCGCAACCGGCGCACCGCGTTGACGGCCAGGTTCCCCGCGGTGAACTGCTCCGAGTTGAGCAGCGGCCGGTGCTGCTCCAGCCAGCCGATCATGCCCAGGCAGTGCTGCGCCGTGCACACCTCAGATAGGTCCTCCAGCAGGGAGAACAGCAGCGCTGCAGCACGGCACCGCAGACGCAGCACCATCGCGAGTCAGCTCCACTGAGGCTGCTTAAGTAATGCAAGGAGAACAGCAGCGCTGCAGCAGACACGGCACCGCGGGTCAGCTCAACTGAGAGTCAGCTTAACTGCGGCTGCTTGAGTAAACAAGAACAGGCTGCAAATCAGCCGCCGCCAGGCAGGTTCCTGAGCATGAGGTAGCACCATGCCAGATGATATGCACAGCGCACCACAGGACACGCATGGGGATAGCGTTACAGTTGCTTGCACCATGCACAGACACACACTCCATGCGCGTCGAAGAAGCCGAGCAGCAGGGAGAACAGCAGCGCTGCAGCACACACGGCACCGCGGCGCGAGCAGCGCAGACACAGCACCACCGCGAGTCAGCCCGACTGAGGCTGCACTACTAATTGTGTAAAAACACTGGCTGCACCCGCCGCCAGGCAGGTCCCTGAGCAAAAACAAAAACAGCAGCACCGTGCCGCAAGCCGTGCACAGCTCAGCACAGGACAGGCGTGCAGGCAGCACCACGCGGTTCCACTCGCGCCCCACACACACATCCTCCTTGCAGGAGTTGCAGGAGCTGATGCGTCACTAGCATGCACAGCAGACGCACAGGCGGTGCACCGACCTGCGTCCAGCAGGCCCCACTGGCAGGCCAGCAGCGCCACCTCCAGCAGCCGCTGCAGCGCGGGCTCGCTGCCCTTGGCAGGCACGTACTGCAACGGCGCCTGGTCCTTCTGCTGCGCCTCCGCCGCAAGGTCCAGGCAGGCCTGCCTGAACACGCAGTGCAGCGCTGCCTTGACGGCGTGGTCCGGGGGCCGTATCGACTGCTGCTGCTGCTGTTGCTGGTGGTGTTTGGTGCGTGGGAGCGGCGCAGCAGCATGCAGGGGACCCGCCAGAGGCACCGCGGCAGCGACGGAGCAGGAAAGCGGGGTGAGCGGGAAGTGGCTAGGCGCAACAGACAGCCGAGGAGTCTGGGCGCGTACTTGTGCAGCGCAGGTTGCTGCAGAGCGCGGCGAGGGCCCGTCGCGGCAGCACCGGTGCGACCAGCGCGCGGTTCCTGCTGCTTGCTGCTGGCAGCTGCCGAGCTGCGCGCCAAAAGGCACGAGCGAGCGCGCAGCTGGCAAGCTGCACCGACGCCGGCAGCGCTGGCGCTGCCTGCACGCGCACTGCCTGAAGTCGGCTGCGTGCGCTCAGCTGAGCTGCATTCGGGAGGTGATGCCGTAGCTGCAGAAAGATAGGAATGATGACTGATCACATGATTCGCGCGCACCTGCTCCATGCTGGCCATGACCTGTGGCAGCAGCTGCCGCAGCAGCTGCATGCCCTCTTCCTGCACGGGCTTCGATGACGTCAGCGCAGCACGCAGCACACCCTGCAGCAGCAGGCAGCAGGCGGCAGAGCGCGTTGGACCTCAGACCTCAACAGGGGTCCGTCCAACAGTCCCTGGGCGAGCTGCATCTGCATTGCGCGTAGATCGTGTTGCATCACGGGGGTTGGTGTAAGAGTCCAGCACGATCAAGCAGTGCTGCAGTGCTGCAGTGGCCGCTGCCTGTGCGAGCTGCTGCACTCCGCCACTGTCGTGCGCTGCGCGCTGCTTCACCCAGCCAGCACGCATGGCTGGGGCTGCTACAATTGGCCATACTTCAGCCACTGTAGACTGAACGATACTGCGCCCGCTGTGTCTCGAGAAGGGTGCCTGCTGCTGATGCAGTGCAACCACTGCAACGAGCTGATGGCAGTCTTATCCACCAGCACAGCACGCCGTCGTGGGTTGCCCACCCAGCACAAGCCAGGCTTGGTCAGTGCGCACAACACCAAATACTGCGTAGCAGTGTGTGCATACCTGTGTGTGCGGCTCCTGCAGCTGCACCAGTGTCCCCAGGTCCATTCCTGCAGAGCGCGCCTACTGCTCAAGAGAGGGTGATCGAGTGCTGTTCTTATGGAAGCATGCTCTCAGTAAATGACTGGTGCTAGAGCTGAACGGCCTGAGCTGAGGAAAGAAGCCACTGCTGGCGCTGGTGCTGTTGCTGCAAATGCTGCTGCTGGGGTTGCCTGTGCCGGACAGTGCTCAAGGGAAGTGTGGCCGGATGGCATCAAACATGTACTTCACGCTAAAGGTACGTTTGAAGTGCGTCTGTGCTGGAAAGGAAGGAAAGCTTTGCTAGCAAGGGAGGTAGTGTGACAGCACAGCAAGTTGTGTTTCAGGGCGGGTAACTTTGGCCTGCCCGATCGACGTGGAGTTTGTGCGTCTGGTTTTGGCACGTGTTGAGATGGTCGATCAAGATATATCGCAGCAAAGTGACGCCTGCAGCAAGTGTTAACAGGACTCACCTGGCAGTCTGCCCCTCTGGGGCATTCATCAATCCTCATTGCTGATGAGGTCCTCTGTTTGAGGCAGCAGGCTCGCCATGGCTGCTGCGACCGAGGCCTTGTTCAAGGAAATTGCATGGTCCATCACTTGCATTCCCTGATATGTTTGGGATGGATCCCAAGGAGGCATCAAAACGATCCAGCAAGCGGCCTTCCTCCAGCAGGCCCGATACTGGCCGCGACAAAGAGCCAGAAAGGCCCCCAGCCAAGAAGCAGGCACTCCCCCAGCAGCCCAGCGGCTCTGAGGACATTCGTGACGCTGTGAGGGGTCTTTATCAGGCCTACCAATGCCTTGTGGACGCAGAGGGCCCGTCCGCGGCCGCTTTTCAGGCGCTGCTCAAGGCAACATCTGCAGGTGGGATGCTGTCCTCCCAGTGCTGCTTTGGCCACCTCTGTACCGTCTCTGACACCTTGCAATGTCTAACATATCGTCTGAAACACGTTGCGCAGGTGATCTGGCCAGCAGGAGGCTGGCTGCCCGTCTGGTGCCCCGCTTCCTATCACACCACCCAGAGCACAGCGAGCCTGTTGCCGCTGCTTTGGTCCGCCTGCACAGCCAGCAGCAGCCCTGTGACCCTTCCTGCAAGCACATGGAGGACCAGACCCGCCATGACGCACTGCAGGGGCTGGGTGCTGTGCTGCGTGCCGCCCGGGCCTGCAGGGCACCAAACGGTGAAGCTGCTGTCAAGCTAGTACTGGACCATCTGTTCAGGTGCGGGTGTGCTCCATCTGCTGTTGTTCTGTTTGGCAGTTTACAGGAACATTGCCGCCGGCCGGGTTTGGTAGCTGGACAGGTGATCGGCAGATACACCGCCTGGTCACAGTTGATTGGCAGATCTCCAACAGCACAGCACTTGTAGTGGTTGTTCCTGCAAGCCGGTGCAGCGCTGTGATGGCCCGGCACAGCATATGGTTAGCCACTGCAGATGGCCTGGCACAGCAAATACTTGGCCACAGCATATAATTGGCCACAGCAGTTGGCCTGGCACAGCATATGGTTAGCCACAGCAGATGGCCTGGCACAGCATGCGGTGTCACAGCTGTGTCGCAGTGTCATGCCTGTGCAACAACTGGTTCAGCGTGTGTGTCTCAGCAGTAGCAGTGATAGCAGTGCTACTGTTTGCAGGCTGCTTCAAAGACTCGCTGTACTGTGGGCAGATCCTTCGCAACATACCATGCTTGTGGTGTGTGTTTACCAGGGGCAGCGCATTGTTGATGCCAGCTGGCATCAGTCGGTGGTGGCAGCCTCTACTCAGAGGGGCGTTACGTGCTCGTCAGGCTGCAGCAGCTGGCTGCCTTGTGCACACAGTCAGGCAAACCATGCCTTCGTCTGCAGTGTGCAAGCAAGCTGACCACCCGCAAGCCTCACAACAGCTCTCATGCACAACACTCTGCATCTCCACCAAGCATTTCACAGCTGGCTGTGCGGTTCCTTCGCAGTGCAACAGGGTGGGGCGCTGAGCGGTGCCTGCGTGCCGCCCTGCGCTGCATCCCCTGCATGCCGACCTTGCTGCCGCGCCCTCAGGCTGCTGCCGCAAGCTGCCAGTGAGGAGCCCAGTGAGCCGGAAGAGGAAGGCGAGTTGGCGCCGGCAGACGGCAGCAACCCCAGCCTGACGTTCCTGCGGCGCACGCTCGGCGAGGCGCTGTCCCTACACCCGGCAGCCACCATGGCCTACTGCTCAGCCTGCCTCGCTGCAGCAGCAGCCTGCCGTGGCAACAACAGCAGCAGCAGCAGCAGGGACTGCCCGGCGCCTCAGGTCGTCAGCGGCGTGCAGATCTGGCTTCGGGACCACCTGCTGAAAGAGCGCAGCCCGTCGCGCGAGTGCACGCCAACGGCAGCAGCGGCAGCAGCGGCAGCAAAAGAGCGCAGCCCGTCGCGGGAATGCGCACCGACAGCAGCGGCGGCAGCAAAACACGGAGACGTGCCGGCAGCAGGCGGCGCCCGCAACGGCTGCCTGCTGCAGCACGTGCTGCTGGGGTCTGAGGAGCTGCAGGGCTGGGTCATGCGGCAAGCACGCGGCAGAGCCACAGGTGCGGCTTTTCAACTCTGCGGTCAGCGTGGCAGCTGCGTGTGTGTTGTGCGCGCTGGGTGCATATGTCAGCGGCTGGGCTGGCATGCAGCAGGGGTGGCCTGTTGTGCAGTAGCATCTCAGCTGTGGTGTGCCCGCGTGCGAGGTGCCGTGGCCTGCTCCTGTGTGCAGGCAGCCGGCTTGCTGTGTTGCAATACAATAAAATACATTACAGTAGTACAGGACTGAACCTGCCTCAGGCACTAGCCCAGCGAGTCGGCGTTCCGATGTTCCGTTGCAGTCGCAGTGGCGTATGCTCCTGTGTGCAGGCAGCCGGTTTGCTCATGGGCAGTGGCGTATGCTCATGCGCAGGCAGCTGGCTTGCTGTGCTGCAGTGGCAGTGGCGTATGCTTATGCGCAGGCAGCCGGCTTGCTGTGCTGCAGCGGCAGTGGCGTAAGCTCATGCGCAGGCAGCCGGTTTGTTAGTGCTGCAGTCGCACTGGCGTATGCTCCTGTGTGCAGGCAGCTGGTTTGCTGTGCTGCAGCTGCAGTGACGTAAGCTCATGCGCAGGCAGCCGGTTTGCTGTGTTGCAGTCGCACTGGCGTATGTTCCTGTGTGCAGGCAGCTGGTTTGCTGTGCAGCAGCCGCAGTGGCGTATGCTCCTGTGCAGGCAGCTGGTTGGCAAGGCTGTCCTGCAGTTCGTCCCAAGCATAGCATTTTCATCACATCTCAACACCTTGCTGCATTGTGCTGCTGCTGCTGCTGCTGCTGCTGCTGCTTGCAGCTCCGCCCGAGGTGCGCAGCGTGATAGAGACGGCGCTGCAGCTGCTGCCCGAGGACAAGCAGCTGGCAGCAATCAGGCCGCGCATCGACCACGCACCCTCAGCAGCAGCAGCAGCAGCAGCAGCTGCCGCAGCGGCAGCAGTTGCTGCCAACTCATCGCGTGGCATGCAGCAGCAGCAGCAGCAACAGCAGCAGCGCCTGAAGAGCGCCGGCAGTTTGCCGCACTATAGGCAGCAGCAGAACGGCGGCCTGGTCAACGGTGCAGAGCCGCTGGGCAGGTGCGCAGGCTGGCGTGTTAGTGCAATGGTGCATGGCGTACCTGTGTTGCAGCAGCAGCTGCACCAAGCAGCAGCAGCTGTGGTGAGTAATCAGCTGCAGCAGCACAGGGTGCATCAACAGCGGTGGTGTTGTGCTGACTACTGCGCAGATGGTGCAGCTGTCAGCAGCTCTCAGCAGCAGCAGCTGCTGGCACGTGCACTGTGCCCTTGCACATGCGCTGGCACACCACGATCCACCAGCGAATGATTTAGTGCATGTTAAATTGATGGCTGTGTGCTGGAGTTGTGGCTGCTTGCGGGTGCAGCTGATGCTGACGCTGATGCTGACGTGCTGGCTGGAGTTTATAGTACATGTTGAATCAATGGTTGTGTGCTGGAGTTGGAGTTGCTTACAGGTGCAGCTGATGCTGATGCTGATGCCGATGCCGATGCTGATGTGCTTTCTGGGTGTCCATGCCACTCAGCAGCTGTGGAAGCAGCTTCCTACTGCTGTGCTGCTTGCCTGTGCTGTGCCGCAGGTCTATGTCCATGCCTGGGCCGTATGACCGGGACAGGAGCAGAGCAGCGGGCGGCAAGCCTGGCCTGCCAGGTGTGTGTGCATGCAGCCGGGCCTGACCTTGCGTGGTTTCCAAATGGAGCGGGTGTGGGGGAACATGCACTGTTCTGTCACTGACATGTAGTCGCAGTTTGTGTCTGGAGCTAGCCCTCCCGGCCGTCAAGTTACGCTTGTTGCGCGAGCTGCACGCTTCTAGAGTTGGCGCTGCATCACAGGCTGCACTTGTCAGACGAGACGCATGGGGCGTCTACCTTTGCACCTGGTTCCCCACTACCTCACTACATGATCTCTCGGCTGCCGACTTCTCACCGCAGAGCCGCGCAGCCAGCAGCAGCAGCAGCAGAAGCAGCAGTTTCCGCAGCCGCCCGGCCCCATCTGCCGCGCAGAGGCGTGCCTGCTGGTGCTGGACCTGCCGCCTCACATCAGCAGGCAAGAGGTGCAGCAGGTGCTGGCGGCTGATGAAGCGTGGCTGTTTCCTCCACAGCAGCAGCAGCAGGCTGGCAGCAGAGCGGCGGGCAACAACGCGTGCTGCACGTTCAAGGGCGTACTGTGAGTTGTGCTGTGCAGTGCTCGGCAGGACCACGGGTCGCAGTAGCAGCAGCAGCAGCAGCAGCAGCCTTCCCTGCGTGTCTGAAGCGGCAGGCAGTTGCAGCGCTCGTGAAGTTGTGCCAGCATCTGCAGCCTGCACGTGGCGTCACTGCTTGCTGCAGTATGACGTAGTAGCAGCATGTTGGTGTTTGCAGATTAATGCCATAGCCGCTGCCGCCGCTGCAGCAGCAGCAGCAGTGCATGTGGTCGACTGTGACACCGCAGGCTGTGCCCTGTGTGCGGCTTGTCCGTTCACATTGGCGTGGCCTGCCATTGCAGCTCAGCTACGCTGTAGACGCCGGAATCCGCAGCCAAAAGTCTGGTGCGTGCATCTGCTGTGCTCGATGCTCTCCCTTGTCGTTCGCCTCTTTTGCTGCCGATGGCGCACGCCTCACACCTGCGCTGGCCGCTGCCGCTGCCGCCGCTGCTGCTGCTGCTGCTGCTGCTGCTGTTGCATCCTGCAGTGAGGCAGCCAAGGCCTACCTGCGCCACAACGGCATGCAGCGCCTGCCCCACTGCCCCCCCTTGCGCCTGGCATTCTGCGACCGCCTGCCGCCCTGCAGCGCCAAGGCAGCGGCGGCGGCGGCGGCGGAGCCGTCGGGCTACGTGTGGGCGGCGCGCGACGCGGTGGGCGACGCCGAGAGCATCACCGACGAGCTGCGCGCGACTGGGCTGATGCTCAACCACGTGCACAGGTGCGTGGCGGCGTGCTGCGTACTGTAGGATGGCAGCAACTGCGGAGCAGCGACGCTGAGGGAGGGGGTTGTGCAGGAGTGTGCAGCAGTGGCGCGAGCGATCAATTGGCACAACCGTCGTGGCATTGATTGGGCGCCAGGGCTGCGTGGATGTGCCTAGATGTTTGCCAGTGGTGCGGTGCCTGGCACGTCATGCAGCGCAGGCAGGGTGCCGCAAGGCAGCGCAGCATCAGGCGTGACGCTGCTCGTCTGTGGAGCCTGCGATGCGCTGGCATCGGAGGGCGCTAGGTGCGCGAGGTGCTGGGCATGCGCGACGCATGCTGGGCGCTGGGCATGGGCGAGGCATGCTGGGCGCTGGGCATGGGCGGGGGCCGCTGGCATCAAAGGGTGCTGGGCATGCGCGAGGTGCTGCATGCAAGCGTCACAGCAGCTGCTCATTGGTCGCCTGAGCGCTGAACTCGCCGTGCCACTTTGTGTTCACCGCCTTGCTCGTATGTCCACGTGCAGGGTCAACAACGCGGCGGAGCCTGGCACACTGCTGCAGACGCCCACAGGTGCGCACGCAGCTGGCGTGGTGTCGTACTTGCTGAAAAAGCACCCACAGCAGCAGCAGCCGCAGCAGCAAGGCGAGCAGGACATGCCGCCGCTGCCCCCTGAGCCGCCGCCAGCAGCTGAGTGGGCCCGGCAGCAGCAGCAGCAGCAGGCGGTACCTCCGTTGCCGCCGGGGCCGCCGCCCGTCAACTTCCAGCAGCAGCAGCAGCAACTGGACAGGGCATTGACAGGCGCTGCTGGAAAGCCGGCGTCGCCTGGTCTGCAGCAGCAGCAGCAACAGCAGCAGGGCTATGCCGATCCTGGCGGCACCGCCAATTTCCGGCGCAGCTACAGCTCCCCAGTCGTCAGCGCCGGAGCACCAGGAACGGCAGCAGCAGCAGCAGCAGCAGCTGGCGGCGGCGGGTGGCGTGACAGCCCCAGTGAATGGAACACGACACCCAGCCATCCGACGAGGTGGGGCCCCGGCAGCCATCAGCAGCAGCAGCAGCAGCCGGGCATACCGCCGCCAATGCCGCCCCCGCTGCCGCCAGGTCAGCAGCCACCTGGCGGCATCAGCGGCGGCGGCTGGCACTCTGTGCACCAGCCACAGCAGCAGCAGCAGCAGCAGCAGCGCTGGGGCCAGGGCGGGCCGTCGCTTGGGCCCGCGCCGCCCAGCGCACCCCACCCGAGCAGCCTACCTGGCCTGCCCGGCATGCAGCAGCCGCCGCCGCGCCACGCGCAGCTGCAGCAGGGCGCGAGCCCGACCGCGCACGCGCTGCCGCCCGGCGCTGCAGCAGCGCTCGCGCGCGGCGCGGGCGCCGGCGGCAGCCCGGCCGCACAAGCCGGAGCCATCTATCACCAGCAGCAGCAGCAGCCGCAGCCCCAGCAGCCGCACCCGCAGCAGCAGCACGGGCGCGTGCTGTGGCGCGGTTCCATCGTCAAGCAGTCGGTGCACATGTGCGGCGTCGCGTGCCTGCCCGGCGGCAGCGGCGGCGGCGGCATGGCCGGCCTCGCGCCCGAGCCGCGCGCCTGGCCCGACGCGCTGCACGTTAACTTCCGCATCTGCGTGGCGGACGCGCTGGAGCAGTACGCGGCCGCGGCGGCCGGGCAGCGCGCGGTGCGGCTGCTGGTGCCGCTGGCGCCCGAGGGCGGCGACGCGGCGCAGCTGCAGGCGTTCATCGACTACCTCGACGGCAAGGGCCGCGCGGGCATGGTGAAGCTGCCAGCGGCGCGCGAGGCCGGGCTGGGCCCGCGCGCGGTGTACCTGCTCACGCCCAGCGCGCCCGTGTGCCGGCAGCTGCAGGTGGGCTGGGACGGGCGCGCCGCGATGCTGATCGCGGTCGTCGTGCCGCAGCTGGGCGCGGCGGGCGGCGGCCCCGGCGCGAGCGGCGGCGGCGCCGCGCACAGGGGGTACCGCTGAGGCCGGCTGCTGTCTCGGGACGGTTGCTGTGCGCTGCTTCCTGCCGTCTAGCATGCCACAGGGGGTAACGCTGAGGTCGGCCGCTGTCTGACCATTGCTGTGTGCTGCTGACTTCCTTGCCATCAGAGGCAGGCTGAGCATGTGGTGCCGCTGAGGCCGGTCGCGGCTTGACCATTGCTGCGTGCTGCTGTCTTCCTCGCCATCAGCGGCGGAGCATGCCTTGTATTGCAGCCCTGCTGGCACTGCTAGTTCTGCCAGTAGGCTGGGGGCACCACCTAGAAATTTTGCTGCTAGAGTGTTTGGGGCTTGCAAGTGGCGGTAGGCAGCTGGCGAGGTCATGGGGGTAGTCGCTTCATGTGTGCTCGCGTGTGATGGAAGATAGGACCAGAGTAGTCGTTTGTGATGGGTGTGCTGGCGTTATCAGGGTGTGTGCAAATGCTGTGCTGGGTGGGCAGCATATCGTTCACATGTTTGGGGTTGTGCTTGGTCGGTGGTGTAATCGAGCACCTCTTGCAGTTCAGTTGGTTGGTGTCCTGCATTGTCCTGCAATGGCCTGACGACGAGGCCTGGCCTGGCATCCTGATATGCTTTCAAGCATTTTTATGAGTGACTCTGCTCCGCATCGGATAGGTTAGAGTGCTGCCGCTTGTAACAAGTGCGCAAACTGCTGGTGCTGTGCGTCTGGCTTGTGCACATACTGCCAACGGAGTACTTTTTTGCTCCAGATGTAAGCGCACACTCCTGGAGCTGCTGTTTGTTGCTTCTGGTGTTGTGTGCGTCTGGCTTGTGCACCACTGCCGACAGTTGCTCTTTGTTTGGAGGGTGTGCCTTACCACCTGCCATGCGCGTGCGCTTGTGAGGATGACAGAAAGTATTGGCATGCATGATGTTCCTGTCGTATAACATCCAAACTGTGATGTGCAAGAACGGATATACTTGGCTCTCGGGCTCAAGGTCTTCTGCTGATGGGTGCTCAGCCCTGCCAATGCCGCCAGCAGTTTGCACGAAGTGCTAGCTCTGGCTGCACAGCCGGCTGCTGTCAGCAGCCTATGTCAGCGCACTGCTGCTTGTATGTCGCATTTTAAATACCTCACATGACACACAGTGCCGCCGTTACTCAGTTCCTTCTCCTGCAGCACGCTGAAGGTGAACAACATTCACAGCAACCCCCCATCAAGTACGCATAGCAACGCATCACACCCTAGCTCTGCTCCTGAAACAAGCAGACGTCAGCAGACCCAGGTATGCACATGCAGTTGCTGTGCAATGCCTTAAGTTGCGTTCCCATCACCTCTCCACACCTGCGAGCGATGCAGTGCACCCAGCAGCCTGCCGCCTGCCAGTCATAGACCAAATGGCAGATACTAGCAGACCATGGTATGACACATGCATTTGCTGTGCCTTGACTGTCTATTAAAACCACCTCTAAAAGTGCACCAATCATGCTTGGAGCCTGAACCAGCCGTAACAACGACAGCAACCTGCCCACCGCCCTAGCCATGGCCATGGACCCAAAAGCGAATGTGCAGAGCAGTTGAGTGTATGTGGCTTTATTCAAACTTGGCTTCATGGAATTATTGTTCTGAGTGCAGTCTGCCCCCAGCCTTTGGACTTCAAGAACCTAAGTACTGTGTGAGCAGTGCAGACGAGCACGGGCTAGCTCGTGCACATCATGGCCACTAACAGGAGTGACAATGCCATGCTTATTGGCCCAAAACACCCCAAAACATCAACGACTGGCTGTTACCCCCACCCCAATGAACGGCACAGCCTGCGCAGCCGGCCAACCACACCCACACAAGCAGCACGACAACTAGCCTAAGTAACAAGCAGCACGGCAACAGCAAAAGTGTCTGCCTGTGCAGCGTCGGCCGCCTCAATGACGCGCACGTGGAACGCCAGCAGGCGCTTGCCGATGTGCCGCGCGCACAGCGTGTCTATAAACGGCCCGTGCAGCCTGCACGTTGAGTGGGAGCAGGAGTGACAGAGATCGGCAGCAGGCGTCAGACGCTGTGGGCCGGCATCGCACTGTGACGGCAGAAAAGCCAACAGCACGCGGCCTGCTAGCCACCCGCTGCCAGCACCGCAGCATCCCAGCAGGTGCAAGCATACTGCGCAGATGTATGCACCCTTCATCAGCCAACCGTGGCGCGCTCCAGATGCTACGTCTGTTTCAGCGGCTGTGACGGAACAAGGGCTGCACCGCGAATGCATGCTGAGCTCCACCAAACATGTGGGCGGCTGACGAGAAGAATGGGGCAGCCATGGCACTCACTTCAGCAGCGGCACCTCCCGCAGTTCCCGGTTTGCTTTGTCGAGGCGCTCCTGCAGTGCAGCCATCGCCTGCACGTCAGCTGCGTCGGCCCCCTGCGCAGCGCTCAGCGGCACAGCAAGCGCTGGCCTGCACAGCTGTGCGCCCAGCAGCTCGCTGGCCTCGATGATGCCCTGCGGCTCTGCACGTGCAGCTGCACCTGCACGCTGACCTCCCGCTGCTGCTGCGGCGGCGGCGGCGGCAGCTGCGCATACAGGGCAGGGCTGTGTTGCGACAGAGCTGACGCCTCCAGCTGCACGCTGCCCAGCATCCCAGGCACCTGGCGCAGGTCATCGTCCCTGCTGCGCTGCAGCAGAGCCCACCCTTCTGGGTTATCGGGCACTTGCGCGCTGACGATGGCGAGGTTTGCCAGCCGCTGGCTGACCAGCGTTGTCCCGTGGTTGGTCAACGTTCCCATGCAGTCCACGATGTAAGCGCGGGGCTGCAGCAGCAATGGGTGTGGGAAAAGATGTCACACAGGCAGGGGGGGCGGGAAGGAAGGCAGTGGTGCACATCGCCGAGTGAGATCAGCACATGGTGTAGTAGTGCTGGCCGCATCCTTGCATCCTGGCATCCTTGCTGTTGGCAAGCTGCAGCAGCAGCTGCTGCTCCTCCTCATATGTCATGCCCATCATCGGAAGCGCACCTGCATGGCATCGGTACATGCATCATCAATGAATCTGGGTGGCAGCAGGCTTGGATCAGGGCTGTTGTAGACAAACAGGTGATGCCAGTGCACAGCGTAACTGCGTCCGACAGTACAAGCTCTTGCTGCTGCTGCTCACCCTGTACAGTCGAGTCCACTTGTGCAAAGACTTTGAGCTATATTTTCACCTAGTCAAGGTGGCTTTGCCAGCAATTGCAGCTGCACGAGCAAGCTTGTCTTCACACGAGTGCCTTCGTCAGGTCCGACGTTTGATCAGCCAGCCTACCCAATCAAATGGGTATGTTTGGTGCCTTATCTTCAGATAGGTGGTCCTGCCGACTGCCGCAAATGAAATCACAGCACAGGCGTTGGAAAGAGGCTGACCAACAACAACAGCAGCGGTGGCGATTACTGCAGCAACACCAGTAGCAGTGGGGTGCATGACAGCCGCAGCAGATGCGGGCTACGTGACAGGGGCAACAGTGGTGGGCTGCTTACCAGCAACAGCAGTGGTGGGCTGCACGCAAGCGCCAGCAGCGGCGGTCTACACACCTTCGGCGGCGGCAAAGGCTTGTCAAACAGCAGTGGTGGTGTTCTGCCGACCGGCGGGGGCAGCAAAATTTGCAGTGGGGCAACAGTGGCGTGCAATTTGGAGGGTTGGTCTGCAGCGGATGGTGAGGGAGGCTGCTTTGTGCACGATGTCACGCATGGTAGCTTGGCCACAGGTGAAGTGCCTCAGGCTACACGGCAGCTTGCCGTGTGAGCACACGGCCACCCCAGGGCTTGCTGCTTCTTGCCGGCTGTGCAGGTTGAGGGTAAGCAAGAAGCTGCAGCAGGAGCACAGCACAATCCTGGCGCAAGCAGCGATGCCGGCGACGCCGGCACCTCAGCAGATGGCCAGGTGGGCTATCCCAGGAGAGGTTGCACAGCGGCATGTTACTGTGTGAGCTTGTCAACTCGCTCAATGTCAGGCAGCGCAGTCAGAAGGAATAGAACCCAGAAGCGCCTTGAACGACGCGCGTGCCACACAACTAGCGTCAATGCGCATAGCTTGAGCAGTACAGAGGGTCCTGGCAGGTGCATAGCTGAGCCTTGAACGACGCGCATGCCACACACACTTGGCAAGCAGCTTCAGCGCAACTGGTCGGGTTTTGTTGTGTATAATGGCAAGCAGCTTCAGCGCAATTGGACGGGTCTTGTTGTGTATATTGGCAAGCAGCTTCAGCGCAACTGGACGGGTCTTGTTGTGTACATTGGCAAGCAGCTTCAGCGCAGCTGGTCTGGTCTTGTTGTGTATCTTTCCAACGGCGACATCGCACACGTTGCGTAGGCCCTCCTTGGACGATGCCTTCAGCCTGGGGCAGCAGCAAGTGCATGCTGGAGTGCATAAGCAAGCAACAACCGCCAGAGGGGAGGGAGCGAGTGTGCTGGTTGACACGCTTCTGCGCTCGTCAGTGCCACCTGCCTCAGGTTTGACAACCTCGTCAGCACTCCAAGCCACTGCCGTTGACTGCATTGAACTGCAGAGCACCTTGAGCGGTGCAGGCGATGCGACATCTGTGGAGGCGTCTTACAGCCCAATGGTGACTCAGAGCGGCTGCACGTCAGATGATGCGGCTGCACTGCCAATGCAGGTGCGCAGCAGTACAAGGAAACAGACGGCCTGGGCTGTGGTGTGCATGGACTGTGGCAGTGCTTTGCAGCTCAAACCGCGTCAATGCGCATAGCTTGAGCAGCACAGAGGGTCCTGGCAGGTGCATAGCTGTGCCGGGCAGCCACTGGCCAGGATGATGACGGGACTAGTTTGCGCTGCGCTTCCACATGGGGTGTTGCTCAGGATCTTGCGAAGTGCGGGCCATGACATGGCAGCCACAACAGTTTGATCCCGGGCTCCAAGGTGTGATCAGCCAGGCAAGTTTGCTGTATTGCCATTGGTCTCTGTCAGCTGCGCCGACCTTGTCGGTGCGCGTGGCCGGCCGCTGGGCTCATCCCCTTGCCTGCTGCCCTCTGCCTCTCTGTTGACACACCTCATTTCCTTGCTGCCCTCTGCCTCTCTGGTGACACACCTCATTTCCTTGCTGCCCTCTGCCTCTCTGGTGACACACCTTATTTCCTTGCTGCCCTCTGCCTCTCTGGTGACACACACAGCTGCAGGGTGGCGCCTCGCCGCGCTCAGCAGCACCAGCAGCGCTGGCACCGTGGCCCGCAGTGAGCCATTTCACCATACCTTTATCGGACGTGCAGCTGCAGCGGGTGAGTTTCTGCCAGTGACTGCGTGCAGCACAGGCATGACCAGGCCAGTAGCCCGAACAAGCACCGAACTATCTGCAGATACGCGTGTTGAAAGGCAGCAGCCTGGCACCACTCTTTGGCTGGCACCATGGCTGCTGTACTCGCCGCCGGTGATCGCTGCCATCGCCGCGATCGCTGCAACTGCTGCTGGTGTTGCTGCTGCTGCTGCTTGTGCTGCTGTGCAGGGTCTTGGAGCAGTGCTGGGCGAGGGAGCTTCTAGCATGGTTCACAAGGCCACCTGGTTGAGCAGCCCTGTGGCAGTCAAGATGGTGGACAAGGCCTCCAAGTTGCTGAACATGCGACACCCCAACATGCTGTGCCCTTTTGGCTTGATAGACGAGCCAGAGCGGCGCACGTGGGGCATCGTCATGCCGCTGTACCGTGATGCATCAGTGCACAACGCCCTGGGCAAGCGCGGCAGCAAAGCAGAGGTAGGCAGCAAGCGGTACAGCACTCACCTGGAAAGCATTTCACATGCACAGCACAGCAGGGGCCGCCTGCTGCTACAACAGCTGCAGCTCAGTGCAATTGCGCTGCACAACGTCACATCACAGGTGCATGCACATGCCATATGCTCTGCACAAGTCACATCACGGGTGCCCGTGCATGCCATATGCATCCTCGCTTCTACAGCTCTCAACACATGATCTCGTCCAGTCATGTACGACTCTGTTCCCATACTGTCACTTCTGTTGCATTGTCGCTGCCGCTTTGGCCTGCTGCCGCAGACGCAGCTGACGCAGGCCGAGCGCGTGCAGATTGCGCTCTATGCTGCACACGGCATCCGCCACATGCACCGGCACCACGTCACCCACATGGACCTCAAGTGCAGCAACCTGCTGTGCAACCTGTCTGACAGGGCCAACCCTGAGGTGGTGGTGGCTGACCTGGGGCTTGCCAAGCGCGGCGTGGAGCCGTTTGAGACAGGTTTGGGCTGCGGCACGCGCCCATGGTGAGCAAGCCGCAGCCAGCCCAGGCATGTACTGCATGTTCAGCCTGCATCAGGTTCATGGCGCCATTGCAGGTCGTGTAGTTCCGTGGGTCGTTGATCGTGGGCGTGGTGTGTGATGACATGCGTGGTGTCCAGTTGCTCTGCATACAGTTCTCTGCAAGGATGCCACAACACATGCGGCTTGAAAGCGGATTGGCTGAGGTGTGTACCACATATGAGATTCCACAGGTGCTGCAGCGTGTGTTGTTTGTGGGTTGAGCATTTGGGTTGGCTGGTGCCTGTTTAAAGGTCGTAAGCTGCTACATGCAGCAGCCTTTTGAAACTACCAGCAGTCGCTGTTGTAGAACACCCCAGAGTCCTTTTCAAGGTCCCCCACCCAGGCTTGGCGGCCACCATGGCGCATGAGCCACATACGAGCATGTTGATTGCGTCAACGTGACTGTACATCTTTGGCTGGCGTGCCTTTCCTGGTCCCTCCCAGCTGCTCAGCTGCAGCCTGCTGTTGCCTGCTGGTGCGCCGTTGTCTCCCCCTCTGCTCCCTGCAAGCTGACCACAGCACGACTGTGCCGCACATCGACCTGTGACTGCCTTGCACAGGATGGCGCCGGAGCACTGGCAGGACAACGCAAAGCCCACTTGCAAGGTAGGCAGCAGGCACACGCGCAGCCACTGACGTCACCACGGCCGCGGCACGAGGCGTACACCTGCACGCCACTGCAGCTCCTCAACCGGTGACTATCGATGTAGGACAGCACACGTGTTGAAGGTCTGGGAGCAGTGCTGGGCGAGGGAGCTTCTAGCATGGTTCACAAGGCCACCTGGTCGAGCAGCCCTGTGGCAGTCAAGGTGCTGGACAAGGCCTCCAAGTTGCTGAACATGCGACACCCCAACATGCTGTGCCCTTTTGGCTTGATAGACGAGCCAGAGCGGCGTATGTGCTGTGCCCTTTTGGCTTGATAGACGAGCCAGAGCGGCGTACGTGCTGTGCCCTTTTGGCTTGATAGACAAGCCAGAGCGGCGTACGTGCTGTGCCCTTTTGGCTTGATAGACGAGCCAGAGCGGCGTACATGCTGTGCCCTTTTGGCTTGATAGACGAGCCAGAGCAGCGTACGTGCTGTGCTCTTTTGGCTTGATAGACAAGCCAGAGCGGCGTACGTGCTGTGCCCTTTTGGCTTGATAGACGAGCCAGAGCAGCGTGCGTGCTGTGCCCTTTTGGCTTGATAGACGAGCCAGAGCGGCGTACGTGCTGTGCCCTTTTGGCTTGATAGACGAGCCAGAGCGGCGTACGTGGGGCATCGTCATGCCGCTGTACCGTGATGCATCAGTCAACTGGTGACTATCGATGTAGGACAGCACACGTGGTGAGTGAGCGGGCACGACATGAGCCTGCATGTTGCCCTGTGCGGCACGCACCTCTACTGTGAGGGCTGCTCCAACCCAGCTCACGCAGCATGCTGTGCTGCACTGCACAGGCGGACACCCATGCGTTTGGCATACTGCTGTGGGAGCTGGACCACTGCTTGGGGACCCCGTTTGCAGGCCACAGCGAGGCAGAGCTGCAGCGAGGGCGTCACCTGGAGGGCGGCCAGCGTGACGTAACCGATTAGCTCTTCGCCCGATTAGCTCTGTTGTGTGAGCTGAGCACGGTGTGCTCAGTGAGTCATCAGTGCATTGAATCTGAATGAGTCATGCCATGGGTTGGTCGTTGGTACATCAGGGCAAGAAGTACCCTTCCATGTGTTATTACATAGTATTGTGGTTATTGTCTTGGACCGTGAGTTGGTCATTGTAGGCAATGGGAAGAGGGCCGAACCTGTTATACGGGGATATTATTCCGGGGTTGTGACAACAGATGGCGGCTTACTTAGGTGATGGCGTGCCTTTGGTGAGGCACGCCGAGAATTGTGTGGAGTAGATCACTACCTTGTAACCGAGTACTTTGACCACGACTGCAGGACAGCACAGTGCAATCCAAGCAGCGGGCATCGACGGCGGAGGGGTGTCTACAGCACAATCTTGGGCGCAACTAGGTAGTGTAAGTGGTCAGTAGCAAGCAGAACTGTCAGGCATGCAGCGTGTTGGGCCAGCCTAGCTGTCCGCGAACACACCCCTTTGCTGCAGGGCAGCACTATCAGCATTCTCGGCGTCCACTGCATGCTTGTTCAGTATTGCTTGCTAATAGATAATAGTTCAGCATTTACGTCAGTCTAGTTCACTGCAGGGCAGACTCAGCAGTCGAGGCAACAGTTGGTCTGGTCACTCGGGTGAACCTTCGGTCTACGTCCAAGCGTCCATTGGCCACAGCTCTACTCTGCAAGCGTCGATCTGCATCTTCTACGGCTTACGAGCCACTTGGGCCCCCGCTGCCGCAGGGCTGGCCTGCTGCCTTCACCGAGCCGATGGCCGACTGCTGGGCGGAGCTGCCGCACGACAGGCCCTGCTTTGTGCAGATTGTGCAGCGGCTGGAGGTGCTGTCGGACAACATCGGCGCTGCGGGCGGCTGGCAGCTGCGGGCGCGGCTGGCAGCTGAGGGCGGCTGTCTGTTGAGCTGCACGCATGTGGATTGCTGCAGCAGTGCGCAGTGGCTGCCACTGCGCACTGCTGCAGCAATCCACATGCGTGCAGCTCAACAGACAGCCGCCCTCAGCTTGTGTCATGGTGTCAAGTGCATGCACTATGCTGAACTGCAGCTGCTGCATGATCGTGGGGCTTGGGTGTGTATATGTGTCCTTCACGCATTGTACTTGCAATGAATAAGAACTGATGTATGCCGACACAGCAAACTAGCCAGCAATGCAAGCGTGAGTTCATGCCTACAACTCGTGTGATCAGGTATATTGGTGTGAGGCGGATCAGCGCACTTCACCCAAAGGCATGAAGGTAGATCAGGTAGTTCAGTCAGTACACAGGCTGGTGTTGGTCTGTAGGTTTCCCACAGTTTGTATCTTCACTCAGAATCAATGGCTGGCGTTTCAGCAGCGATGGTTAGTGTAGGAGCTGCCGCAGTACGTTCAAAGCACTATGACTGGAGGCAGAGAGCTGGTTGGTGTGTGGCACACGGGCGCTGCGCCAATCGCAGCACTAGTATCATTTACAGAGACAGCTTAGTGAGGGAGATGTGAAGTTTGACCCATGTGTGCGTTCAAGTAATGGGGTGCTCACAGGTTATGCGTGTTTTTACACGCACATGCAGCCAGCATCGAGCAGCTGAGCAGTACTGTTGCATTGACGTACTTGGGAGCTGGGGCAGCAGTGAGCAGGACAGTGACAAATTCTGGTTGTGGTACCTGACAGATCTGCACATCGGCAATCTGCACAGTAGTGTACCAAATTGTAGCGTATGCAGTGTGTGTGGCAAGTCAATAGCTGTGGTCCCAATTTGTGTTTATGATCTTCGGCATAGTGTGCTGCCCCTTAATGAGGCACGCAACACCTTCGCCTCCCTTGATGCCGGCACAGCAGGCTGCTGTATATGGTACTTGTTGATCAGGTAGCTCTGTGCAGCTTGTAGGCGGGTGCTCTCTCTGTGGCAGCTCAGGGCAGCGCTGCAAGCTGGTGCGCACATGTCACAGCGCTGCAAGCTGGTGCGCACATGTCACAGCGCTGCAAGCTGGTGCGCACATGTCACAGCGCTGCAAGCTGGCGCGCACATGTCACAGCGCTGCAAGCTGGTGCGCACATGTCACAGCGCTGCAAGCTGGTGCGCACATGTCACAGCGCTGCAAGCTGGTGCGCACATGTCGCAGCGGCGCAGCTGCGGTACTGCAGTACAGTGGGTGGAGCCAGCTTTGCTTACATGCGCAGCTTCGCATGCAGGGGTAGGGGTGACACGGCTTGCTTGCTTGCTTGGCTTGCTTGCTTGCTTGGCTTGCTTGCTTGCTTGCTTGCCTTGCTTGCTTGCTTGCTTGCTTGCTTGGCTTGCTTGCTTGCTTGCTTGCCTTGCTTGCTTGCTTGCTTGCTTGCTTGCTTGCCTTGCTTGCTTGCTTTGCTTGCTTGCTTGCTTGCTTGCTTGCTTGCTTGCTTGCTTGCTTGGCTTGCTTGCTTGCTTGCCTTGCTTGCTTGCTTGCTTGCTTGCTTGCTTGGCTTGCTTGCTTGCTTGCTTGCTTGCCTTGCTTGCTTGCTTGCTTGCTTGCTTGCTTGCTTGCTTGCTTGCTTGCTTGCTTGCTTGCTTGCTTGCTTGCTTGCTTGCTTGCTTGCTTGCTTGCTTGCTTGCTTGCTTGCTTGCTTGCTTGCTTGCTTGCTTGCTTGCTTGCTTGCTTGCTTGCTTGCTTGCTTGCTTGCTTGCTTGCTTGCTTGCTTGCTTGCTTGCTTGCTTGCTTGCTTGCTTGCTTGCTTGCTTGCTTGCTTGCTTGCTTGCTTGCTTGCTTGCTTGCTTGCTTGCTTGCTTGCTTTGCTTGCTTGCTTGCTTGCTTGCTTGCTTGCTTGCTTGCTTGCTTGCTTGCTTGCTTGCTTGCTTGCTTTGCTTGCTTGCTTGCTTGCTTGCTTGCTTGCTTGCTTGCTTGCTTGCTTGCTTTGCTTGCTTGCTTGCTTGCTTGCTTGCTTGCTTGCTTGCTTGCTTGCTTGCTTTTTGGTGCTGCGTTAAGAGTGCTTCTTCTTCTTGACATGCCACAGCCGCTTTGTCACTGCCTGATTGCGCTGAGAAGTTGCGCAGCGTTTTGTCCATGTCTGTTTTGTCAGTCAAAGTGTTGTGTTTTGTATCTGATGATGATTGGGGGCAGTTCTGCAGAACTCCAGCTGGAAGATGTTGGATGGTGTCACCGTGTTTTGCTGATTTTCTTGTCAAGTCTTGGGATGTGCGCAAGCAAGCAAACACAATGGAGCAGTGCTCCCTCCTCCTTCCGTCCCGGTGGGGCGCGGGGCCGCTGGCGCTGATGCTGTGGCTTGAATGGGCAGTATGATGATGATGATCCTCATGCTCCATGAACCGGAGGTTTGGGCCGCCGTGAAAGGGTAATAGGTACGAGCTGGTTGGGTAATAGGCCTCTTTGTGGGCCTCAACAACCAGCCTGCAGATGTGGTGTTTGTTTGCATTGCGGCCTGGCATTGGCTGCTGATAAGGAGGCGCGGCGGTTATGGCAGCTTCGCCAGGCCTATGGGTTTTTGTTTCATAATATGCTGCAACTGCACTGGGTTGTTCTTCAAGCTCTGGTGCAGCGCTCTGCTGTCACAGTTTGATGGCTGCATGCCCTGTCTATGCTTGACCACGGTCTTGTGCACAGGACAGTCGATGCCTGCTGTACTTTGTTTTGTCACCAGTACTTGCAAGGCTGATGCATTTGAGCTGCAATCGCTCAACACCTGTTGTGAGCGTTCACGGAGTCGTCACGGTGTGAGCCAGCACTGTCACAGGTGCATGCTGCTATAAACCGACTATAAAACAATCTGTTTATAGCCGGTTTACAGTCGGTTTATAGCAAGTCAGATGAGCTATAATTTTATCGCTTCGTGAGACTTTATAGCTGAATGGTCACAGGTGCATGATGCTATAAACCGACTAAAAAACAATCGCTCTATAGTCGAGTTTGTAGCTGGTTTATCAGATGAGCTATAATTTTATCGCTTCGTGAGACTTTTATAGCGGAGTGTACAGCAGTTACACACCGACTACAAACCGACTTCAAAACGTAGTGCGCACACTGTAAAACCAAGCAGCATTCTAGCAAACAGGCATGCAGAGACATCTGTGCAATGCAACACCCCTTCCCCATCACAATAGCTGCACACACTGTGCGATGCAACACGCCTTCCCCAGCACAGTAGCTGCACCAAACTGTGCCGTGCCCCACACATCATCACAACAGCAGCACACTGTGCTGCTATCATCCTGCCTGCCAACTCTTTACCACCGCTCACATCAAGCTGAACTTTAGCGATCCTGGTCCTGCATCTTGCACGCACTGGAGGCCCCTCGCCTGGCAGTTAAGACTCAGGCACTTCCCTTTGCCCACGTTTGCGCTTGGTGCCTGCTGCTGCTGCTGCTGCTGCTGCTGCTGCTGCTGCTGCTGCTGCTGCTGCTGCTGCTGCTGCTGCTGCTTGGATTTGATGGCAGCAGCAGCTGCAACAGTTACCCTGCCGCCGCGTGGAGCAGCAGCTGCCTTGCTGCTGTCTTTCACCTGCTTGGCAGCATCTGCTGCTGCTGCTGCCAGCAATGCTGAACTGCTGGGGGTTGCTAAACAGCAGGAGCTGCCTGAGGATCGTACCCTACCATGCATGCAGCACTGCGCAGTGTAAGCAAAAGATTCACACTGCTCGCCACTACTGCTTGCCACCTGGTGTCGACAGACACAACAGGGTGCTGTGTGTTCCATTTGTTGCAGAGGCATCGCTGATTGCAGCACCACATCACCTGTGCCTAGCTGCATGGTTACGCCTGCGCAAACTGTGCAGGGTGTCAATTGTCAGCACCTGCAGTCAGGTGACAAAACAATGGCTCAGATAAGGCAGCAGCAGGGCACACAACGTCAAGATAAATGACATTGCTGTCTCTGTCAGACAACAACAGCATGTTGCGCTACCTCTGCTGCGAATCTTGCTGCACTCTGCCGCTGCTGCTGTCGCTGCGCACACCAAGTTGCTGTTGTACCAGTTGCTGCTGCTGCTGCTGCTATAGGCAGTATGTAGCTGTGCTGCACCCCCACAGTGCAGCGGTGCAACCTTGGGGAATGGTCGTGCTGGGGCGGCTGACTGAGTAAATCGGGTGTAAAAAAGAACGGATTTAACGGCTCCTGGGCTCCAGGTAAATGCAAAACGACATACCTTGAAAGCAATGCTTGACCAGGAGCGGCCTGCTCAAGCTCTCCTGGTGCTCCGAGTGTGCTGCCAAGCAGGCAAAGCTGGCCAGCATCAAAGCATTGATTTCATACGCACCTGTACCGCAAACCCGATTTCAAAAACAGAGGCAGTGTCAACGAGAGTAGCCCGAGCGGACCAACTCTCGGACGCCTTCCTCCAGGCACTTATAGCGTCCTGCCCATCCAGCTGCAGAACCCCGCGGTGACACTCGATCCCGGGTGTAGGGTGTGTGCGGCATGAGGTGTAGCACACCACGGAGGTGCGAGGGTTCAACTCCCCTGCTGTCTTTGGTCCGGGTGCTGGGCACCTCCCTGGTATAGGGCGTGTAGCGGTCTTGCCGGTGAGGCAGTGCCTTAGGCTCCCGGCAGTTGGGTTTGCCTGGCTGCAGCTGCTGTATGTAGCCAGCCAGTAGGAGTACGCTCCCCTTGGTAAAAATATTGGTCGTGCTGCTGTTGAAAAATGTTGTGGCAACTGCAGCTGCAGCATCATCGTCATGTCACCCATTCAAGCCATAGCATCAACGCCATCAGAACCGCGCCCCACTGGGGCGGAAGGAGGAGGGAGCCCCAGAATCTTCAATCACATTTACGGTGACATCCACTCCAAGCCAACTGCACTGGGGCTTTTGGATTTGCATGGCTTACATGAACAGTGTTACAGGGAAGCTCAAAGCCTCTACCTTCGGAGAAAGGGATGTTACGCATGTGAACGAACGGATTTGGCTCCTGGGCTCCACGTATATGCAAAAACGGCATACCTGCAAAGCGATGCTGGAGCAGGAGCGGCCTGCCCAAGCTCTACTGATGCTCCGAGTGCGCTGCCATGCAGGCATGCTTGCCAGCATCAAAGCGTCACCTTCATACGCACCTGTACCGCAAAACCCGATGCATGTGTGTGAAGCAGCAGCAGCACTCTAGCATGAAAAGGCAAGCAAGCAAGCAGTACTGCTGTGAATCAGCTGATGTCACCGTACCCCTGCATGCGAAGCTGCGCATGTAAGCCTTTGCTTTGAAAGCTGGCCCCACCCACTGTACTGCGCCGCTGCTTGTACTGATGAACACGTAGCAAGCATCCAAGTCCAGAGTAGTTGCTTCGGGGGCACCAACCCTTCCGCGTGCAGGAAGTAAAAGCAAGGGGGATGCCTTATCTTCAACCTTCCTGCTCTTTTATCTGAAGCAAGCAGAAGTTCACTGTCCGGACGCGGATCCGCTGAGCGGACAAGCACTCATATGGGTTACCCGTGGAATGCTGTTCCCTCTTACACTGCAGCAGGTGCTACAACCACCAGATCGTGATTTCGGACATCACTCAGTCGAAAGGCTTTGGGCAACATCGACCAGGTGGCCCTCAGTGGGGCTGTTCTCGGGCGACAGGTGCCTTGTGGCGGAAGGTCTGTCGAAACATCTCTTAAGCGGCCGATACTTCGACAAATCGGTCAAAGCCCATATCCACATTTAGTACATGAGGTGCATCGTACACACGGTTTAAGTTTGGCGAGAGAGACCCCTCAGCCTACTGGAGATGCAGAGATTGGAACGCAGGCGTCTCAGCCATTGAAGCCGGCTTAAAAAATGCCTAAGCGTAATATAATAATGTCGAGTCCATCAGCATGGCGATCGCGATCACAGCAGTTGAGTTGCTTTTGCACCAGGACGGCGCGCCGGCCAGCCTTAAGGCCATAAGCTTACGGCCATAGCTCTGGCCGGACCGCGGTGACAAAGGCAGGAAACCAAGAGCCTTTCACTTTTCGTGCTTAAAGTGGGTTCTAAGACACATCACTAATGCTATTCCCCTACAGATCGGTCTCCTAATGGCAGTCCGGTTACATCTCCCCAGCATGCAGCACTGGACGCGTCCAGTCGGCGTACGCCGACTCGTGAGCTTTGCCACCCGCAAACCAAAGCATAGTAGCACTAAACGTTTCAAATGAAACGAAACGTTTCGTTTTTAAACGCGTTTCGTTTCATAGTGCTCAGGCAGGCGCCTGTTTGAAACGCTGTGAAAATGTCATGTTACCGTAATTACGGTACATGTAAAAGGAGACTTACGGTACCGTAAGTTATAACATACGGTACATGTCAAAGGAGACATGTGACATGTACATGTACTGTACATGCTAATTCACATGGTCCCTGGCATGGGGGTTGTATGTTTGCGATATACTAAGTATGAATACTAAGTTGTTTACTACCGTTGATTTGCCGAAGTCACAGGCTGCTGAGCACTGCTGCAGCAGCTGCAGGGCTTAGATTCAGTGAAGCTGTATTGAGCTGTTGTTGGATATGTCCTGATCTACACGTTTCTGGGCATGGACGGTGACACCAGGTTGCTTGATGATTCAAGAAACAACGATTTGCGTAATCGTTGCTGGTCACGGACCACTGACAATTGTGTCGGCACGCCTCAGGCTGCGCGGGCAATGGCGCGGGCAACAGCAAGTGGTCGCCGGCATTCTTACCTCACATTGTTGCAGTCATACAAAACATTACACGCATGATATGGCAGCTTATACATCAATCATGTGCTTTGAAGCGCCTGATCACCTGCAGGGGACCCTGCGGCGAGTAGCAAACACTATGGGAAAGGGGTATCCATACCATGTCCATGCCGTGTCCAGACAGGGCTAACTGGACATCCAGAGCACCGGCTGTGGATGACTGAAAGTAAGACTAGCCGAATTCTACTAAAGTGCTTGAGCGAACGTTTATTTACGATAATAACTTCCCTTTGCTGCGGTGCAGCTAGCCGTACGCTGCGTTAAGGGGCCATACAAACAGGTGGGCGGTATGACACTTGACAAGTGACATCGTTGCATTGCTACAGCTATTACTGCCGTTTAAAACTCTTGAAATATGTTTGAAAAGAGATTATATAGCGTAGCGAGCACGTAGCTCTTCACTGAACAGCAATCATTCACGTGAGGACAGAAGTCGTACGACAAGCATCCTCACGCTGGAAACACGATCAATGCGTTTTAGTTTGGTAAATGGGGAAGCGTAAGGCGGATGAACTCTGGGAGCAAGCTCAAGCTGAGCAAGCAGCAGCCGGCACCTCCTTCTTGACTTGCCCTAGATGCCAAGACACCTTCCATGGCAGCAAGAAAACGTTTTGTAAACACCATGGACTCGATAAGTGCCCTCTTGTGGCAAGGAGGGAGGCAGATGTGCCCATGGACGACGCGCCTGCTGCTGGCAGTGATGACCATCATGTCGCTGGTGGGTGACACTGGAGAATTGCGTCTGTGTTAATCTTAGATGACCGTGTCTGACACGTTTGGATGTATTGTGCAGATGGTGTGCTGGCCAGCGTGCCTGCAGCTGCAGGCAGCATGCTGGACTGCAGCAGGAGCAGCCAACGTGATGAGGAGCAGCTGCAGCACTCTCCTGCAGCACAGGAGCAGGTCCTGCCAGAGGCGCCACCAGAAGATGACGTCTGGCATGATGCGTCAGAGGAGTTCGACGCGGCTGGTGGTGCGGCTGGCATCCATGCTGCTGATTCCGGTGCTGACGACATGCCAGCAGCTGCAGCGGCAGCTGCTGCTGATGCCTTTCAGGCGAATGTTCCGTACCCCTTTCCCATAGATCAGCACAGCAGGTTGTTGCCAATGCTGGCAGCTGCAGCAGGCTTCCCTTCCCTTCATGAAAGAGAGAGAACATTCCGGCAACACAGACATAGAGAGCTGCTAGGATCACAGCTTTTGATTGTTGAGTTAAAGGAAGCCAAGGCATAACAAACAACCACTTGCTGTCAAGGAGCTTTCGAATTTTGGGGTTCTAGGCCTGGATCACTGGCCCGCACGTTTGGCCCGACCAATACTCCAGTGTCAGTGACTAGTAAAGCGATCTGTTTGACGTTGCTTGAGTAGGCAGAAATGAGTGCTGCCGGCGCACCTGCTGCGGGGGGGGTGCCTGCAGGCAGGCTGGGGCTCGCACTGGTGTTGCACATCAACAGGCAGACTGAGAAACTGGGTCTGCCGCCACTAGAAATACTGAAGCGTATGTCTCCAGATCGGCGGCTGAGCTTGTTCCAGAGCGTGGTGATGGAAGCCTTGCAGATCGACCACGTTCCCCAGCTGCGCCAGGACAGCGGCAAGAGAGCAGCGCTGGTGTCACTCGTATCACTGGTGCATTTTTTTGATGATCAGGATCACCTACAGGACGCGGGCTTTGATGAGTCAGGGGAGCTGCACCTGTATCCTATATATTAAAAGAATAGGGTGGACCCCTGGTTGGGACAAGCCAGGCAGCTGCAAGCCACAGGCACCCTATCAATGTTTTGATGTAAATTAGTAAAGGCGTTTGCCGAAGCTTGAGGGCAACTGGCTGCCCCTGTTCGGAGAAAAGGCTGGTGTAGACCCTTTCAAGGGCTTTTTCTCGCAAACGGCGCAATGAAACCCCATGTCCTCCCCCCCTCAAACGATTTGTCTTGCGATAATCTATAACCTCAGCGAGCGTCGACGGCATCAGGTGGCGCATGACGATGTCAACAAGAGTGAGGTTGTGTGAGAGTGTTATGCTCAGCGTGTGCAGTATCAGACCGCAAAAGGTTCAATACCAACACTCGAACACACTCAAGCGTTCTCAAAGAAAGACCATGAAAACACTCGCAAGCACCTGAGCCGGCAGCAGCATGCAGCCACGCGTTCTTGCATGGACCTTACGCCAGGAACACTACAGCAGCAACATCATGATCGAAAACAACAGAGGCAAAACACAAATGAAGCGCGGGTCGATGCAGGTGAGCGCCGGTGAAACAGGGCAACAGTTCCAGCATCGGTCAGTTCCACTGTCACATCCAGCCTCTGATGGTGTGATCTTCGCGTGCTGCAGCTTCTTTATCGCCAATCGTTGATCCAGTCGCGAGCAGACTCACTTCAGGGGACGCATCAGGAGCCGGAGCATTCTCCAGACTGCAGCAACAGTTTGTGCAACACATGCAGCCGCAACCACCAGACCCTTTGCTTGCAGCAGCTGCAGAACGGCGACGTGCTCAGTTTAATGCCAGACAGCAGCGCCTCAGGGAAACCCAAGCACAGCAGGCTGCAGCTGCCAAGAAGCAAGCTGCTGCTGCCAGGGCGCACAGGCGTCGGTCCGCTACAGCACGTGCTCAGGCACCACCCACTCCTGCTGCAGGAACCCAGTGAGCCATATTGACGCCCTTGAATGAGCATGTTCATGGCATCAACATGCAAATGATGGACTGGATGTCAACTTTTGATGGAAATGCAGAACAGCGGGAGTACTTGAGTGCTGACAGCATTGCAGATGATGCGCAGAGGGGGATGTACCCAACTGAGTTTCTGAATAGCTTGAACTTCTCTGGGGTGCCACCTCACAAGCTGGTACTGCGTGTGGGGTGCCCAATCATTTTGTTGAGGAACTTGACAGATGGCCTTGCCAATGGCACGCGGTTGATTGTCAAAAGGTTGGGGAATCGTGTGATTGAGGCTGAGGTGGCCACTGGTCCTGCAAAGGGCGAGGTTGTGTGCATACCACGCCTTGCCATCACACCCTCAGACTCAAGCATGCCGTTCACGTTACGAAGGGTGCAGTTTCCTGTTAGGCCTGCATTTGCTATGACCGTGAATAAGTCTCAAGGCCAAACCTTGAGGATGGTGGGGCTGTACTTGCCAAAGGCTGTGTTCAGCCATGGGCAGCTGTATGTCGCATTGTCCCGTGTTGGTCATAGGCAAGCTGTGCGTGTGTTGGTGGAAGGGGGTTGGGTGAACGCGGGGGACGTTCAGAACGTGCTTGAAGGATTGTACACTGTCAATGTGGTTTATCGTGAAGTTCTGTGAAGTAAGGCCCAACCACTGAAGTGGGGATGCCTGTAGTGGAACATTATGTATGTATGTTAGTAGTGCATGGGCCCAACCGCTGAAGTGGGGATGCCCTCCACCGATGTAACCTATCTGACACCAAAGGTGCCTTGGGGGGGGGTCCGTGGCATCATGCCACGGGTTTACGCTAGTGTAGACAAAGGGTGCAGCAGTGCCCAGCAACAGGCAGCAGCAGGTAAACTTTCCCAACTTGACAGCAGCTTTCAGGCGGCGGAGTGTTCCCCTGACGTCGGAAATTTGCCATTGCTGCAGGCGGTGGTAGCCGGCGGTGGCAGCCAGCATCACTCGCTCGGCAGCGGCTGCTGCTGCTCACCCTGCTGACGCTGCTGCTGCTGCTGCTGCTGCTACCCCACGAGCAGGCAGGCAACGGCGCACGCAGCAGCAGGCAGGCATCAATCGACAGCAGCAGCAGCAGCAGCAGCCAGCTAAGGCAGCGCGGGTTGCAGAGGCTGCTGCTGCCGCAGCAGCAGCACAAGAAGCAGCAGCATCTGCCTTTGAGGACGTTCTCGCAGAGGTGCAGGCTTACCGTGCAGGAGGTGCAAGCGAGGAGGCCGTCGAGAAGCTGGTAGTGGAGTCCATGGGCGGGGTGAGTTGCAGCACAGGCTTGTACAGCCGGGCAGAAAAGAGAGTGGAGTTGGTGTGGAATCAGCTGCTGGCCCTTCAGACGCAGTAGGCACGATGCTTTAAAGGACAGTCAAATATGCTCCTTGGTGCAAAACATGGTGTGCATGCTGGCATGGCATCTGTTTTTCATGCAGAGTTGAACCAGCCTTGTACATCCCTGCACGTCACATCACTAACAACTCGTCTTCAACTGTTGCATTTTGGCTTTGTTGTGCCCGCAGGTTGAGATGTACAAGGCAGTAAAGGCTGCTGAGCAGCCGCGCGACGCTGACCTTCGCCACCCTCCTGGCGCTGCCAAGGCGGTCAACAAGATACCAGCACAACGCAGCAACAAGGGAGCAGCAGCCTGTGAGGAAGGGTCTGGCCTTGCTGGTCAACTGCGCAAACGCCAGCGCAAAGCAGCTGCAACATGTGCAGCGGATGCTGCGGCAAAGCGGCGCAGGACAGGCCGTCGTGGCAAGGTGGTGGAATCTAGCGAGGAGTGTGAGGACAGCGAAGGCAGCCAGGGCAGCATGGGTGATGTAGGGGGCAGTGAGTGTGATGTAGAGGGGGGTGAGGACGCAGCGCTGCGTCCTCACCCCCCTCTACATCACACTCACTGCCCCCTACATCACCCATGCTGCCCTGGCTGCCTTCGCTGTCCTCACACTCCTCGCTAGATTATGCTGCTAGCAGCAGATGGCAGTGGCAAGGAAGACCTGCAAGAGGAGGTGCAGCAGCAGCAGCAGCAGCAGCATGGTTGCACAGGTGCAATCCAGGCCCGACAGGGGCAAGGTGGTCGCAGCATCAAGCTCCCCGCACGGTTCCAGCAGTAGCTGTGTGATTCGGCATGGGCAGCTTGATGACACGCATGGTGTGCATGCTGAGGCAGGCTGTGTTGTTGTGTTTACGAGTATGTTTGTGTTATTTATAACATAGCTGCAGCTGCCACCATTTTTATCTTTCTGCTGCACCAGTCCTGCTGCGTGCAGTGCCATCTGCTGCAGCACCCGACTGACTGGATTGGGCGTGCGAGTGTGGTGCTGTATTGTACAGCTCTTGGCATTGCAGACAAGAATGCTGTATATATACACGTCTTCTTGCACCCCTTGTCAATGCTGGTCTGCCAGTAGTGGCTGCAGTGCACTGCAGGCCACGTGGCCAGTGGGGGTGGGGCCCCCACGCATCCCGGTACTCAGCCCTGTGGGGTCAGGCTTGACGTTCAGCTCTTGTAAACTTGTGTGTCATTGTTTTAAGCTATGTAAATATGCCTGCCAAGCATTATGTGCAAATATCCACCCACTTATCCAGGCGCATCCATTGATCGTAGCACCCCGTCCACGGGGCCCGCGTGTCCAGTGGATAAGGACCCTCCGTGGATGGGCGCTGGATGCCATCCACAGCCTCACTGGACGGCCATCAGTGGACGTGCTGTGGATGCCCTGTGGATGTGCCTTTCCCATAGTGAAAGGTTGGCTCCATGTAAACGCCTAAGCCCCACTGCAGCTGGTGTTTAGCAGCAGCGTTTTGCACTGAAGCGTTTAAAGCGTGCGTTTAAAACGTTTCGTTTCGTTTCACAAAGTGCCTGACCCAATGTTTAGTGCTACTATGAACCAAAGTAACATGTACACCAACAATATTCAGTGCTTGTCGGGGCCTTGCAGGCCGCGGCCATTTAATGTATTATGAATAATGGGGCAAAGGGCATTCACATACGGTGCTGGCACATCAACATTGCACGACATCCATTGGCAGTGCGTAGCAGCAGTGCCACTACTCTGCCGCGGCCGTGGGTTTTTATCTCGTGGCCACACCCACCATGCCGCCTTCCACCTGCCCAGATCACCCATCACATCAATCTGCGGCACTTGTCCCCATCGTCTGGCTGCCACAGCAGTACACACGGCCTGTGCTGTGTCAGGAGCACATTTATTATCATGTCACTAGTGACAGCTGAGCAGCTGAGCTGCTGGTGACACCTGCCTGGTGTGCCAGTCCGCCGACCGTTCACGCAGAGGCAGCAGAGCAAGCGCCCACTCACAGAAATGCGCTGGCCATGTCTGGTTGGATGCTGTGGCCATGACATGCTGACCTGGCAGTGAGCAGTGGGTCCCAACAAACAACCCTACCGACACTATCGGCTCGTAAAGCCACAGTTTCGGATAGCTCATCACGGACGCTGCTGATTTCACCGTTCACTCCGCACTGCTGTCCAATAGAGTTGACAAGGCTCTGCAGCTGCTTGAACAACTGCCGTGTCGTTGCAGCCCGCGATATAGCTCGACGGCTGATATGAACTTGCTGCATATGTTCAACCCCGGCACCCAACGTGGCACACAGCGTACGTCTCGGCATGCGACTGGCGAGCAGGGAAGCAGCTTACTTCGCAACCTTCCATTTCATCGCTGTCGCTGCAGCGCGACCCACAGAGACGAACCTATCACAGCTCAACAAACGATCAAACCATCTGGCGCCGGTGCAAAACCACCTGTCACTCCAGCAGAGTACCTGGCCCCCTTCAGTACAGTAGACCCCCGCCTTCACAACAGCAGTGCTGACGCTGCCGGAACTGCAGAAGTCGGCGGTGCTTCGTCTAGAAGCATCAATGAGGGCACCACAACCAGCAGAAGTGGCGATGCCAGCAGCAGCAGCAGCAGCAGCAGCAGCAGTGGCGGTGGCACCATCCAAGAGCGCCTCCCAGACAAGTGGGGCGAGACCTTGGCAGTCAACCACACCCTCAGCAGCTTGTACCTGCAGAAGGTGGAGGTGCGCACCATCGTTCTCTGCACATTCACAACTCAACTAGTCGGCAGCTCTTCGCCTGGCGAGTTCCCTTGCACATGTGCCCAGCACACGCATGTTTGCTGCATCTGCCAGCTGTGGCAGCAGAAATTGCACTCGCGCCGCATACCGCTGAACACCTGGGTTATGTGACAGTTACGGGAGCCCCCTGTCAGCCCCCTTTTAGCCGACAGGCGACTGGCCCTGTCGACCTGCAGTCTGTGGCGCAGTTCAACGCGCCGAATCAGAGTGTGTCGTGTGCCGCGTGTCCTGCAGGCGGAGCCCTTCCAGCAGCTGGACCTAGCGGAGCGTCGGCGCAAGCGGGAGCTGGCGGAAATGACGGCGGCGGCAGCAAAGCAGGGCACCTCGGCACAGGTGAGCAGAAGGCGGTTTGAGAGCGGTTCCAGGGTGGTTTGAGCAGCAGGTGGCTTGAAGGTGGGTTCAAGATGGGTCCAGCAGCAGGTGTTTTTATGGATCTCCTGGAAGAAGGTGGATTGAGAGTGGCTCCCTTCCAGGTGCCCACTGCTGCTACGATAACGTGTAGCTGTTGTTGAGCGGAGGGCGCCGCTCTGCTGTATGTTTGTGCGGCCGTAAAAAAATAGGAAAAGGAAGCAGGCAGGGGCTGATGGGACGCAAACAACACGGGCTGGACAAAGGAACGGCCAGGGGTAGCGATGGGTGCAGCGACAATCACAAGTACATGTTGCTTGTAGCGTAGCAGTTGCGTATGTCGAGAGGAACAGCATCTCACGAAACTTCGGCAGCATTGACAGCAGCGTGGGTCCAAGCTTGGGCCCCTAGTTGTGCCATGCCTCGCGGGTGTACCATGCCCTGCATCGATCGGCAAGAGGCGCAGCCTTGGCCTGGTGTGCGCTCCTGGATGCTGCTTGCAAGCTTGCACCGTGCCTGCCCTCTGGCTGCTTCAGCGGCTGCTCAGCCGCAGTCATCAGGGCCAGTCCGCGGGCTCAGCCAGCCTATTCCTTGCTGCTGCTGCTGCTGCTGCTGTGGCTACTTCCTCTGGCCACTCTTGCCCCAAATGCTGCTGCTGCTATTGCTGCTACCGCTGGTGTTCCTCTGCAGGTGATCGAGTCGAACCTGGCCAAGCTGCAGCAGCTGGTGCCAGGGCTGCAGCCAAACCTCGACCAAATGAAGGCGTCCGACTGGGTGAGGAACCAGTGCAATGGCAGCAGCAGCGCTAGCACGCGTCCACAGCACGATGGCGATGACAGCAGCAGCGGTAGCACGCATCCACAGCACGATGGCGATGGCAGCAGTAGCAGCGCTAGCACGCGTCCACAGCACAATGGCGATGGCAGCAGTAGCAGCCCTAGCGCGCGTCCACAGCACGATGGCAATTGCAGCAGCAGCGCTAGCGCGCGTCCGCAGCACGATGGCGGCAGCACGCATGCACTGTGACCTCAGCAGCAGCAGCAGCAGCGGCGCTAGCACGCGTCCACAGTGACCTCATCACATGCATATGCGTGCTGCTGCTCGAAAGCATTGCAAGAGTGGCTGCGGGGCGCACATGCTTGCGCAGTGAGCTCGCACACTCATATGAAAGTGCGGATGCACTTACTTGCGCATTCACTGCGCACGGTCAGCGAGTGAGCCCGCACACATGTTCAGTGCTGACGCACACGTGGTGCCTGCGGCGGTGCGCCGTGCTGTGGCACTGCGCTGAACCCTGGGTTGGTGCTGCGCGCTGCTGCTTGTGCTTCTGCTGCTGATGCAGGCGAGCATACTGAAGGACGTGGACAGCGTGGTGGAGCTGGTCATCGCGCTCAAAACAGCCTACCCAAAGGTGGGCATGCGCTGCTTGTATCGTCCTGCGGCGGCACACAGCTGGAAGAACCGAACAGTCTCGGGCTGACGCCTCGCGTGCATCTGACGCATCTGATCTGGGAGATCTGGGATATCTGGGAGATCTGGGAGCCGCACCTGCTGACGCCTCTCGTGCTGACGCCTCGCGTGCAGCTGGCTGTGCGCTGTGTGCGGGTGCATGCTTCTTGCACATGTTGGAGCTGGGGTGCTGCTGCAGGGTCATGGCCGCAGCGTCAACGACCTCTCAATGCATGCAGTCAGCCACATCCCACGTGTGCCTGCTGCTGCTGCTGCTGCTGCTGCTGCTGCTGCTGCTGCTGCTGCTGCTGCTGCCATCTTGTGCTGGTGCACGCTGCTGGGCCGGTGCAGGTGGACGTCGGCCGCCTGCTGCAGCGCACGCCCAAGCTGCTGACGAAGCCCCTTGAGCAGGTGCAGGCAGACGCACAGCAGGTGCGCATTGGCAGCAGCAGCAGCAGCAGCAGCAGCAGCAGCAGCAAGGCAGACGCACAGCAGGTGCGGCTCCCAGCAGCCGCGTCGGTGGTCTGCTGGGTGTGCCTTGTCATCGGTGCACGCACGTGGCAGCCCACACCTTGCTGAGTGACGCGGCGCTCGACAGGCACCACAACCTCTGCCTGGCAAGGGGCAACACGAACCTGCTTCACACCGCCCGCAGTGCCTGCCATGCCAGCGGCCTGGGCGCGCGTCTGCCCTAGTCATCCACACGCATTATTACGCCCCCCCCCCCCGGCTCCCCTGGAGTTACACCAGGTCATCAAGAGCTCTGCTACAGCTTGCGGCATGTACATGCACAACACACACCTCGCTGCATGTGCCATGCACATCACACACAGCCACATTGCCCACGCAGGTCCGTGCGCTGCTGTCCGGGGTTGAAGACGTCGACGCCATTATCGATGCGGTGCCCTACTTGTTGGACCCCAAGGAGCTGCGCCAGTCACTTGCAAACCTGCAGAGGTGGTTCCCCAACCAAGACCCATGTGCGTGCACGGCCGGCAGCTGGCAGCTCGCAGGAGCTCCATGCCGGAGCTTGTCCATTCGTCCACAGTCTGTCAAATTGTGCGCCCATCTTTGCTCTGTCATGCGTTGACGCCGTGCTCATTTGGGGGTGGCTCATACCATCCAAGATGGTGACTGGACCCACGCGTAACTCCTCTCTCTCACTCTCATTTGAGCCGTGCAGCAAGCGCATGCTGCATCACCAATGTGCTGCTGACAGACAACGCAGCTACTGCAGTGAGGGGGGCCAGCAGCAGTGCCATGTGCCACATCTTTGTTCTGCTGTCTTCTGTGCCTGCATGCTGCTGCCTACAGCTGTTGCTGTGACCTCCTGTCCCAGATCTGAATGTTCTGTGTGATTGTGTTGTTGCTTTGTGGTACGTGTCGCTTGCAGATGAGGTACTGCAGAAGAACCCCACCATGCTGGTCAACATTGAGGAGGCTGACCTAGAGGCAGACCCACTCTACGGTGAGATAACAACAGCAGGATAGTGAGTAGCTCTCCTCAGCACAGCAGCAGGCTCAACAGCACAGTGCTGGGCAGCGCATGTGTGGCCGGTGTGGTGAGTATGTTGTTCAGCCGGTGTGTTCGCTGATGATTTGTCTGGTGGTCGGGGCGTGTGTCGAGGTTGGTTAAGTGTGGCAACCGTGCCCGTCTGTGCTGGTACTGTTTATGCTGCGTATGTTTGTGTTGCAGCGCATGGCTGCTGGTTGCTGTGCAGCAGTATATGTGTGGCAATGGAGTGCTGTCCAAGCAAGGCGTGCATGAAGTTCAGCGTGCTTCGCATGCTGGCGCCGTGGTGCCGGTGGCTGACGAACAGAGCTGAAGGGCATGTGCTGTTGTTGGCAGGGGTGTGACAGGTGGATGCGGGTGGATAAAATCTTACCAGGCTTCGTAATCTGCCCTTGTCAGGCCGGCTCTACATGCTTGCAGCCGGCGGTGGTCCTCGTTATGAGTTTCGCTCATACCTGCCGTGATTTGTTGTGCTGCATACAACTGGACAAGACCAACCCTGCCAGATCACACAGCTGTGGTGTGTTGATCTTTGTCCCTCCACTCAAGGATGTTGCTATGTTGCAGGGTCGGCAGCCATGCCATCCTGTTGGCATGAACTTGTGTGGCAGCTTCTGTGTGTGCCTGTCAGGGGCTGCTAACATGGTGTGTCAGCCTGAGGCAGTACGCTGTTGGATCCACAGATGTTACGTCAGTGATATGCAGAACCACACTATAGCCCAATGTTAGGATGCCAGCAGTGAGATATGTTAGGAGGCAAAGAAAGTATGCTGGGCGCTGTGCCTCATATGGTTGCATACGGTGTGACTGTGCAGAAGGTGAGACCGTCTGACGCCACACGGTAGCAAAGTCCAGTGCTACAATGCCCTCAACAAGTAATGCACCTATTTGTCTGCGAGTTCAACCCAGGACCTAAGGTGTACTTAGAAACACCGGATATAAGAACCTCTCAAGCTGATGTGCTGTGCATGCCATGCGTACTGGCGTTGTCAGGCTCTTCGTTGGATCCTCAAATGTATGTCATGGCTGTGGCCTTGTTTTACATGTTGTACAGCACTTGGTTACAGACTTGGTTTGGTTACCCTTGGCCAGCTGTGTGGATTGGCATCTTGGCACAAGATTCAGCACTCACGACATCAGCTTGCATGTCGGTAAACTAAGGCAGCTGTGTGTGTTGTGCTGCTGTTGACTGTTGGTTATCCTGCTTTGTATGCCACCAGGAATGCCCACAATCGACCCAAGTTCAGAGTGGCCCCTGCAGTAACATGCGGCAACATCAGGGCAAAGTGAGCACAGTGCACAGGCTCTGGGCCGCTGTGCAAGAGCATGTGCATTGTGCCTGTACTGGCTCGCCCCCTTATGTGTTGTGAATGGTATGGCTTGTCGCCAGCTTTGGGCAATATGGGGTGTTAGGCTTGTCTGCAGCTTCACGCACTGTAGTAGCTGGCATCTGCTCAAACCGATGAGATGTGTCTTGCTGTGGAATGGCATTTAGGTTGTAATGATTTTGCGGACCTAATACATGAAAATGCTGTCATTACTGTTTGCAGCTGAATCTCCTTCAGCTCAACATGCCACCACCTGTGCTTTTGCACTCCCTGCCGCTGTGTTTGCATCACATTTGGTAGTGCAGTGTTGCGGCATTCAGCACAGTAATACTGTTGGTCATTTTGTGCTGCTCGCATGATAGCTGCAATTGAAGATGCCAGAGTATGATGTGCGTTGGTGGCGCCCCACCATCATTTGGCATTTGGCATTTGGTATCATTCAGTTGCTGGCAGCAGTGTCTCTCTGGTCCCAAGCTAGCTGCCATCAAATTTGGTTGAGATCATCGGCAGGTTGGTTGAGATCATTGGCAGGCCATTGGTCATTGAGATCATTGGCAGGTCATTGGCAGATCATTGGTCAAGTTTGGTTGAGATCATTGGCAGGTGCTACATCATGTGAGAGGACACGGCACTAGCATGCAGTACATCATGTGGACCCTGTCACCGCCAGAGTATTGCAACAATCCTTTTGTTGGTATGGTGTCCAAATCGTGCGCGTTTGTTTGCCACTGCAGGCCGCTCGTTCTGGTAGCTAGTGGTGAAGGAGCTCGGCATGCCGCACACCTCAACCCAAGGCTGGCTCTTGGCAAGAGCAACATGCAGCCGGCTGCCAGGCAGCTGGTGTGTCAGGCCAGGTGCAACATATCAATTGTTTAACCATTCGCAGTGAAAGCCGATGCCAACTGTGTGGTGCAATCTGCCGTGCTGGCAATATGATACCATAAAATGCACACCTGCCTTAGTTGGGACTCTGTTATGACGTTCCTGCACTACCCGCTTTGCTCCAGACGTGTGGTTGCATGCACAGCAGTACATGTGAGGCGGCAGTGCGGGTGACGCTTCAATTGATCACCGGCAACGTACGCATGCTGCATGGCAGGGCTGATGGCCTACACCAGTTGCAGGCAGAATTTCGGACATGGGCGCCGTCCTAAGTTTTTAGCTGGCATGAAGCGGTATGAAGCTGATCATGTCAGCTGCTGGTAACAACTGCCTGGTGTGTCCAGTCCGCCGGTTGTTCACGCAGAGACAACAAAGCAAGCACCCACTTTCAGGCATCCGCTGGCCACGTCTGTAATCGAATGCTATCGCCAAGACATGCTGACCTGGCAGTGAGTAGTGAGTCCCAACAAACAACCCTACCAACACTATCAGCTAGTAAGGCTATCGGCGAGTAAAGTCACAGGTTCAGACAGCTCAGCACAGACTGTTCCAGGACATCATTGGTTTGACCGTTTGCTCCGCACTGCTGCAACTGCTTGAACAACTACCGTGTTGTTGCACACCACTACAGCCCTACAGCTGAGATGTACTTGCTGCGTATGTGAAAGGACACGGCACTAGCATTGAGTACATGCCAAATGCCCACCACCCACCCACATGCATGGAGCAACTGCTGCTGCCCTTGCTGTTGCTGTAGTGCGCACGCTCTGCTGGTCACCCACTGTTTATGACGCTAATGGCATGTAGAGAGCAGCTGTCCAGACAAATGAGCTTCAGGGGCACTGGCCGTTCTGTATGTACAACCCCGGCACGCATTGTGGCACACAACGCACGTCTTGGCATGCGACTGGCGAGCAGGGCAGCTGCTTACTTTGCAGCCTTGCTGTTCATACTTCCGAATGATGATCATCGCTGTCGCTGCAGGCGACCCATGGTGCTGTCATTGCCAGAGTACAAGAACATCACATGTCACTAAGCAGCCTGCAGTGCCTGCGGCACACTGGCGCAAGGGTTTTGGCCAGCATGACAGCAGCGGGCAAGGAGGACTCAGTGCACCAGTCCAAGCATACCAGGCGGCACAGTTCTGCACCAACAGGCATGCTGCAGCAGGCAGATGGGGCAGCAGCTGGTGGGCCAACAACGCTGTTGGGTCCACTGGCAACGGTACCAGACGCAAGGAGCGAGGCGTCACAACGCGGAGGCCTCCATGGTGGCAGCTGCTGGGTCGTACGTCTGGTGTGTGGTGGTGCTAATATCTGCATGGCAACCGTTTGAAAAGTGTGCCTTCTCTGATAATACATGAGCGTTCTGTTGTCACAGGCAGCCACTGTACTGCAGTACATGGCAGTTCACATAAGGTCCATTGCTCTATTTGCATACCTAGTGCTTTAGCAATGCATCAGGTCCTGACATAAGCATACTATTTGCCAGCCGGTGCTATTAAAGTCATATTGCCTAAAGCACCACACGACGCTATCCCAATTGGCGGGGCAAAGTTATGGCAGTCACGTCTAACCCATATCATGGTTTTCAACTGCAGCTCAACGCTGCCCAGGTTTTGTGGAGTGTCAATCTAATTGAATTATTAGTTGTATTGGCTTTGCATACAGGACCAACAGGGCAGCTACGCAGCTGCTGACATGTGCTCAAATACTTGAGGCACCTGTGGCATTTTGTGCACTGCTCACACGGTTGCAACAACAGCAATTGCTGTATAACAGAGTGGCATCCATGCTATCATTCATCAATGGGCCTGTGCCTCATTAATGGGCCCCATGTGCGACATCTCAGATGCGCCTCGAGAGGTGCATCTGTTATGCCCCTGGGATGCTGTTAACCACACGCACTAGCAACCGTACAAGAAGGCTAATGTATCAGGATTGCTCTGTGCTGGCAGCTGGTGTAACTCTGTTGCATACACTGCCGTTAGTCCATTCAAAAGCCACCTCAACACAACCCAATGTCCAAACCCAACAGCTGCACTCACCAGAACCACAACTGGGGAAACCCGCTCCAGCTGTTGCTGCAGTACTGTACGTCGAAACGCTGCTGACGCTGAGCTACAAGCCAGCTCCAAGATAGCGATCGCTAGGACAAGCACAGCGCATACGTGCTATGATAATGCTGGTACCGTGCCCACCTGCCCCAACGTTATCTGCCGACCGTTACATTATTCATCGGCGGGCAACCGCTGCATTACATTTGCGAGCAGAGACGACCGCGCGCCTGCCAAACAGATGTAAAGCGCACCGCAACAGTGAACGAAATGGTCGCTGGCGTGAGATGGGCACCGAGCACGACGATGAGGGCAAAGCTGAGGTTGCATGCAGCGTACGCCGCTGATACTGCTTTTGCCTGTGGTGCAAGCAATTGGACAGAAAGGGATGGTCTCTTTTACAGAGGCAGGACGCTGGTGCTGCCAGCTGATAATGAGCTGCGGCAGTTGGTACTGCATGAGTGCCACGATGCGCCATATGCTGGTCATGTTGGGACCAGGCGCACACTGAAAAATGTGCAGCGTTACTTTCACTGGGCAGGCATGGCACGTGATGTTGCGCGGTACGTCAAGGAGTGTGACTCCTGCCAGCGCAACAAGAGCAGTAACCAGAAACCTGCTGGTATGCTGCGGCCTCTGCCAATCCCTGGTGACACTTGGGAGTCAGTCAGCATGGATCTGATTGTGTCTCTCCCAAGGACGGCTGCAGGTTACACAGCCATTGTTGTTTTTGTTGACAGGCTGTCAAAAATGGTGCTTTTGGCGCCATGTGCTGATGATGTGAGTGCTGAGCAACTGGCTGATATCTTTGTTGCTCAGGTTGTGGCTAATCATGGTGCGCCACGCTCCGTTGTCACAGATCGGGACGTTCGCTTTACAAGCAAGTTCTGGAAGGCCTTTGTGGCCCAGATGCGTGTTCAGCATGGCATGAGCACTGCATTCCACCCACAGAGTGATGGCAATACTGAACGTGTGAATCGTGTGCTGGAGGATATGTTGCGGCACTATATTGATCCCACTCAAACGAGTTGGACTCGTTGCTGCCGATGGTGCAGTTCTCCATCAACAATTCTTATCAGGAATCCGTCAACTCTGTGCCGTTTGAACTGGTGTACGGCAAGAGGCCTAACCTGCCTTTGGTTCTTGTTGTTCCAAGGGGGGAGGAGGGCGCTGCCCACGCCAATGCTACCTGTGATTCAGCCACATCGCTAGCTGAACGCATTCAGACTGCTGTTGCACGTGCAAAGCTGTGTTTGCAAGCAGCGCAGCAGCGGCAGAAGGCGTATGCTGATATGCATAGGAGGGAGCTGCAGTTTGCAGTTGGTGATGAAGTTCTTTTGAGCACAAAGAACATCAAGGTGAAGACAGCTGGTACTCACCAGCTGTTGCCGAAATGGATTGGCGCATTTAAGGTGCTTCACTGTGTGAATGAAGTTGCCTTCAAGTTAACACTGCCTTCTAACCTCAAGATCCACCCCGTATTTCACGTGTCACTGCTGAAAGCTTATCAGCAAGGTGGTCGAGTGCAACCCCCGCCTGTACCTGAGCTTATTGAAGATGAGCTAGAGTACGAGGTTGAGTCAGTTTTGGCTCACAGGGATGTACGTTTGAGGAGAAAAAGGAACAGAGCCAAAACGCCTGTTCTGCAGAGGCAGTATCTCGTCGAGTGGAAGGGTTATGATGAGAGTAACAACACATGGGAGCCTGATCGCAATTGTTCAAATTGCCAGGACAAGATTGATGAGTACTTTGCTCGTTTTCGAGTAGGAGCCGGCACAAATAAGCAGAAACGTACTGCAGATGGTGGTCTGCAGGCTGTACGCTCATCAAAGCGTGTACGTTTCGCGGCTGGTGTGTGATCTTTGTTTATTTATTATGCGCGCGCTGCCCAAAGAGGCATTGTACACACACTACAGACCCATTGAGTGTAGTGACGGGTGTCACTGAGGATGCTGCTCACACTCTTGACTGGGATCATGCACTTCGGTGCTGTACTGCAATTGGGGGAGCGAGGCCTGTTGTGTTGTGCACACTACCGCTGCTGTAAAGTGGTAGCCTGTTCGGCAATGGAGGCTGCGTGTTATGCCTGGCAATGCAGCATATCATCTGCTTGTGTAGCTGACTGTACTATTGAAAGGACCTGCTGTCTGATCCAGTACCTTGTGACCAGGGTTAACCAGTCAGTGGCTACTTGTTCTATGCTGTGTGAAGCAAGGTGCGTGCTAGTTACAGCCATATATATGTACTAGACATAAATGCAACTTGATATAAATGTGAGATATCTACCGATTCAAATGGCAGGTGAAGCGTCTCAGCCTTGGCATGTTGTCGCGTGGCCCCTCTGTAGCGTTAAGACTGTTGCAATAGTTCCACTCCTGTCACAAGGCATCGGTGAACACAACCACATGTCACAGTATACCACGCTACATAGCCTGCACACACACTCAATGCGTCAGGTACCCTTGCTTTGTTGGCCGCATTGTCACGACTGGCGTTGTAAACACAAGCACCATGGCAGTAGTTGTGCTTCCATGCTACCTTTTACCTGATGAATCACTTTTTAACACTCACTCAGTTTACCAAGCTTATCCTCCAACCAATACTCAGCCTGAACGATTCACCACGGCAGCCTGAACTGTGCCAGGGGCTGCCACTCTCTCCCCCCCTAGTAGGGCAGACTGAGACCAGACAAGGCCACCATGAAAACTCGCGGAAGACTCTGTCACTCAGCATCTCTCACACTGCCTGCTGCTGCAATTGCAAGCACTTGCTGCCAAACTGAACCCACTAGGGCTGTGCAAACATCCGGCTTCCAACAGGCTGAACATGTGACTCAGTACAATGACGCAACAAAGGCTGTCGACATGCTCAAAACGACACCTGTTGGTCATCCACATACTCTGCTCAACTTCACTCACCCTGGTTTGGTTGCACCGGACACGCAGCACATTGCTGCTGCAGCTCATAAGTCACACAACTCTTTCTTGAAACCAACTTAAGACAACACCAAGCTGTAGGGGTGATTGTATCTGCAAGCACAGTCAACTGGACGCACTCCAAAGCACCAACAACGCAATCAAACACACCACCAAAGAGGCAGTGCGCCAATCAAACACACCACCAAAGAGGCAGTGCGCCAATCAAACACACCACCTAAGAGGCAGTGCGCCAGCACAGCCTTATGTGTGTGTGCGCCACGGCACGCTGTGGAAGTGCAGCAGACGTCACAAACATGACCAGTGACACCCCAGCACTGCAAATGTGCACATACACACAACAGCACCCTTTAGGCAAGCCACATGTACGATGGCTTCATGCAGAGCCGATTGGACCGTTTCAAGCGCTGCATGACCCCATGAGCCTTGTTTGGCTTCATTCCGGGTGGGCCAGTGGCCCTACTTTGGTTTGGTTGGCAATGATGACTTGATCCCTGGCGGCCAGTCGCCCACGCACCGCTTCCCCATGTACGTTGACGGTCACTCCTCACGTCTTGATGCCGCAATGCTAGGGCAGAGCAGCAACATGGGCCTGGCCCAGGTGGGTGTTGTTGGCATGGATGGGCCTGGCCCAGGTGGGTGTTGTTGGGTGGAAACGCAATAAAGTCGGACTTCATTGTGTTTCCCAACAACACCCACTTCCTGCAACCCATGGACAAGCTGTTTGGCCCCATGAAGGCCATCTGTGCAGGACTGGAGGAAGCTCACATGCAGATCAACCTTGCCAGGCTGCTCACCAAGCAGCAGTGGCCAGGGCTGGCTAAAAGATGCTGCATCTGACCTGATGTACAAGCGCAACCTAGACATCCTGCATAACGCCCTCGGCGGCTGCGGCGTTTACCCGATCATCACAAACAGGCCATTGGATTACATGCTGGTGACCTTGTCGGTGACAGTGTGCATGCGCTACTGCACGGCGCAGTGTGCCAGCTGCAGCAAGTGGCGGGGCAGCAGTCAGAAAGTGACAGGCAGGCAGGTGGTGCCCAAAGTGTACACAACGTTGTCTCAAAGGCGCTGCAATATCCTGCAGCATCCAAAAACACAAACCTCACCAGTACAGCAGCAGGCAGGCGATACATCAGCTGCAGCAAGCGAAAAAAGCCACATCCACAGCCCACAGCTGCAGCCCGCAGCACTAGCTGACTCATCAGGTACCACGGTGCAGCAGCCGCAGCAAGTTGTAGGCATGCTGCGTGGCGCTGCACTGCCTGCAGCTGCAGACAGCAACGGTGGGAATGGAGCGGCTACTATGATCACCCCGACCGCAAGCGCACCGATGCGTGCGGGCACCTGCACGCAGTGGCTGCACGCAGTGGGCTGCAGTGGGCTGCAGTGGCTGCACGCAGTGGGCTGCAACAAGGAGGCAGCACCGGGGTGTCAGATATGAGGCCGTGTGTGGGCGAAGCAGCTGTAGTTGCAGGTGTCAAGCAGCGGCTGCGAGCGCTGCCACACTTGCTGCAGGCAGGGTATGACACACCTCGATCTGTCATTTACGCTGCTGCTGCTGCTGCTGCTGCTGCTGTTGCTGCCACCTCTGCTGCTGCCACCTCTGCTGCTGCCAGGGAAGGATGCGGCGCTGCAGCATATGCTGCACTGCAGCTGCAGCTGTGCGGGCTGGTGTGCCTGACAAACAGCAGTCAAGTTCGGCAGGCACTCAGCATGGCCGCTGGTGCTTGGAGCATCAAAGCAGATGTTCTGAAGGTCACATTGGCACTGCAACAGCTGTGTTGTGCAGGTAAGAAGGTGCGATCGCAGATGAGGAGCTTGGGCAGTTGAAGACAGATGAGCACTATGCATGGCAGGAGTGCAATGAGCCTGTCGTTGGCTCCTGAATGGGGTTCCCACACCTTGATGGGTGGAGCATGTAAAGTAAAGCAAGTAAAGTAAGCTAAGCCTAAATAAGCCATTATTTAATGCACTTAGCTGCTGACATGCTCAGCATTGAACAGTACAGCATGGAACAAGCCACTGATTACATTCATTATGCACTCACCAGACACACGCCAGGCAGCTGCATTAGCCGCTGCAGTGGCAGCGCAAGCACCAACAGCCTCACCAGCAGCCCACAACACTGCCTTAGCTGTAACACCTGCGGCAACAGCATTAGCACCAGCAACAGTCTGGGCCTGCTGCTGCTGCTGCTGCTGCTGCTGCTGCTGCTGCTGCTGCTGCTGCTGCTGCTGCTGCTGCGCCAGCAGCCACAGGATCAGCGAGGATTTTTGGCGCTGACATCACCATTACTGCAGGCGGCAGGGGAAACAAAGGGGCTCGCAGGGACAACTGCAGCAGCAGGGGCAGCTCAGCATGCGAGCGCAGCGCTGCATGTCTGCAAGAGGATGAGTGCGACGCTGGGGACGAGACAGAGGATGACACACACGGATCAAAATCTCTGCATGCAGACTCGTTGTCTAGACGAAACAAGCAGGTTGCAGCCTGGTCAGTCCTTTGAGTGTGCCGCCGACAGCTGCCCATCATTAGCAGGAGCTTCAACTCTGCTGCCAGCGCCTGCACAGCCTGGCATTGGGCAGGGCGCAACCATGCAAGGTACGGTGCCAGCTGCCATGGACTGCTGGCTACGGCCCGGCGCCTCTGACGTTGCAAAAGTCGCCGTATGTGATGTGCTGCACCGTCCTGATGCCACGCTCCACCAGCCTGCCGCTGTCAATTCGTACAGGAACACGGTAATGAAGCAGCACTGCAGTGGGCTCCTGCCAAGGACAGCAGCAGCAGCAGCAGCAGCAGCAGCAGCAGCAGCAGCAGCGTCCAGCATGCCATATGAATGCACCCTGCCAGTGGCACTCTTTGGGGTGCACCACACATGGCACAAGCACCACTGCATCGTGTGCACGAGATACACTGCAGCGCCTCAGCTGCTGTTGTTGCAACCCGTGGCCGATCCTGCCATGCCGCGCTTGAGGTAATGACAGGTGGAGCCTGGCTATCTACTGCTGCCAGCAGAGTTGCTAGACCGTCTCCACAGGCCGCAAAGGCTGTCTGACCGAACTAACTAGTCCTGTTCAGGCCGTAGGGTTCATGATGCTGTGCCAGGCTCCCCGCAGGCCGCCGTTGCCATGTGTGTGCTGCTTCCGTACCAGCTTGCTGCTGCCTGGCCCTGGGGCTGATGGTGCCTCAGTCATGTCTGCCAGCAGCCTGAAGTCGTTACTGTACTTGATCATCAGCAATGCCTGAAAGGAGTTGCGTAAACTTTACGGTTCAGCAAATCCTCCTGCAAGCAGAGCAATGCAAATTGAGATGCCGTCCCCACCAGCCTCGTCCCCACCACCTCGTCCCCACCTCGTCCCTGCGCCTCGTCCCTGCGCCTCGTCCATGCGCCTCGTCCCCACCAGTACCCTGGTACTGCTGTTCATTTCGGTTGGCACGAACTACGCACGAACTACGAACCGCAGCAAAGCCGGCTCCTTGAGTTTTCTGGGGACGCTGTAGATGGTAAAATGGATGTAGATGGTAAAACAAGTGATGCACCGTCATCGTTTGAGCTGTCCTGCACTCGGTCGCCCACGCTGGCAGCAGGTCACTCAAGCCCTGAGCAGATGCCCAAAATCAGAATTACCGACGCTTGATGGTGGGGTTGCACGGATCTAAAGCTGCTGCAGTTGCACGCACCTTGCTGCGACATTGTTTCAGTTTCGCTTGTTTGCCGGCTCGGGTGCCAGGGTCCAAGGTTGATACGAGTCAAGACCTGGCAGTGCGCTGTTGTAGAGGTTGCACAGGATAAATTTTGCACTGATTGATGTCCAAGGTTGATACGAGTCAAGACCTGGTAGTGCGCTGTTGTAGAGGGTTGCACAGGATAAATTTTGCACTGATTGATGTGTCATGAGCGTACTAGTCAGTTTGGCGGTCGCAGAGCTAACTCCACTTCAGGATGTCCTTGTTGTGGTGCAGAAGTTGAGTCTTTGTCACACTTCATGTTTGATTGCCCTGCTACTTCTGCTCAGAGGGATGATATGTTTGCTGAGATCAGATCCCTGCCTGGTTGCGCTGAAAAGTTGCGCAGCGTTTTGTCCATGGCTGATTTGTCAATCAAGGTGTTGCGTTTTGTATCTGATGATAATTGGGGCAGTTCTGGAAGATGTCTGATGGTGTCACCGTGTATTGCTGCTTTTCTTGTCATGTCTTGGGATGTGCGCAATGCTGGTTTTCTGGAGCAGTGCTCCCTCCTCTTTCCGCCCCGGTGGGGCGCGGGGCCGATGGCGCTGATGCTATGGCTTGAATGGGTAATATGATGATGATGATGATTGATGTGTCAGCATTCGCGCTCTGTTGTCGCAATATGCAGCACATTGCAGTCGGGGTCGAGCATATGTATCACTTTGCTTGAAGGTGGTCGGGTGACTCTGCTTCGCTTTCCTTCTGGGTCAGAGTGCTGCTGCTTCTTACTAAGAATTGATCCATCCACCTCCTGCTGGCAGCAGGGCCTCATAGCTACTATCACAGCACCAACCAGCCCTACAGCTAGCACTGACACACCCCTGCAGCTGCAACCTGCTGTTAACAGCTGCAGGAAAGCACACTCCGCACGGCACGATGCAGCAACCTGCTGGTAGAGCTGCATGAAGGGTTGCGGGGAAAGCACGGTTGTTTGACGATCGTGTTCTGAGCCATGACAAGTTACCACCAGGCGACCAACGAACGCAGCACAGTCTGCTAGCAGTCGGTCATTTCCTGGCGCGGCACATGCCCATTGCAGCCGTCTGAATTATGGACGGTCCGGCCGGCATCCGAGCAGCTGCTGCGCGCCGCATCGCCGCCGCCGCTGGCAGCACCCAGCAGCGCCAGCACAACAGGCCGTCGCCAGCTGCCGCCCAGCCGCCGCTGCGCCGCTCACTGCGCGGTGCCGAGCCACTTGTCGAACACCTCGTAGTCTTCGCCCTGGTACTCGCTGTCCACCACCAGCTGGCCGTAGAACTTCTTGGCCACCGCCTGCTGCTCCTTGCTGCGCTTGGGCGCGCCCGTGGGCTGGCCTGCGCGCAGCTTGGCGAGGCGCTCGGCGCGCTCCTTGGCGCGGCGCTCCGACAGCAGGATGGCGCTCCTGCGGGGCGGGGATGCAGGCGCAGGCGGACACAGCACACAAGAGGACAGAAAAGTGGGTGAGCAGACATGCATGGCGCTCGGCGCGCTCCTTGGCGATGCGCTCAAACAGCAGGACGGCGCTCCTGCAGGCCGCGCGACGTGGCGACGCGGGCACCCGTACGCCTATTTTTTATGTTGAAAAAAACATAAAGGGCGCAAGCGAACATGCTGACGCATGGGGCTGTCTGAGTAGACGGTGTCTGCAGCAGAGCAAGCTGTGCATGAGCTTCGCCGCCAAAACATGCACCAAGACATGCCGAGTAAGACATCCGCAGCCAGCTGCTGAGCCGGAGGGAGCTGAACCAGGCCAAACAAACCAGGCTGTGTGTTGTGTTGCGTCAGTCGGACGTGTCTCCTCAGGCTGCAGAGCAGCTCAGACTGTTGAGCTTGACGTATGTTAATACTAGTGTCATCATCGCAACACAGCACACAAAAAATGCAGACAGCAACTCGGACATTGCAGCTGCCGACAACGCACGTAGCAGCGCCCGGGAACAGCGGTGCCTGTCCCACGCTCAAAACCACGCCCTGCCAACAGCTGCATGGTCACTGTCTACGGCGGCGGCAGCTGCAAAACCAGCCAGCCCGCCGCAGCAGTCGCCGAGCTCCGCGCGCGCTGCAGCAGCCATGTGCGCAGCGACCAAGGTACCACAGATGCTGAACATACACAACAGAGCGCCGCGCCCGCCCACCTGCGCGCTGAGGCGGCCAGCTCACATGCGTGCTGAAGCAGCTTGTTATGCCACACAGAACCTGCCACTGAAGACCACTGGAGAACCACCAGGATACCACAGCTGCTGACACACCCGCACCGCCCGCCCACCTGCGCGCTGAGGCGGCCTGCGGGTTGAGCTTGACCATCGCGCCCAGGTTCTTCAGCGGGTTCTTCTTCAGGGCGTAGTGCTTGGCGCCGGACTCCTGCAGGGCAGACAGGCGTGCAGCCGCGGCGGCGACACGTTGTTGTGAGGACGTGCGGATGAGCACGGCTGACGGTACACATGCAGCCGCGCCGAGGAGGTGCCAAAGCAGGGCAGCAGCAGCACAACCGCTCGGTGCAGCAGCAGCGGCACGTACTGACAGGACATGCGGCTGAGCACAGCTGCTGCTGCCCCTGTTGCTGCTGCGGTGTCCACAAACCACCACCGTCCACCCGGCTGACCGTTGTTCTGCTCGAAATGCACGCCCCAACCCCCTGCTTGCACGGCATCCCTGCTGCTGCGCTGCAGACCCCCTGCGCTACGACTCGCGCTGCGCTCTGGTCTGCTCCATGCGCGCACGCCCAGCCGGCAACCAGCAGACCACCCCCGCTGCTGCGCTGCCAGCCGTGCCTGGTGTGCTGCTGCGCTCACCTTGGGCGCGTTGACGACGCCCTGCACCTCGTCGGAGTTGATGAACGGCGTCACTGCTGTGTCCACAAACCACCACCGCTCAACCCACGATTATCCCTGCTGCTTCGCTGCAAACACTTTGCAAACGGCTTGCGCTGCGCTCACCTTGGGCGCGTTGACGACGCTCTGCACCTCGTCGGAGTTGATGAGCCGCGTCACATCGGCGTTGGTCATGCAGGCGCGCGGCAGCTTGTAGCCCTTCTTCACCTCGCTCGCGGTGGTAGTGCTGCCTGCGGGGCGCGGGGCGGCGAGACAGAGGCGGGGTGGGGTGGGGTGGGGGGTGAGGAGTGAGGGGTGGGGTGGGGTGGGGAGGAGTGCATGGGGCGGGGCTGCTGCTGCTGCTGCTGCCGGATCCCGCGCAGCCGCCGGCCACATGCGCCGTCCCAGGCTCACCAAAGGTCCTGTCCAGGCGGCCGCATGCTGCATCCCTTACTTGCACTGCCGCACCCCAAGGGTGACGCTGCGCACGCTGCTGCGGCTGCTGAACCCCGCGCAGCCGCCGGCCAAACAAGCCGTCCCAAGCCGTCCCACACGCGCCGTCCCAACGAGCCGTCTCAGGCTCACTCACCAAAGATCTTGTCCAGGCGGTCAAAGGCGCTCTTTGTGAAGATCACGAAGCGGCCCAGGTGGCCGCCGGGCGCGAGCTGCTGCTGCTGCTGCCAAATCCCCCTGCTGCTGCTGAACCCCGCCGCCAGCCACACGGACCCTCGCAGGCGCACTCACCGAAAATCTTGTCCAGGCGGTCGAAGGCGCTCTTGGTGAAGATCACGAAGCGGCCCAGGTGGCCGCCCGGCGCGAGCTGCAGCAGGTTGAGCGCATCCACGCTGGCCACCTCCACGCCGGGCAGGTTGCGGAAGGCCTTGCTGATGCCGTTGTCGGCGCCGTACACGACCAGCGGGCCCTTGCGCAGCACGTAGCGCCGGTTCCTCATCTTGCCCTTGCCCCTGTGAAACGCCGCAAAGGCAGGCGGCGGGGCGGGGGCAGGGGAGGGTGAGACCCAGGCAGCATGAGGCGTGGGGAATCGGGCGACACAGTCAGCGACCACGGCTTGGGCGGGTGGGTGGGCAGGTGGCGGCAGCGGCAGAGGGAGGCCAGCGGGGAAGGTGAGGGGAGGTGAGGACCGGGCATGGCATGACGAGACGGACGACAGGCGAGCTGCTGTGTCTGCAAAGTGTTCAGGCAGGTGAGCATGGCGCCGCCGCTGCATGCAAAGGCTGCCAAGCGCCAGGTGGCACGCACGCCGCCGCCGCTGCCGCTGCTGCTGCATCATGCTGCGCTGTGTGGCCAGTGGAGCCGTGTGGCTGCTGCTGCTGCTGCTGCAGGCGTGTGCACCTCAAGTACACCTGCCGCATGCACGGCGCGTGTGTGATGATGATGATGATGATGATGATGATGATGATGATGATGATGATGATGCAGGCGTGTGCACCTCAAACACACCTGCCGCATGCACGGCGTGCGTGTGATGCTGCTGCTGCTGCTGGCACTGCCACCAACTTGCATAGCTGTGCTGCTACAGCTGCTGCTGCTGCTGGCACCACCACTGCCCTGCTGCCGCTGGCGATATTGTGCACGACTGCGTTGCTGCTGCTGCTGCGACTGGCACTGCCACAATTTCGCACAAGTGTGCTGCAGCTGCTGCTGCTGCTGCTGCTGGCGCTGGCGCTGCCACCACTTTGCACGACTGTGCTGCTGCTGCTGCTGCTGCTGCTGCTGGCACTGCCACCACTTTGCAGGACTGTGTTGCTGCTGCTGCTGCTGGCACTGCCCAAATTTTCGCACGACTGTGCTGCTGCGGCTGCTGCTGCTGGCACCACGACTGTGCTGCTGCTGCTGGCACCATTGTGCAGAAGTTGCTGCTGCTGCTGCTGCTGGCACTAGCCACATTTTTGCACAACTGTGCTGCTGCTGCTGCTGCTGCTGCTGCTGCTACTACTGGCACTGACCACATTTTTGCACGACTGTGCTGCTGCTGCTGGCACTGCCACAATTTCGCACGACTGAGCTGCTGCTGCTGCTGCTGCTGCCGGGCCTGCCACCAACTTGCACGGCTGAGCTGCTGCTGCCGCTGCCGAAGCAACTCCAGCCCCTCAGGCCAGACCGGCAGGCGGTGGCGCCCTTACCTGCGCAGCGCCTTGCTGTCCCGCTGCTGCTGGCACCATTGTGCGAGGCTGTGCTGCTGCTGCTGCTGCTCACCTGCGCAGCGCCTTGCTGTCGCGCTGCTGCTGGCACCAATGTGCACGACTGTGCTGCTGCTGCTGCTGCTGCTCACCTGCGTTGCGCCTTGCTGTCGTGCTGCTGCTGCTGCTGCTCACCTGCGCAGCGCCTTGCTGTTGCACTGCTGCTGGCACCAATGTGGACGGCTGTGCTGCTGCTGCTCACCTGCGCCGTCGCGCTGCTGCTGGCACCAATGTGGACGGCTGTGCTGCTGCTGCTGCTGCTGCTCACCTGCGCAGCGCCCTGCTGTCGTGCTGCTGCTGGCACCAATGCGCACGGCTGTGCTGCTGCTGCTGCCCACCTGCGGATCGCCTTGCTGTCGCGCGCCTTCTCAGTGTCTGCGTCTGCGCCCACCGCCTTGAGCAGCTCCAGCGCCTTGCTGGTCTTGGTGATGCTCTCCGCGGCGTCAGACACGACCAGCGGCACCTCGGCCACCTGCAGGGGGCCGGCAGCAGCAGCAGCAGCAGCAGGTCAAGAGCAGCGGCAGGAGCAGGTTGGGAAGCAGGTTGGGAGCAGCTGCTGCTGCTGCTGTGCCGTCGCTGAATGCTGTTGCCTGCTACTGCACACAGCTGCTGCTGCTGCTGCTGCGGCTGGATGCTGTTGCCTGATACTGCTGACTGCTGCTGCTGCTGCTGTGGCTGGATGCTGTTGCATGCTATTGCTCCCAGCTGCTGCTGCTGCTGTGCCGCTGCTGGACCTCTATGGTGCAGCTGAAACACAGCATGCTGGCAACCTGCCGGCCAGCACGCTCCCTTTACATCAATGCTGCTGCTGCTGCTGCTGCTGCTGCTGCTGCTGCTGCTAGAGCTGTACAAGACCAGCGGCAGCGGTAATATTGTCACTGCCGCTGCTGCTGCCACATGGCTGGCGCTGCTGCTGACATGGTGCTGCTGTCACCAGCGAAGCTCCCTGCTGCATGCTGCCATGCAACTGCTCCTGGCTGGTGCCCTCGTTGGCAGTGCACACACATTCACAAAACTGCTGCTGCTGCTGCTGCTAGCTGCACGCCAATACTGCACCGGCGCACGGCAGCTGCCACAAGCACAACTGCAAAGAGCTGCTGTACCAGCTCGTCCTTACAACTCCAGCTGCTTCAAAAAACAAGCCCCAGAAACTGATGGCTGCTGGCAGCAGCAGCACCAGCACAGCAGTACTGCCCGGCCCCAGCTGCAGCTGCGCACCTGCTCGATGCGGTGGCCGCGTGCCATCACCAGGGCGGGCAGGCCAGAGGCTGCCAGGGCGGAGGCCACTGCGTAGCGCTTCTGGTTGATGTTGATCTTCCTGTGCCACCTGCGCCAGGTCTTGGTGGGCGCAAACATGTGACCGCCGCGGCACATGTTACCGAAGGCTCCCTGTCCCGCCCTGTGTGTGCCACCGCCAGGCACACGGGGGATACGAGACACGGCGCGGCCAGTGCCCCATGACTCTGCTGCAGTGTTGTGGCCAGCCTTCATGCTGACTGCATAGGGCTGGCGGTGATTCTTGTTCATATTTGTGTGCACCGTGCGAACGATGTCCGGACGGATGGGGGCAGAGAACACCGCGGGCAGAGTGGTCTGCTCTGCTGCGGTGCCATCCAGGCCCTGCACCGACACCATAGGCCGTGCTGCCGCCATTTTAGCTGTTTGATTGTGTTGCAACTGGCAACAGCCCGCCTGAAAGAGGCCGATCAAAGGACTGGAGCGTGTATTCTACATGCAACAGAGTGGAGGCTGGACCCCAAGGGTTTACGTACTGTCGATGATGCGTCCTGCAGGCCTCCTGTGCGCTTTGAAACCTCGTCGATGCGGGCTAGGTGTGTTGAATGAAGTAAAGCTGGGCACCGGCACCATCGGAATTGAGCGAGAGCTTTCAATGATCGATACACTGTTCCCAGGTCGCTGCTTTGATGTTGTGAATGCAAGAAAGAGTCACTTGTGTAGCTGTTGTCAAAGTCGTTGTCATACACGTCTCCTGGCGTCGTTGTTGCAATATTTACAGAGACCAAAATGCGGCAAAACGGTTCCAACTGTACTGCTGAAAGCAACATAGGCTGCATGCACCTGTGCGCAATTGTACGTCTACTTGCTCTGGATGCATGCCTGTAGCAGGCTTGGGTAGTTAAGCTGGATGGTGTGGCCAGGAATGGCAGGACTCGCAGCACTGGGTATGGCTAGCTGAAGCTGCTCAACAGCACTGCACCCCACAGCCCCTGCGAATCTAGCTGCGTCTGGGGCGGCAAACCCACAGGCGAGCAACAACATAGCTGGGACCTATGCTTACAGCGCTGTTTGTTGCTGATGGTGGTGCCTAATGTTGGCACCAAGGACTTGCCCATGCACCAAGCAGCCTGCACGTGCATCCATCTCCTTTGCATGTAAAAGAACGGATTCAACGACTCCTGGGCTCTAGGTAAATGCAAAACGGCATGTATGCAGTGCTGTGACCAATGACATCCAGCCACTGCTTGAACAATGGGACGCCACCAACTTGCCAGCTGCAGCACCCTCAACAACAAGGAAGGCAGGCACAAGAGCATCCATTGCATCCACACAACGCAAGTCAGTGTCAGCCAGCCATGCGCAAAGCTGCCTGCACTACGGCGTGTGCTTCAAAAAGCTGCCTGCACTACGGCATGTGAAAGGAGACGGCACTAGCATTCAGTACATGCCAAATGCCCACCACCCACCCACATGCATGGAGCGACTGCTGCTGTCGCTGCTGTTGCTGTAGTATGCACGGCATGGGACTCGGTGAAAAGAGCCAGTTGCTGGCACTGCCAGCACTGCCAGGGTTTAGCGGTGGCCTAGGGCAGCATAGCAAATCAGCACCACATTACAAACTCCAGTACTGTGACAATGACCAGTATACTGATGGTCAAGCACTCATGTAGACATCTCCATGGCCAACACACTGTTGAATCTACCACCCCTATCTGTTCAGCAAGCAACCTACCTGCAGCTCGGTGAAATAAGTAAAAGAATGCAGCAGCGCTGGAAGTAAGACACAACGTGTATAAACACAAAAACAACGCCAATGAACACACGTGAACAGAGCAATGTGATGTCAACCAATAATGTTGTGGGGTTTCACAAACCCGCGGCATGCTTGCACGCATTTATGCACATTTTGACACTACACAGCCCCAGCTGTACAGACAGGTTCAGCCAGCAGTGCACCAGGTCGATGTTGCACGGAGCACTGGTTGATGCGGCATGGCAGCAGCAGCACCGTACTCGCCTCAATGACACTCACACCACACAACACGCATTGCACCGTGCCCGCCAAGCACAGGTTGGACCAATCAGCGGCATGCTTGCACGCATTTATGCACATTATGACACTACACAGCCCCAGCTGTACACAGGTTCAGCCAGCAGTGCACCAGGCCGATGTTGCACTCAGCACTGGTTGATGCGGCATAGCAGCAGCTGCTGCAGCAGCACCGTACTCGCCACAATCATCATCATCATATTACCCATTCAAGCCATAGCAACAGCCCCATCGGCCCCGCCACAATGACACTCACACCACACAACACGCATTGCACCTGCATGCGTGCGGTGACGCCTGCCACATATGTGCCCGCCCACCACAGCTTTGACCGACATGCGGTGTGTTTGCACTCATTTATGCACAATTTGACACTAAACAGCCCCAATTGTACACATGTTCAGCCAGCAGTGCACCAGGCCGATGTTGCACGGAGCACTGGTTGATGCGGCATGGCAGCAGCACCAGCACTGTACATGTACTCGCGGCAATGACACTCACGCCACACAACACGCATTGCACCTGCATGCGTGCGGTGACGCCTGCCACATATGTGCCCGCCAAGCACAGCTGTGGCCAACCAGCGGCATGCTTGCACGCATTTATGCACTGAATACTACGACGCTGCACAGCCCCAACCCTACATAGTTTTTATCTCAGCCAGCAGTGCACCAAGTCATGCCTGCTGCACGGAGCACTGGTTGATGCGGCATGGCCGCAGCTGCGGCATGCTCAGTGATGATGCAGCAAACTCACAAGCGCATACTCACGACAATGACACTCACACCACACCACACGCATCGCACCTGCATGCGTGCGGTGCCACCTGCCGCATGTGTGCCCGCCAAGCACAGCTCGGAGGCGTGACTTGAGAGTTACACAGCAGCGACAGATGGCCTTGCAATTGTATGACCCCACGCACCCCACGTTGACTGCTGCAGGCAGTGCATGCACGCATCGCACCTTTACAGCCCCTGCAGCTCATTATTCCAGCATATCACAGCCTGCCATGCTGCAAGATGCTACACTGTCGAATGGCATTTGATTCATGATCAAGACACACCTGCCGCACGCTGAATGCCCTGATGATGACAAGCACAAAACAAGAACACAAAACACTCACAAGCCACACCGCCGGCACTCGCAAGTGTCATGAGGCAGCAGCTCCGCCCCCCCCCCCCCCCAGCAGCCGCGGCCAGCAGGCTCAAGGCAGCTGGCTGCTGCCCCCTGGTGCCGAATCCGCAAGAGCGGCATGCAGCGCTGCCTCAACAAGTGTCTGCTCATTCCTGGCCACAGGTCAATGGAATCAGCAGTGCATCACGGCACCAGCACTGCATCTCCAAGTACATATCTGCGTAATCCTGACAACAAGATCAATGACGAGGCACTGCATCACGGCAGCAGCAGTGCTGCCGTCAGCGCGGCAGCAGCCAGCAGCCACGCACCGCGCCCGCCGCCAGCCGCGGCCCTGCCCACCCCCCCTGCGCCGCTGCTGCTGCCGCTGCCGACAGCACCCGGCGGCGGCCCCGCCCCAGCGTCCCCGTCCGTGCCGCCCTCAAACAGCAAGCCACTCTCCGGCGTGTCGCTGCCGCCGCTGCTGCTGCTGCTGCCGGCGGCGGCCGCTGCGGCCGCCTCCGGGCTGCCCGGCGGCGCCGGCAGGCACACCCACGCCGTGCTGTTCTGGCGCTGGCACGAGAAGCCGCCCGGGCAGGCGACGCCGCGCCAGACGTGGTCCCCGCAGGGCACGCCGATCGTGGTCTGGTTGCACAGCCCGCCCGCGCCGCCGCACTGCTCGTGGCGCCGCAGCCGGCTGCCCACGGGCATGGCGCCTAAGTGCTGCGCCGCGGCCTCCGACGCGGCCGCCTCGGCGCTGCCGGGGGGGGCCTGGCCGGCGGCGGGGCCCGCGGCGGCCAGCAGCACCTGCAGGAGGGCGGGGGTGCAGCAATCGCAGCAGGGCGCAGGCAGTTGGAGGTGAGTCTGCAGCCACACCAGCAGGTGCTTGGCCGGCGGCGGGGCCCGCGGCGGCCAGCAGCACCTGCGGGAGGGCAAGGGTGCAGCAATCGCAGCTGGGCGCAGGCAGTTGGGCGTGAGTCTGCAGCCACACCAGCAGGTGCTTGGCGGCGGGCGGCGCGGCAGCCAGCAGCACCTGCGGGGGTGCAGCATGGCGCACCGCAGCGTGACTCAACAGCTTGCTGGTAGGCCGGTCGGCAGCCCAGGCGCTCGCAAGAGGGAGCCGCTGGGCAAGCTTTGCACAAACCAAGGGGAAAAAGCGCGATTATCTTGTTCCGGAAAAACCCAAAATTTCTGGACGTGCTGTGCCTGTGGAATGGCGGCCACTGCTGGCAGCTGGTGCTTCGCTTTTAGCTTTTTTCATTGGAACCTCATGCGCCTAGCTGCCAGCTGGCGATTGAGCCCAGCACGCCTGCTGCATGCACTGCCACAGCCTGGAGCTGCTGCTGGTCCTGTTCGTGGGATCACAGCTGCAGCAGCAGCCTGTCCGGCAAGTAGGTGCGGCAAAAACCGCTCGCCTTGTGCAGCAGCGCAGGAGATTGGCGCAGAGCATTCACATGCAGGCTCTGCACGCACCACAAGAAGAAGGAGACGCAGCAGCAGCAGGGACCAGCCCTGGCCTCGGCCCTGCTGATGGAAGGACATCACGGTTGCCGCCTGCACAGCTGATGACGCGCCCTCTGCCTAACTATGTCGTCCCCGGCGTCTTTACGCGAGGCGGCCGGCTATTTGCGAAGTCCTACCCGTGGGCAACTGCAGCTGCAGGCTGCTGCTGATGGTGAGGTGAGTGGCCCGACAGACTGCTGTAGCTTGCAAACGAGCTCGAACCTTCCAGTTCTCGCAGTTCTGACTCCGTTGGTGTGACTGCAGACTCATCACTGCAGACCTGCTTGCGGCTGGCAGCAGCTAGCTGCGACTACAATCCTTGGACTCGTCAGGTTTAGCCCACATACCGAGATGACACTGTCGTGCCGAGTTTCATGGTCGTATTTTGAAACTATGCTTCCCGTCTATACATGAAATCGGTGGAGGTACACAGTGCTTGGCAGCATTTCGTGACCTTTCTCGGCCCAACTTTCAGAGACTTCTCACAATTGAAAGAAACATACAAGCGTGGTAGTTGAACTGCTACTGCACTCAACAGGCCTCAAGCGCCCAATGAGCACCCAAGCCTAAACACCACAGTGACTAGACAACCTGCGGTGGCACCCCAGCCTACGCACCACCGCAAGTGCATCGCATCGCAAGCGTGGTGATCGGCAGCAGTGAAAGGCGCTGACACCTGTAGACAGGGAACACAGAGGAAACAGTGAGTTTTCCTGACCTGTCGATTGTGTACCTTCTGCCTCTGTCGACACGTTGCGCACGTAGCTTTATTTTGTTGTTACTCGCTGAGCTTTCTGCAAACGGCCTGCTGCAGCAACGCGCTACACACCCCGACATAGTTCCCCTTCACCCAGAGTTGAAGCTCTCACGCCTGTGCGGGCGTTCGCCCTGCAGGGGGCCGCAAACAGGCTGGAATCCAGAAGTTCAGCGCGTCGAGCGTGTACGGTGGTGACGGATCGCCCGGGCACTGCATCCACGGCGGACACACCTGCCACCACCACAGCAGCAGCATGTTCGGCATGCGCCAGTGCCAGCCTGGGGCCGTGCCTGCGGGCGCCAGCGACGGAGAAGAGGTCCAGTACTCGTGCCGCATCTGTTTCGAGGATGCCAAGCCGTCAGAGGTGCGCTGCTGGGCCGAGCAGGGTGCAGCAGCAGCTGTCCTTCAAGGCTAATGTGGCAGACTGCCTCTGCAGCACGTACGCACACTGTTCGACACTCAACCCGTGAACCCTGAACCCCTGACTCCCGCCCCCGCCCTTGCAGCTGATCAGCCCCTGCAGGTGCAAGGGCAGCCTGGCGCACGTGCACCCGGCCTGCCTGCACAGGTGGCAGGCCAGCGCGGCGCGCCTGGGCGGCAAGGCCGACGAGCGCGCCAGCACGTGCGGCGTGTGCCGCAGCCGCTACACCTCCACGCCGCCGGGGGCCGGCCTGGCAGCCTGGCGCAAGGTGCGCGCATTGCGCAGTGTGGGGTGCCGTATAGGGTTTAGGGTTTAGGGTTTACTGGTACTGTTGAGTGTGACTTGCTAGCTCCACGCGACTGCAGTGTGTGGGGTGCCGTTGGGTGCGGCGTGCTTGCTCTGCACGACTGCAGTGTAGCTCAGCTGCTGGTTCGTCTGAAAGCAGCTGCAAGCCTGGCACAAGGTGCATGTTGTGCAATGTTGTGGTGCTCCCTGGTGCGTGGGCCTGTGGTCCTGCCTTGCGTGTCTGGTGCTCTGGCATTCGGCAAGCCTGGTGCGACCTTGAGCTGTCAGCGGCCGGCCTGGCAGCCTGGCGCAAGGTGTGCATGTGTGGGGTGCCGTTGGGTGCGGCTTGCTAGCGCTGCGCGGCTGCAGTGTAGCTCAAATGATCCGTCTGAAAGCAGCTGCAAGCCTGGCACAAGGTGCGCATGCACTGTTGTGTGGCTCCCTAGTGCATGGGCATGTGAAGGCTTGTTGCAGGCAGCAAGGCACGTGGGACGCAGCAAAGCATATGTGATGTGATGATGTCTGGCCCGTGGGCCTGTGGCCCTACTTTGCATATTGGGTACCCTGGCATTCGGCAAGCCCGCCGAGGTTGCACACAGGACATGCCGAGTCAGGTTTAGGGTTTAGGGTTTAGTAGGGTTCAGGGTCACGGACAGCGGCGCGGCGCAGACCTCCCTGCTCCGCTCGAGCCGCTGAGCCCTGCCCTGCCTGCCCTGCCTGCGCCCTGGAGGCGGCTTCGCCCCTAAACCCTATAACCTGCGCATGCTGCTGCTGCTGCTGCTGCTGCTGCTGCTGCTGCTGCTGCTGCTGCTGCTGCTGCTGCTGCTGCTGCCGTAGGTGTGGCGGGCGGCGCGCGGGCTGGCGGGCGCCGCGGCCGTCAGCCTGCTGGCGCTGCGGCTGATTGGCCCGCCGCTGCTGCACCTGGCGCTGCTGCTGCTGCTGCTGCTGCTGGGCAGCCGCAGCCAGTCGCTGCTGGCGGCCGCGCTGCTGGTGGCGGGCGGCGTGGGCGCGGGCCTGCATGTGCGCGGGCTGCGGCTGGTGGTGGTGGGGGGCGGCGGCGACGGCGACCTGCGCTTCAGCCTGGCGCTGGTCAGGTGAGGCGGCACGGCAGCGGCATCAGCAGCGGCAGAGGCAGCGGCAGCGGCAGCGGCAGCGGCAGCAGCAGCGGCAGCAGCAGCGCGTTTGTTGGGGGCGTGTGTGCCGCAGCAAGCAGGGTCTGTGGCTTTTGTGGCTTTTGTGGTGGGTTTTGCGGCGACGGCAGCAGCAGCGGCGGCGGCAGCAGCAGCGCGTTTGTTGGGGGCGTGTGTACCTGCTGCAGATTTCAGCCAGCTTTTGTTTGCCACAGCCACTGACGCATGGCATGCCCTGCCCTGCCCTGCCCCGTCGCTGATTACCCCAAACCCTAAACCCCACAAACATGGCAGGCGCGGCGCGCCGGTCGAGGGGCTGCGTGCCGGCAGCCTGCTGGTTGCACCACGGCTGGGCTGACAGCTGGCAGACCCTGAAACCCTAAACCCTGCCTGAACCTGCACGGCATGCTGCTGCTGCAGGACGCTGTAGTGCTCGTGCTTGCAGGACTCGCTGACGCATGCCGTGCCCTGCCCTGCCGATATTTACCCTGAACCCCAACCCCTAAACATCGCAGGCGCGGCGCGCCGGTCGAGGGGCACAGCGGCTGGGCTGACAGCTGGCGGAATCTGAGACCCTGAGCCCTCAACCTATGCAGCGCTCACGCTGCAGGACTCGCTGACGCTGATTCTCTGCCCTGGCATCTGCTGCCAACATTGCACACACATCGCAGGCGTGGCGCGCCGATCGAGGGGCTGCGTGCCGGCAGCCTGCTGGTGGCCCACGCCGGCGGCCTGCGCGGCAGCACGTTTGCGCGCGCGGTGGTGCTGCTCACGGAGGCGGGCGCATCGGGGGCCAAGGGCGTCATGCTCACGCAGGTGCGGCGCGCAGGGATCCCCTGGTGTTTAGGGTTCAAGGGTGGCTGTGTGCGTGGGTGCGTGCGATTGCGTGCGTTTGAGTGTGTTTCTGCAGCCACGGCTTGGTACTGTGTGCGTGCCGTCATGGTAGAGTGGACGGAGCGCAGCAGCAGCAGCAGCAGCAGCGGGACGAGCCCAGGGGGCCATGCTCATGCTAGCGGCCAGGACGCATGGGCAAGGCAGCGCGCGTGCATGTGGGGGGGTGGAGGGGGTGCAGGCATGCCTTGCGTGCTGATTGCGTCGCGTGCTGGTGCTTCCATCAGCAGCAGCAGCAGCAGCAGGGCCCCCGGGAGCCCATCAGCAGCAGCAGCAGCAGCAGCAGGGCGGGTGTGAGCCCACCAGCAGCTGCAGCTGTTGTCTTTGCGTGCTGATAGGGTTGCGTGCGGAATGGGGAGGGCTACTGCAGCGGCCCGAGCAGCAGCAGCAGCAGCAGCAGCAGCAGCAGCAGGGCGGCTGTGAGCCCAGCTGCAGCCGAATAAAAATTGCACCAGGAGTAACCAGGCAGCACACCCCGCCCTGGTGTGCTCACCCGCTGCCACACATGTCCCGCACACCCTCTGCTGCCTGCCCACCCTCCCGCCCCCCTTCCCCTAAACCCTAACCACTAAACCCTAACCCAAACTTCAACCCGCTGCATTCACATTCGCACGCAGCCCATGGAGGCGGTGGACAGCCAGCTGTGGGGCCGGCAGCAGCAGCAGCGCCCCAGCGAGCCCGGCACGCACGCAGGCAGCGGCGGCAGCGGCGCCGCGCACGCGCTAAACCCTGCCCTAAACCCTGCTGCCGCCATCCGCCACTACCTGGGCGGCCCGGTGGGCCTGCCCAGCCGCGCCGGCCCGGCCAGCGCCACCGTGGTGCTGCACCAGCTGCCGGCAGTGCCGGGCGCAGTCGAGCTGATCGCAGCAGCAGCAGCAGCGGAGCCGCAGCGCGAGGGGGGCAGCGCGGCGGCGCCTGCCCAGCAGCAGCAGCAGCAGCAGCAGCAGCAGGCGAGGCGGCCGCCCGCCTGGCAGCGGCTGCTGGACGCGTGCGGGCGGCAGCAGCAGCAGCAGCAGCAGCAGCAGCAGGTGCCGGCCGGCAGCGGCCTGGCGCTGTACCAAGGCGGGTCGCTGGACGCGCTGCTGCATGCGGCGCTGCAGGCAGACAGCGCGGCAGCGGCGGCGGCGGCGGCAGCAGGGCAGGGCGCGGGGCTGGCCGGCAAGCTGCGCTGGCCGCTGCCGCCGCCGCGCGAGCGCAACGCCGGCCGGCACAACAACCAGCAGCAGCAGCAGCAGCGGCAGCAGGCCTCGCTGCGGCTGTTCCACGGCGTGTGCGTGTGGGGCCCCGGGCAGCTGGAGGCTGAGGTCAGGGCGGGCGCTTGGGGCGTGGTGGCGGCTGCCGAGGTTTCAGATGTGGTCGCGACGCCGCCGGCGCTGCTGTGGGAGCGCCTGCTGGGCGGCGACAGGGCGCGCTGGTTCGGGGTTTAGGGGCGCGCTGGTTTTGAGCGCTGGGCAGCAGCAGGGCGCGCTGGTTTGGGGTTTAGGGGCGCGCTGGTCTGGGGTTTAGGGGCGTGCTGGTCTGGGGTTTAGGGGCGCGCTGGTGTTGGGTATAGGGGCGCGTTGGTCTGGGGTTAAGGGCGCGCTGGTCTGGGGTTTAGGGGCGCGCTGGTCTTGGGTTTCGGGGCGCGCTGGTCTGGGGTTAGGGGCGCGCTGGTCTGGGGTTTAGGGGCGCGCTGGTTTTGAGTGGGGCTGGGCAGCCACAGGACGCGCTGGTTGTGGGCGGAACTGACAGCGTGGCAGTGAAGCTCGATTCCATGTTGCTGTGAAACTCTGCGAGCGTTGCAGCGGCGGGCCTGCTTTCGAAAGGCACAGCCGCGTGTCCAGCAGCAGCAGCAGCAGCTGATTGGGGCGGGGCAGGGCTGTGGCACGTTGCAGCGTGGCTGCAGTGTGGTGGCTGTGTGTGCTGGGGCAGCGGCGGCGCGTTGATGCTGCGGCCAGCCATGCTGCCATCTCGCCGTCTTTCAAAAGCGGCGGGGCTGTGGCACGTGGGAGTGTGGGAGTGTGGTTGGGGTGTGATTTGTGCTGGGGCAGCGGCGGCGCTGCCATGCTGCCGCCAGCCGCGCTGCCATCTTGGCAAGGAGGCTGGGCTGTGGCACGTGCGAGTGTGACGGCTGTGTGTGCTGGGGCAGCGGCGGCGGTGCCGTGCCGAGTCCAGCAGCAGCAGTTTTCGACCGGGGCCGGGGCGGGGCGGTGCTTGGGGGTGTGGCTTTGTGTGGTGCGGCAGCGGCGGCGTCACTGCCGCTGGTGCGGCCGTCTCGCCGGGGAGGCTGCCCGTCAGCCACCTAGTCAAGGGCTTAGGGTTTAGGGTTGCCATCTCGCCGAGGGTTCAGGGTCGGGGAGGCGGGGCTGTGGCACGTTGCAGCGTGGTTGGAGTGTGGTGGCTGTGTGTGCTGGGGGCGCGGCGGCGCGGCCACGCCGCCGCCAGCCATGCTGCCATCCATCCATACATCTTGGCAAGCAGGGCCCAGATATGTCAGCCCAGGCATGGCAGAGCAGCAGGCCGTGCGCGCATGCACATAATGCTGCAGGCGTGTGCTGCCGCTGAGCCGACCTGTCGAGCCTCCTCTCTGTACGGTGCGCCAAGGCTTCGCAGCAGCCCGGCCGCTGACTGACTGGAAGCTGCTTGGTTTCAGGGCTTGTGGGGCTGTGGGGTTGTGCAGGGTTTAACGCGCGAGCCTCCTCTCTGTACGGTGGGCCAGGGCTCCACAGCAGCCCGGCCGCTGACTGACTGGAAGTCTGCTGACTGACTGATGTCAGGGCTTTGCATGGGGCTGTGCGGGGTTGGGCGCTCGTATGCACCAAGGAGATGGAATCACCGTGTCTGCAGGGCGGGCAAGCGCAGCCCGCAGCATCATGGAGTGCGGTTTTAGGGTGTAGGGTTTAGGGTTAAAACCTAAAGCGCAGCCCCGCAGCATGATGGAGGGCTGGTGTTGCGTCCACCTGTCCTTCCAGAAGCAGTGTTGTGCAAGTGTGGCCACTTGGGAGACCAACCTGATGACTGCGCAGGTGGTGCGTTGTGGTGCGAGCGCGCGTTGGAACCACGCACAGCACGTTCATCGTCTGCATCCGGGTTGTGTTGGGTAGGGGGGTACCGAGTACACATGCTACTTGTATACTAGTGGTATGAGCGAGTGCGTGGATGTGGTGTGCAGGCAGAAGGGCGCGGCTGTCCCGTCGGCTGTGTATATCAGAGGTGTTGCATTATGTGGGTTGGGCTTGCGTTGACTCGCTGTACTACGCGCATTATCAGGGTTTAGCCGCGCACTGGCAATGACGCCTGCTGCTGCCCATCATGTACCCTGTACCCCAAACCCTAGCAGCAGCCCAGCGCATGCAGCAAGGCAGCGCTGGCGTTCCTGGCGCACGGCGTCACTGTTTTTATGTGTTTTCAGCGTGACTGGCCACTCGAAGGAGCATTGCTGACTGTGCATCCGCCCCTACCCGTGCTGTGCTGCTGTATAACGCTGCCAGTTGCACACCACCAGCAGCTGCGCCAGTGTGTGACCTAGTGTGTGACCTGATTGTATGACCTAGTGTGTGTGACCCAGTGTGTGACCTGGCTTGATGAAGCCAGTGCAGGACCGGGCCGGGCTCCGCCTGTCAGTGTGGCCACGCCATGCTGCTGCTGCTGTGTGTGTGTGTGTGTCTCGCATGTGCCACCGTACATCAATGTGCAACGACGCTGCCATGACTCACAACACACCACATCACATGCGGCAACCCATCAACACATCAACATGTGGCAACACGCCACATGTGCCAGCAACATGTGGCAACACATCACATGTGGCGTTCGGCGGCCCCCACGGCCCCTGTTGTGCACGCCTGGTGGAGCGCCACGGGCACCTCCCGCTCGTGTTTTGTGTCACAGCGGTTCGGCAGGGTTCAGGGTCTAGGGTTTGTAATATACGATTGTGCATGCTTAGTGGAGCGTCACCAGCACCTCCCACATGATTTTTTTTCCATCAGTGGGTCGGCAGCAGGGCGGCGTAGGCGTGCGAGCAGCAGCAGGCAGTGCTGCGCCCCAGCCTCACGTGCACACCTGCGCGCGGTTGTCAGGAGCCGCCTGAACCCAAAACCCTGTGTTTCTGCTGTTTCGTCGGGGCTGCCGTGCCCAGCCGGGTGCGGAATGCGGGGTGTGCTGTGAGCGCCCGTGGACGGCGCTGCCTGGTCTTTTTGGCGGCTGTGGGTGGCACGCAGCGTTGCACGGCTGCCAGACCGCATCATCGGCTGTCAGGGACGCCACGGCTGCACCTCCAGGCGGGCAGTTGTGCTGCAGCGCTGTTGTGTGGCGTACCTGGCTTACCTGGCAAATCTGACGAGGTGTGGCATGCATGTACCCGCAGCAACAAGCCACTCACTCAGCGGCTGCAGCCACAGCCTTACTCACTCAGCGGATGCTCTGGATATCTGCATTGATGCTTGTAGAGCCTGCGCACCTGCACAGGTGCTGCAGCAGCTGCCCGTACTTGTCAGCGACACATGCCAGTGGCAGCATGTGCCGCCACAGCTGCAGCACTGCGTGTCCGTCCCAGCTGTCTGGTGGTGTCAAGGTGTGGGCCGTGCATGGTGTGGCACTGCAGGGTTCCTGTGCATCGCAGCGCGCCAGTGGCCGAGGCGTGGTGTGCTGCAAAGCAGCTGCCAGCATTCCAGGCAAACATGCATGTGGGCAATGTGCATCAAAGTGTGGATCATCTACAATGATTGTGGTCATTCAGGGCACAGCTGGCCTGCTAAGCTGGAGTGGGCACACACGCAGGCGTGCAGCAACTGCAAGGGGATGCATTGGTTGCGCAGCTGGCACAGTGCGGAGGTGTTAGGTGTGTAGCCACAGATGCGCAACGGGGTCGCCAACTCGGTCGCATGCGCAGAACGCGTCAACGTGTGGGCCGGACCGTGTATGGTGCGGCCCTGCAGTGGTTCCCGTGCATTGTAGCGCATCTGGGCGCATCCGGCGCCGGCATTCTAGGCATGCATGCGTGTGGCAATGTACATCAAAGGGTAGATGTAATAGCACGAGTTTTAAACGGCTCCTGGTAGATGTGTGTTCATTTAGGGCACAGCTGGCCTGCTACGTTGAAGTGGGCATACATGCAGGCGTGCAGCAACTGCAAGAGGATGCAGGGTTTGGACATCCGTATGTATGTGGGACAACATCATGGTTGGTCAGCGCTTGCAGCAAGCTGCCGGCCCCTCTGCTCTCATGAGACAATGATCGTTGTAGGCTGGCTCCCATGGTGGGCTGTAGTGCCAGCGGTCATGTCATCCCCCTGCGAGCAGTGGCGGATAGCTTGCAGCAAGCTGCCTACCTTCCTGCTCTCATTGTAGGCTGGCATAATTGTAGGCTGTAGTGCCAGCGGTCATGTCATTCTTTGCGAGCGGTGGCGGATAGCTTGCAGCAAGCTGCTGGCCTCCTTGCTCCGCTGCAGGCTGGCTCCCATTCTCCTGTAGTATTTTGTAGTGTAGCACTGGCATTGTTACCTTGTGGCATTGCTATATACATTCTGGCATTTGTGCTGCAACCTCCACACCACAGTAGTGCCTCCAGTCATGCCGTGCCTCTGCGAGCGGTTTTAAACAGCTCACCTGTATGTACCATAGCGCTACAGAAGCGCGGTGTAGCTCGGTATGTTTTTGAGTGACAGCCTCCGAGGCCACATGAGTCATCATCATCATATTACCCGTGCCACATGAGTCATGTGACGGTTCGGTGCGCAGCAGTGACGGCCTCGCCATGTGACGGTGGGTGCGCAGCAGTGCTTGCATGTGCCAGCCGTGCCTGCGTGCGGGGGCTGGTGGACGTGGGGTATGCACAGCGCTCGGCATATGCATGCTGGTGTTGTGTCCTTGTTACATACAGGTCCAGCAGACTACCTGCTGCTTCTTCACTACCACTCTTCAAGCAAGGGGCTGATGGCGCTGATGCTATCTATGGCTTCAATCAATTACGATTACACGTTTTTCTAGCAAGAGTGAAACCCCAGAAAAAGGGGGAGCCGCTCCCAAACCACCTTCAGTGGTTCCGAACCGGTGGGCGCAGGCCCACAAGCTAGGGCCAGATACGGCCAAAACCTTGAACGCAAGAGCGCTTGCTTGACAGATCTCTCATGCAATGATCATACCCAAACCCTTATCACTGATGGCCCTGAGCTGGACCACAGCGTCAGTGCACTCCCGCGTGGGATGAATCCTCCCACAAGGGCACTGCCAGCCCAGCAATCATAAACGGCTCACTAGAAACCGGATACATCTGCTGTAGGCGCTGCTGTCTTATGAGTGACTGCTGCTGCCTGTAGTGGGAGGAGGAACGGGAGAACCGCAGGGGGCCCCCACGGCCTCAGGGTGTGTAACCCTGTAGACCATAGACCGCCATGCGCCCCTCATAAGACAGCAACCACGCAGGTCATCCATCTGATGAGGGAGCCCCAGCCGCTGCAAGTCGCTGTGTACACAGGCCTGCCACCGAACTGGAGGCCGGCCCCTAGGCCGCTTCGTAACTCCATGCAATGAAGAAAACAAAGCAACTTTGGGGATCATGCCCTCATCCATGCGCACAACATGCCCCAGCCACCTCAGGCGAGCCGCCACAAGGTGGTCTGCAAGGCTAACTGTGCCACACTGCTTCCTGATAGTCGCCTATGGCTTGAATGGGTAATATGAAGAAGCAAGGGGAGTACACATAAGCATGTACTGAATGCTAGTGCCGTGTCCTTTCACATATAAGGAGACTCAGTCTCAGCCTCAGGAGTCCTGTAGCATGCCATGGTAGTGCACTCCCTCTACTTTGAAGCTCTGATGATGCCATCTGATCATGTGAAGCAGCAGCAGCACTCTAGCATGACAATGCAAGCAAGCAAGCAGTGTCACCCTACCCCTGCATGCGAGGCTGCGCATGTAAGCAAAGCTGGCTCCACCCATTGTACTGCGCCGCTGGTTGTACTGATGAACACATAGCAAGCATCCAAGTCCAGAGTAGTTGCTTCGGGGACACCAACCCTTCCCCGTACAGGAAGCAAAGGCAAGAGGGCTGCCCTGTCTTCAACTGACCATGTGAGCTTGTGTCTCACATCCAGGTACAACAGTGTGTTCAAAGACAGCAGACATGGAGCCAGCGTTGCTTGCGTGCACAGCCTTGCATGCAGGGGACGGGTGATTCTGCTTTCTTGCTTGCCTTTTCATGCTAGAGTGCTTCTTCTTCTTCACACCCAGTGAGGCAGTACGTGATGCTAGCAGCTGACATTTGAAATGAGCCATGTCTGGCAGGTCAACAGGACACAGCACGCAAAGGCAGTGTCAAGAATAGCAGCACTCTAACGCAGCAGCAAAAGGCAAGCATGGCAGTGTGTGCACAGCACGCTGCAGCTGCGCTGCCGCCAGCAGCGTATGTGCTGCCTCAGGGCGTTGATGGTCCTGGCAGGGGGGCGGGCTCCTGCAGGGGCCCTGCTGTATGACACAGCAGCCTGACACAAACAGTCGCATGCAAGAGTTCGCATGACTCATCGGATGTGCAGTGCCCTTGCACAGTCAGCTCGCTGAACAAGCTGCCGTGTAGTGTAAGATGACTCAGCACATGGACAGTCGGACTGCAGCACCGCTGACACTGCACGACACTGGCATATGAGTTACTCATGCGCTGCCAGCGTGTCTTGCCTTTGAAACGGTTGAAGTTCTGCTGCCTGACATGACAGCAGACTTTTCTTCACTGCACAACTCCACCGTGGTAGTACTAGAGCCTCCTTCACATTTGCCTTAGCCAAGGGGGGTACCCCCTTTGACAAGGCACCGCCTGGCAGTGAGCAAACGACAGCACACATTGCCAATGAGCCAGTGTTTGTAGGCCAACGTAAGCTTGGGTGTTGGCACCCAACAGTGTGTTGAGGAAGTGCGCCGGCCTGGCGTACAGCGTACGCTGGCACATATCTGGGCATGCGTCGCTGCAGGAATGTAACAACCCCAGAGCAGCGCACAGCAACAGCACAGTACTGCACTAGTGCTGCAACTTCCACGCTACATGCGGGTGGGAGGGCGGCAGGCTGTGGGGCACTCCTTTGCATCCATGCAGTGCTGCCGATACAGCACGTGGTGTGCAGCAGCCACTTGATAAGGGCTGCAAGGAGACATGTATGGCACATTTCGATGCAGCAAATGCGGCACTCACGTGCTAAAGTGCCACCAGCAGCCACTTGAGTGGTTGCTTGCACTCAGTGCGACACAGTGATGGAGGCAGGTGCATGCTGACTGGAAGCTGCCCGAGCTCCAAGCTGGTGGACTAGCACTGTACAGTGAGGACCATTTGTTTTACACCCTTTTTTTGCAGATCACATGCCATTAGCATGAATCAGCTGTTCAATCCGCTGGAACACAACAGTCGCACGCATTGCAATGAAGTATTCAGAACATAAACTACCCATCATCATCATCATCATCATATTACCCATTCAAGCCATAGCATCAGCGCCATCGGCCCCGCGCCCCACCGGGGCGGAAAGAGGAGGGAGCACTGCTCCAGAATGTTTGCATGCATTGCGCACATCCCAAGACTTGACAAGAAAAGCAGCAATACACGGTGACACCATCAGACATCTTCCAGAACTGCCCCAAATATCATCAGATACAAAACTACCCATTAAAGGATTGGGATCCCTGTCAGGAGCATAACAAGGCTCTCACTCCATATGGATTTGCGTGTACCAGATGCCGCAGCTGGGCCGAAGCTCGCTGACAGTGAAGCTCCACTGTTGCAGTGCTGCATCCTCGTCAACACTCCAGATGAAAGCAAGACATGGGGTTCTGCTGATGCCACGTATGAAAGCCATGCGCGAATGCCCGGCATCACAGTATGCCAGCAACTGCATGCACCCCGCAGCCTCAAGCACCATGTAACTGTGCGTCACCCCTGCTGCGACTTTCCCGAGCCTGGAGACGCATCACAACTTGGTGCATGCCCATGTATACATAGCAGTCATCGCTGTCATGCAGGGGGGGGGGGTGGGCTGCCAGTGTACTGCATGCTAGTGCCGTGTCCTCTCACATACTCAGCGCCCGCAAGTCGTCAAGTTCGGGTTGCAACAGCACACCATGCATGTCACACGCATCAGCGCAGTCCACACGCTGCGGCCACGCATGCCTGTCCAGTGGCCGCGCTGGCATCAGACACGTTGGTGTGACACAATGCCACCCTGAGCACTCTGTCTGATACCAGCTCAAAGTACGCCAGCAACACAGCAGTCAGCACCACAACGCCGGCCCTCATGAGAACAGGCGCACAGTCACGTACATGAGCACGATGCCAGCTGGTGTACAGCCAGCGCCGCCTTGTCTGATGCCAGCTCAAAGTACGCCAACACCACAGCAACCGGCCACGCATTCCTGTCAAGTGGCCGAGGTGCCGTCAGCATGCCATCGCAAATGTTGGTGTGACACGATGGCAGAGCCGCCCTGAGCCGGACCAAAAAAAGGCGCCGGCGTCAAGAATCGATGGCACACGCGCGGCAGCGTCGCCGCCATAGAGTGAATGCAGGTGCAAAGAATCGGCCTTGGAAAACACACGATGTAAAACACACAATGTAAGCCTTCGAGGTACGTCTGGCGGTGAGCTGCCGTACCCAACATGCATGCTGGATGGTGCCACCCAGCAGTCGGACTCGACCGCACGCTCTGCGACCCCACCCATGCGCCGCCATACATGCAGTTGCGGCCGAGGTTTGATCCCTGCTGTGTGCACAGCAGTAGGGGAAGTTCAGCTTCCTTGCACAACTCAGCCGCACGCTCTGCAACCCCACCCATGCGCCGCCATACATGCAGGCCAGTGGCTTTGTGATGCACCTGCAACTTGACCGGCAGCCATGATGTTCATGTATGTGTATGGGTATGTGATTGTTTGCACGCACAAGCGCCTGCAAGACACAAAGCGCTTCCACTTGCCCGTGAACTGCCAGCGATGCGCACCCATCCATGCCAGCCATCCTGTGAGCGTGCTGCGCACCCATGCCAGCCAACTCAGCTGCCCTCCCACCCCAGCCACCTCAGCTGCCCTCCCACCCCAGCCAACTCATGAGAACTGGCGGTGGCCCTCATGAGAACAGGCGGGTAGTCACGTACATGAGCACGATGACGGCCAGCGCCATCTTGTCTGATATGAGCTCGAAGTACGCCAGCACCACGGCAGCCAGCACCACCGCGCTGGCCCGCAGCAGCAGCGTCTTCACCTTGGCTGTGCGCACAGGGTCCACCGCATCCGGTTGCTGCTCGGCTGCTGCTGCTGTGGCTGCGCCAGCGTCCGTGCTGCCTGCTGCACCCGGCTGTGCCGCCCTCTGGCGTGTCGTGGCCATGCTGGCTGATGATGGCCCTGGCGAGAGGCAGCCGCGGCCCTCCTGCTGCTGCTAGTGCAATGCTTTCAGGTTGGGCAGCACGCGCTTTACTCCCGGCCCAAGATGCTGCATAAACTTTATATCAAGTGTGTGACAGCAGGGCGTTTGCTGCGGTCTTCGTGCAAGCAGCGATGCAAGTATGGAAGCAGCGGCAGCAGCACAAGCAGCAGCAGCAGCACAAGCTTGTCGGGGCGCTGGACACAACAGGCAGATAGGTGCGTAGCAACGTATCTCACTATTTGGTGGGAACACCAATGTCTAACGTTTTGCGGGCCGCTCACCGGCATTGAACACGCATGAAGGGGTCAAGCCAGTGTTTTGTGCTGACATCCCGCCTTTGAATGGTACAGCAGACTAGGCCGCTCTGACATGCTTTGATCGTCGGGGTGACTGTGTCAAAGCCATTTGCTGCCGTACTTGTTCCTGCTTGCACTGTTGCCCCACCTTTGCTTCCGGTCCAGCCGCTGGCTTGCAAGCCCGTTTCAGGTGTATCACGACGATCGGTTTTTAGATCATAACGCTGTCATGTCGGAGAATGGTGGCAGCCCGATGAGCGGGCGGGAGCAGGAGGAGCCAAATGGAGCACCTGTTGAGCGCCAGAGGTCTGTCAGCAGAGATCGCAGCAGGGAGAGAAGCCGTGAACGCAGCAGGAAGGAGAAGCACAGTCGGAGGGACCGCGATGCCAGCAGAGAGCACAAGAGCAGACGGGACAGGAGCAGGAGTCGCTCCAGAGACAGGAAGCGCAGGTAGAGTCCTTCCTGGTGAAAAAGGCAATGGCATAGCACCATGTGATTGGTAGACCATAGTTATGTTGGATGGGTTGGATGGGTTGCAAGTGAAGCGCTGCAGGCGTCCCAGCAGCTGGACAGCAACAACAGCTGGCGCAGCAGCAGCTGGGCGAACCAGAGCTAGTGATTAAGCACCGCATGTGAGCATCCAGCCTGAGCAAATTGCCCCCGTGCAGCACGGGGGTTTGAAAGGCAGCTTGCGGGGAGTGGCAGCGGTCTGTGCAACACACGCGCTCCGCAACCACATGCTTGCAGGACAGCGCACCCCCGCACCATGCTCACTGTGCTGAACAGTTGCCTGCAACGCCGCAGAGCCTCCTGCATCCCTCTCTGGCAGTTGGCCGTAGTATAGGCGCCAACATTGCTCCACCACCCTTTTGCCCCCACCTCCCTGCCTGTCCTGCAAGCAGGTCGCGCAGCCGCGACCGGCACCGGCGGCGCCGCAGCCGCAGCCGGGAGCGCCGCAGCAGCAGGCACCGCAGCCGCAGCCGCAGCAGGGGCCGGCGCGACGGGCCGCGGCCCGACAAGCGCCGCAGCCGCAGCCGCAGCCGCAGCCGGGACAGCGCAGGCGGCTACAAGCCGCGCCGGCGCCAGGAGGCGGCCAAGCCTGTCGGTGAGCGGCGGCAGGGTTTGGGGTTCGGGGTCGGAAGGCGGCAGGGGTTTAAAGTTCAGCAGCTGCAGCGGAGGCTGTGGTTGTTGCCGCGGATTTGTCGTCGTCGGTGGGCAGGCATGCACGGCTGTGTGGAGGCAGGCGCTGGACAGCACTCGCACACATGCTCATGCAGGGCCGGCACGTGCTGCGGCGGGCCAAGCCCGTCGGTGAGCAGCAGGGTTTGGGGTTGAGCAGCGGCAGCGGATGTTGCGGCGGCGGTGGTGGCAGGCATGCACGGCCATGCAGAGGCAGGGGCGCAGGACGGCAGCTGGCACAGCCACCCAACAGCAGCTGCCTGGCAGTGGGGGTCGGGCGTGGCTGCAGGGAGCAGCCGGCAGGGCTGCAGCTTCACCCCAGCAGCGTTCATGCAGCCGCGGTCACAGAGCTGTTGACTCGCGCCGCCGTGTGTGCCGTCATGTCTGCTGCACCGCCGCCGCCCGCGCCGCCGCGCCGCCCCAGCAGCGTCCATGTTTGCCACCAACGACCCCTACGCGCACCTGCGCTCCAAGGTGTCCAGCGACCCCGCGGAAGGTGAGCGGCTGCATCATCAGGGCAGGCATGTGCCGGGCAGCAGCAGGTGGCCGCATGCATGATGCGCAGCAGCGACCACTGGCAGGCACGTACGCTGCGCAGCCGTCGAGCAGCGACAGCCAGTCGGCAGTCGCAGCCGCGCGCACCTGCGCTGCGAGGCGCCCAGCGACCCCGCGGAAGGTGCGCGGCCGGCACGCGCGGCCTGGTGCGCAGCAGTCCACCTAGGCGAGCCACTCGCAGCAGACGCATCAACTGAGCAGTGGGTCGTCGAGCAGCGACAGACCGTCAGCCCGCACCCCGCACGGCCGCGCACGGACACGGAGCGCTGGCAGGCCGGGCTGCTGCATGTGAGCGTGTGCAAGTGAGCGCATGTGTGCCAGGCATCTGGGCATGTGCAAGTGAGCATGTCTTGCGCCCTGCCACCTGACGTGCCGTCCTGTCGTGTATCTGCTCGTCCTGCTGCTGCTGCTGCTGCTGCTGCTGCAGCGATGCGGCTGTGGCAGGAGCAGATGTTGAAGTCGCGGCAGCTGGTGCTGGCGCAGCAGGCCAAGTCGGCCGTGCAGCAGGCGAACAAGGCGCAGCGCGAGGTGAGCGGCAGCAGCAGCAGCAGCAGCAGCAGCAGCAGCAGCAGCAGCAGGCCAAGTCGGCCGCGCACCAGGCCAACAAGGCGCAGCGCGAGGTGGACGGCGGCGGCGGCAGCAGCAGCAGCTGGCAGCAGGTGCTGGTGTGGCTGGTGGTGTGTGTGCCAGCAGCAGCGGCAGCAGCAGCAGCAGCAGCAGCAGCAGCGGCTGGCAGCGGGTGCCAGTGTGTCTGGTGTGGTGCGTGCCAGCAGCTGCGGCAAGGCGCGCGCTGCGAAGGAGTGGCGGCAGACGTCGCTGCTGTTCCAGCTTTGTTTGGCACGCCCGCTCGACCCGTTCCAGCCGCCACCAGCTGCCCCCCCAGCCGCCACCAGCTGCGTTCAGTTTGCATGTCGCCCGCCACCAGCCGTGTCTCCGCGTCAGCGTGGCAGATTGCTCGCTCCGCCATCCTGCACTGCTGCGGCAGTGTGTATGCGCTGACGCCAGCGGCAGACGTCGCTGCTTGCCAGCCTTGTTGGTGCGCTCGCTTGACCTGTTCCAGCCGCCGCCAGCCGCCTCTCAGCGCCAACGAGCCGGCGTCCTCACACCGGCTCCTCCATGCCGCGCACTGCCTCCCCCCCGCCCCTTCCCCGCTGCAGCTGTACATTGGCAACCTCACGCCCCTGCCCCTGTCCCTGTTCCTGTCCCTGCCCCCGTCCCTTCGCCTGTCCCGCCGCAGCTGTACATCGGCAACCTCACGCCCGGCGCCGTGACTGAGGCGATGCTGAGCCAGGTGTTTGACAGCGCGCTCATCGCGGCGTTCCCGCAGGCGGCCGCGCCGGGGCAGGAGCCCGTGTGCAAGGTGGGCCGCGTTTGGCAGCGTGTTTGGCGGCGTGGAAGGTGGGCCGCCGTGGTGGATGGGGACCGACTGTGCTCTCGCGGCGGGGGTTCAATCCCTGCTGTGTGCACAGGAGTAGGGGAGATTCAGCTTCCTTGCACAACGTGTTTGGCAGCGCGCTCATCACGGCGATCCCGCGGGCGGCCGCGCCGGGGCAGAAGCCCGTGTGCACGGTGGGCCGCGCGGCGCATGCGCGCAGCTGGTGTGCCCCCGAATGCGTTGCGTTGTGTGTTGTGTCTGGGCGCGTGGTCTCTCGGCGCGTGGTGTCTCGGCCAAGGTGCACGCATGCAAAGCCGCCGCAGCGCTGCAGGTCCAGCAGGCATGCGCGCCACCTGAAGTCGCGCAGCTGGTGCCGCTTGCCACACACAGCATCCCCCCCCCTCTCTGGCGTGCTTAGCGCAGCAGCCCAGGACCGCCTGCTGCGCAAGGCCGCTTTTGTCTCCTGCCGTCTTCGGCTGGCTGCACCTAAACACCCCCCTGTGAACTTTGGCAACGCCACCCTGTGCGCCTCCGCCATCCGCCTTGTGAATATTCACGGTGAAATTTGACAACAGCACCCCGTGCGCCTCCGCCGCCTGCCTTGCGAACATTCGCAGCGGCGGTTGTTGTCGTGGGCTGCCGTCCCCTGCTGCTGCTGCCTGCCGGGTGGACATCCGCAGCGATTGCAACATTATGTTGTACTCTTTATTCCTAGAGTTTTTATTTTCAATTCTCATCACAACATTGATTTCTATCATCGCTTGTTGCTGTTACCATCACTAACATTATTTATTATCGGTAACACGTATTTGAATTTTTGACTTTTTTGCGCTGCCCTGCCCTGGTGCCGCTGCTCGCGCCACAGGTGAACATCCACAGCGACGGCCGCTACGGCTTTGTGGAGTTCCGCAGCCCCGAGTACGCCAACGCGGCGCTGCAGCTGGACGGCCAGATCAACCTCATGGGGCAGGCGCTGTCCATAGGGCGGCCCGCGAGCTACGTGGACCCCAACAAGGTGCGAGGGGGGGGACTGGGGGACTGGGGGGGGGGAGGGACGGCCAGATCAACCTCATGGGGCAGGCGCTGTCCACAGGGCGGCTTGCGAGCTACGTGGACCCCAACAAGGTGCGAGGGGGGGGACTTGGGGGGGGAGGGACGGCCAGATCAACCTCATGGGGCAGGCGCTGTCCATAGGCCGGCCCGCGAGCTACGTGGACCCCAACAAGGTGCGGGGGGCCGGGGGCCTGCTAGCACTGCGCCTGCAGGGTGCGGCAGCACCTGGTGTGCTGTCTTGCGTGCCTTTGGCACTTGCTGCTGCTGCTGCTGCTGCTGGGCGTGACGCCGCGGCAGGCTGCGTGCTGTCGAGCAGCTGGTGAGGTGCCTGCGAGCCCGCCCGCTGTGTGCAGGTGCACCAGGCTGCCTCGCTGCGTCCAGGCTGACTGCCGGCAACCGGCTGCTGCAGGCAGTCACATCAATCGGCACGCATTCGAGCTGCTGCCCGCGTGCCCTCTGTGTGCAGGTGCACCAGGCTGCCGCCATCGACCCCTCTCAGTCGGGCTGACTGCTGTCAACCGGCTGTGCTGTGTCCTGGATGTGCCACGTGTGCAGGTGCACCGGGCTGCCGCTGCATCTGGACTGACTGCCGTCAAGCGGCTGACGAGGGGTGTGTGTGTGTGTGTGTGTCTGCGTGCCCGCCGCGTGCAGGTGCACCAGGCTGCCGCGCAGGCCGAGGCCGCGCTGGCCGCCTTCCAGTCAGGCGCGGGCCTGCCGCCGCCCGGCGCCGGCGCCGGCGAGGCGCCGCTGCCGGGCTCGGCCGGCGCGCACATGGCCGCCGCGGGCAACGCCGCCGCCGCCGGCCACAACGAGGCCGCCGTCGCCGCCGGCACGGTGCCCGCCGCGGCGGTGGCCGCGGCCGCGGCCGGGCCGTTCCCCGGGCCGCCGCCGGGCGCGGTGGGGCCGTCGCCGCCGGGCAGCGGCGGCGGCCATGCGGCGGCCGCGGCCGCGGCCGCGCTGCTGGTGACGGAGGCCGGCGCGAGCGCGTCGCCGACGCCGTACCTGGTGGTGGTCGGCATGATCACGCCCGAGGTGCTGGAGGACGGCGATGAGTACGAGGAGGTGAGGGCTCAGGGTTTAGGGTTTTTGGTGTTGATGGCTTAGGGTTTAGCGCGGGACGGCAGCGCACGCGCTCCGTTGCGCCAGCCGTCGGAGCGGCAGGCAGCGTGTGCGAGTGGGCTCCCCCCCCCCCGCAACCTGACCTGGCACGGCTGTCCTGCCAGGGTACATGCGACGGCACGCGAGTTGGTAACACCCGGCGCGCTGCTTCTGGTGCTGCTGCAGCCCCCTACGCCGCCCCCAGATCCCCTGCCGGCCACCGCCGCCAGCAGCGGCTGCTGCTGCTGGCGGCGCGCGCGCGCGCGGCGCTGCAGCCGCCGGATTGCTGTGCTGCGCTGCTGCCGCGTGCTGCTGCCCCTGCGTGCTGCTGCAGCCTGCGTGACTGCGTGCTGCGTGACTCGTCGGCCGCCTTGCAATCAGCGCCAGCAGCAGCAGCAGCAGCAGCCCCTGTGGTCGGCTCGAAAACGCATGCTTGGGTCGAGCGGCGCATGCGTCAGCTCGATGCCAGCAGCCCAGCACAGTCACACACATGTCAGCTGCCTCACAGAGTGCACTGTTTGAGCCGCGCACAGCACTGCAGCGGGCAGCTCTGCTTGCACTGCTGGTCACCCGCAGCCAGCGCCGCGTCCGCCCGGACCCTCTCCCCTGCACCCCCTCCCGCTGACGAGTGCCCCGCCCCCTTGCTTTGGACGGCGCCCCTCGCCGTGCGTGTCTGCCGCTGCTGCCGCCTGCCGCTGCCGCCGCCGCCGCCTGCCCGGAAAACACCAGGTGCTGCTGGACCTGCAGGAGGAGTGCGGCAAGCACGGCGCGGTGTACGAGGTCAAGGTGCCGCGCCCGGCCAACCCTAAGGCGGCGCGCCACCTGTTTGGCACCGGCAACTACGGCAAGGTGCGCAACGTCGGCAGCTGGGACTGGCAAGGCCGCCTGCATGCACGCAGCGCTCAGCGCACTGAGCAGTCATGTGGCCACCTGCAGCGGCCGGCAGCCCACTGACGCTGTGCCGCCCGTCAAAGACGCGCACGAGCTGCAGCCATGATCAGGATCGCAGCGTCGGCAGCACCGGCGACTGCGGCGAGGTGCGCCGGCGGCTGCGAGGGAGCGGCTGCGCAGATGGTGCAGCACATGCGCCGCAGGCTGCGAGGCAGCACGGCTCGCGCGGCGCGATGGTGCATTGCACGCGGACCTCACATCACATCGCCAGGATGGGGGTCGCGGCGGCCATGGGCGGACTGCCTCGGCTCATGGCGCACCGCTGCTCCACCTTGCTCCTTGCTGGCTGCCGGCCCGAGTTGGTGGCCGGGCTGCGTGTCGCAGCCGGCGCGGCGCGGCCTGCTTCTGCAGCCCCTCCAACGCCCGTGCCGCCGCCACTGCTGCTGCTGCTGCTGCTGCCGCCGCTGCTGCTGCAGGCGTACGTGCAGTTTGTGGACACGGCCGGGGCGCAGGCGGCGCGGGACGCCATCCACGGGCGCATGTTTGCGGGCAACCCCGTCAGCGCGGTGTACCTCACCGCGCAGGCCTACGGCGTGGCGATCGCGACGATGGAGCAGGAGCAGCAGCAGCAGCAGCAGTAGCTCCATGTGCTGCATTGTAAAAGAACGGATTTGACGGCTCCTGGGCTCCAGGTAAATGCAAACGACATACCTTCAAAGCAATGCATTGTGTTCTGTAACGTGTGTCTCCTGCAACTCTTCATCATCATCATATTACCCATTCAAGCCATAGCATCAGCGCCATCCTGCAACTCTTCAAGTAACATTCTGGTCACCACCTGAGCGGTTGGCACGCTGCACGCCTGCGACCTCCGTCAATGGTTGTGAAGAAGAAGAAGAAAAAGCACTCTAGCATGAAAAGGCAGGCAAGTGTCACCCTACCCCTGCATGCGAGGCTGCTCATGTAAGCAAAGCTGGTGGTGGCAGCACGTTGTGTGTATCAAACCCAAACTTTAGGGGGGTGGCCAGCAAGAGCATGTTGTCACTGATTGGGCGTGTGAAGAAAGCAGCACTCTAACGCAGCAGCAAAAGCAAGCAGCATCACGCTACCCCTGCATGAGAGGCTGCTCATGTAAGCAAAGCTGGATCCACCCACTGTGCTGCGCCATTGGATGTGCTGATAAAGGGTGTGGAGGTTCATGGCGGTGGTGTGTGCTGTGTGATGTGTGCTTATCAACGCTTTACAATGACAAGTGGTCGTCCAAGCGGCAGGCAATGTGCTGTGGTATGTGTGCTTTCCTCCCTGCAACCCCGTACGTGAAACCAGCTAGATGGTGCTCAAACAGGTAGCTATATGCATACATGGCTTTATTTGGCCACAGCATCGACTTGCGTCGTCGACCTGAAGCGCAGGGGTACTAGGATTACGAAGCCCGCCAAACTGCCATGGGCAGCCGCGGCATCGGCTCCCAAGCCAAAGTATATGATATGTCACAATAAGTAAAGATACATGTTTGATGGCACAGTTTTGGTAGAATCTGGAGGGACGCGTGACGTTCCCTGAACTTAAAATCGCCTGCCAACGACGCTTGGGCGGGTACACTGCCTGCACATGGCTGCGTGTGAATGAATGTTAAACCATTGGCGCGGCTGAGCAGTGCTGCTGGTGGGCGCACCAGCCACAGCAGCAGCATACAGTAGGGCTGGATCGCAGGCAGCAGCATGGACGAGCCTGCAGGCAGTCAGCAGCAGTCGTACTATGCTTGGATTCGGGATCACTTCCGGTGAGCTGCAGTTGCGTTGCTGAATCCGCGTGTACGTTGTTTACCGGCAGCACACTGGCACACCACAGCGCATTATGTGCCCACCACACACACACTGCTGGTCCAGTCATCATCTCACATCTCCTGCAAGGTCCAGCACATTTGCTGGTGTCCTGCAAGCGCTAATCTGAGCACATTTGATCCGCTTTGTGGGCAAGCACAACCATCGCCGCTGCCCGAAGCAACCGGTGACGGATCGCCTGCATGTGCTGCATGTGCTGCATGCTGCGTGCTGCTGCTTGCTGCCCCTGCTGGTGCTGCGGCGCTCTCCTGCAGGCTAGACGAAGTCGACCTGGCGGAGATATCGTCCTGCATAGCAGTGCCGGATGAGGAGATGGCGGATGTGCTGGGGCTGCTGGCAGAAGAGCAGCCGGCACTGGCGCAGCCGCCAGCTGGCCTGCAGCAGAAGCAGCAGCATCAGTGGCAGCTGCTGGCGGCGCCGGCAGGCGCGCAAGAGTGTGGACAGCAGCAGCAGCGGCAGCAGCAGCAGCAGCACACCCGCACGTCTCTGGAGCTCGCGCGGAGGCAGCAGGGGCAGGGGCAGCAGCCAGCGCCACAGCAGCCGATGCTCCAGTATCACGCGCAGCTGCCAGCTGGCATGCAGCAGCAGCAGCAGTGGCAGCAGCTGCTGGCGCCGGCAGCCGAGCAAGAGTGTGGGCAGCAGCAGCAGCAGCAGCAGCAGCAGCAGCACACCCGTACATCTTTGGAGGTCGCGCGGATGCAGCAGCAACAAGGACAGCAGCAGCAGCCAGCGCCACAGCAGCCGATGCTCCAGTATCACGCGCAGCTGCCAGCTGGCATGCAGCAGCAGCAGCAGTGGCAGCCGGCAGCGCCGGCAGCCGAGCAAGAGTGTGGGCAGCAGCAGCAGCAGCAGCAGCACACCCATACATCTTTGGAGGTCGCGCGGATGCAGCAGCAGCAACAAGGACAGCAGCAGCAGCCAGCGCCACAGCAGCCGTTGCTCCAGTATCACGCGCAGCTGCCAGCTGGCATGCAGCAGCAGCAGCAGTGGCAGCCGGCAGCGCCGGCAGCCGAGCAAGAGTGTGGGCAGCAGCAGCAGCAGCAGCAGCACACCCGCACACCTTTGGAGGTCGCGCGGATGCAGCAGCAGCAACATGGACAGCAGCAGCAGCCAGCGCCACAGCAGCCGATGCTCCAGTATCACGCGCAGCTGCCAGCTGGCATGCTGCAGCAGCAGCAGCAGTGGCAGCCGCTGGCGGCGGCAGTCGAGCAAGAGTGTGGGCAGCAGCAGCAGCAGCAGCAGCACACCCGCACGTCACTGGCGCTCGCGCGGATGCAGCAGCAGCAACAAAGGCATCAGCAGCAGCCAGCGCCACAGCAGCCGACGCCCCAGTACCACATGCCTGACGCCTTTGTATTTGGACAGCACGCACAGCAGCAGCAGCAGCAGCTGCAGCTGCAAGTGCTGCTGGATGACGGCATGCTAGGCGATGGCGCCGCCGCAGCAGCGGGCGGCGCAGCGCTGCATTATGCGGGCCAGGGGAACCGCAGGGCAGTCGCGACTGGCTTGCCGGCTGCGGCAGACGCCGTTTCCCCCTGGGCAGGGGAGCCGCCGGGCGCGCATCCCGCGGCAGGAGTGCCGGCAGACGCCGCAGCAGGCATGCTGGCTGCTGTCGATGATGAGTCATGCGGCAGGGCCACCAGTCCTCGTGAGCAGCGGCAGCGGCAGCGGCGGCGGCAGCAGTGGCCTCTGCTGCCTGTCAGCGGGGGCGGCTCGCGGGGGGTGCAGGGCAGCAGCAGCAGCAGCAGCGGCAGCGGCGCAGCAGGGGCTGCTGCTGCTGCTGCTGCTGCTGCTGGTGCTGCTGGTGGGGGTGGCGGGGCCAAGGCGCGGCGTCGCCGCCAGCCGAGTGCCGCGCAGCGTGAGGCGCACCGCCGCTTCAGGCAGCGCCGCAAAGGCCTGGTGGGGACCCCGGCCTGGGCGGCCCGGCACAGGGTTTAGGGTTTCCTTGCATGTGTGCAGCTTGAAAAACCGCAGCAGCAGGCACCTGCCTGTTGCGCGTGTCCTGCAAATTGCTGCATGACGACCGCGCCAGCAGCAGATTAGCGCGTGCTGCAGCCGTATGCTCGTCAGCATGTGGCGGCAGCACGGGCTTGGTGGTGGTCGCAGCTGGCAGCGCAGGACAGCACTGCCCCTGCAGCCGCATGCTCAGGCTGCAGGCCCGCGTCGCCACATGCACCTGTTTCAAGTTTGATTCGCACGAGCAGCGTCCTGCTGCATTCCAAGTGGCGCTGCTGCTGCTGCTGCTGCTGCTGCTGCTGCTGCTGCTGCTGCTGCAGGTGTTGACGCTTGAGGCTGAGGTGGCGGCCAAGCAGTCGCAGCTGGCGGCGCTGTCAGCAGAGAATGCGGCGCTGGCGGCCAAGGCGCGCGCGCTGGACCAGCTGCTGGCCTCAGCAGGTGCGGCGGGGCTAGGGTTTGGGGCTGGGGTTTAGGGTTGGGGTTAGCGGGGTGGGGGACTGCTGCTGCTGCTGCTGCTGCTGCTTGAAGATGCTGCTGCTGCTGCTGCTGCTGCCGCTGCCAGTGCAGCTGTGCTGCCGCAGGTACACGGCTGGCTGTTGCTGCACTGTCGCACTGGTGATGTGCCCGGCCCTTTTGTCTGCGGCGGCGCTGCTGCGTGTGTGCTGCAGGCGACAACCACACCGCACTGGCTCAGCAGCTGGGGCAGCTCAGCCTGCAGCAGCCACAGCAGCAGCAGCAGCAGCAGCAGCAGCACATCATGCAGGAAGACGGCCGGTCCAGCTCGGCTGTGCCTGTGCAGCTACCACCCCCAGCAGGCCGCGCTGCTGCTGCTGATGCTGCTGCTGCTGCTGCTGCTGCTGATGCTGCTGTCGAACCGCACGACAGCGACCCACAGCAGCAGCAGCGGCAGCAGCAGCAGCAGCAGCCTGGGGTGTCCCTGCTGGCAGGCGTCGCTGCCAGCAGCGACATGCGCTTGATGGCTGCGGCAGGGCGGCACCAGCCAGCGGACGCCGGTGCTGCTGCTGCTGCCACTGCTGCTGCTGCTGCCGCTGCTGCTGGCGGCTCCCTGGAGCGGCTGCAGGCGGCCGTGAGGCGCATCCTGAACCCTGCACCCTGCGCCCTGCCACACGAGGGGGAGCGGCAGCGCATGCAGGTGCGGGGGCCACATCACGCACGCACACACGCACGCACGCACGCGCGCGCGCGCCCGTCCGTCTGCCCGGCACGGCAACGCGCCCAGCATGTTGCATGCGTTGCATCGCAGATGGCGCTGCCCCAGAGGCGCTGCCGCATGCTGTGAGGCTGTGCTGGGACGGGGCTTGCCGGGCGATGCGTCTCGGACGCGCACGCAAAGCAGCATGACCCCGGACCAACGCTTGCTTAGTATCTGGGGGAGTATCGGGAACGCCACCTGCAGTGAAGCCTGGCATGGTGGAGTGTTCCAGCACCAGCACCTTCAGTGCATGTCGTGTCGTGGGCGGCGCGGTGGCGGGCTGCAGGGCCGGCACCTGCTCCTGCAGCAGCACCCGCACCGTCTCTGCTTGCTGCTGCTCGCTGCTCGCGCGGGCTGCCGCTGGCCGTGCGGCACTACCAAGCCGGCTGTGGCCTCCCTAACCCTAAACCCTAAACCCTAACCCCCACCCCTGCTGCTGCTGCTGCTGCTGCTGCAGGGCGGCCTGCCCACGCTGCAGGCGCTGCTGAAGGGCTTCGTCGCCGAGGTCATGGCGCTGCTGCTGCAGCTCGGCCGGGAGCAGCAGGGCGGCAGCGGCAGCAGCGGCGCGGGCGCCTGGCCCGCCCCCGACCCCCTGGAGCAGCAGCAGCAGCAGCAGGCGGCGCTGCGGCAGCTGCAGCAGCAGGGCCTGGCGCTGTCGCCGCTGCAGCAGCAGGCCAAGCTGCAGCAGGACCTGGCGGAGCTGGGGGTGGCAGCAGACGGCGGCGACTCGGCGCATCCGGCACAGCAGCAGCGGCAGCAGCAGCAGCAGCAGGCCAACCTGCAGCAGGACCTGACGGAGCTGGCGGCAGCTGCAGCAGCGGGCGCCACAGCAGCAGGCGCGGCGGCAGCAGCAGACGGCGGCGACCCGGCGCATCCAGCGCAGCAGCAGCAGCAGCAGCAGCAGCTGTTGGGTGCGATGGCTGTGCCTGGTGCAGCAGGTGCACACAGCATGCAGCATCAGCATCAGCAGCAGCAGCAGCAGCAGCAGCAGCAGCAGCAGCAGCAGCAGCAGCAGCAGCAGGTGTCGGTGGCGTCGAGCTCCTGCCCCTCGTCCGGTGCTGCGGCACGGCTGCAGTGCCTACTGCTGCAGGTAGGCGGCGCACGGCGGAGAGCAGACGGATGCCAACGTATGTACTGCAAAGGCAGCAGCAACCGTCGGCAGCGACGCCGTTGGTGTGCACACCAGTTCACCTCGTAGCATGCTGCTGCTGCTGCTGCTGCTGCCGCCGCAGGTGCGTGGCGAGTTCCGCCGCTTCGCCGTGGCCAACTACCTCAGCACCTGCCACATGTACAGCCTCAACATAGAGAGCGGCAGCCTTGGCGCCCGCCCGCCGCACGGGCACTGGAGGCAGGCCGCGGCGCTGCTGCAGGCCAGGTGGGCTGGGACCGGGGCTGCATGGTGGGAACCCGAAACCCTAAACCCCCAGGGCTGCTGGACCGGGTGCAGCTGGCGGGGATGGAGCCACATGGGTGCAGGGCGGGCTGCCAGGCACGCGCTGCATGTTGCTGCCGGCCGGCGCGTGAAGTGCTGCGCTCCTCTGTGTGTCTGGCCCCTCTCGCAACAGCTCAGATGTGTGCGGCAGTGGGTGGCAGCTGCCGGGTGCCGCTTGCAAGGCTGTTTGCGGCGCCGGATGCTCCCGCCAGGGTTGAGCGTTGAGGCTGGGTTGCGGGCTGCCCTAGCCCGCCACCAGAGCCCATGGCCCGTCCAGGCGCGTGCCTCGCGGCAGCTCCCGCCCTGCCTCTCCATGGCCCGAGCCTGGGAGCGTCGGCAGGATGCGTGCGCTGCCGGCCCCTCGTTTTGGACAGCCGCACCTGCAAATTTGTGCGTGTTGGGTACGACTTCTCCACACCCGTCAGCATGTCACGATGTCGGTTCATCCTGCTGCAAGGGCCGCAGCCGGGCTCCCTATGTCATGGGCTGGAATGCATTACCAGTCTCGGGTCGCTTGCTGTGGTTTAGGGTTGAAGCTCCGCCTGCTAAACCCTGCTGCAGGCTGCCACCGCAGGCGCTGGCCGACCTGTGCGTGGCGCGCCAGCTGTACGCCGCCAGCCACGCGCGCATCAAGCAGCAGCGGCAGCCGCTGCTGCTGCAGCTGCAGGCGGTGATGGCCCAGTACAGCAGCCTGTCTCAGTACGGCTCCGACGACGCGCTCAGCAACGCGCTCGGTGAGGGTTTTGGGTTTAGGGGTTTAGGGTTTAGCGTTCGGCAGAGTCGGGCGCGTGTGTTGGTGCGCGTGGCGGGCAGCGCAGCAGCGGGATGCGTGTGCATGTGTCGTGAGATGCAGCGGGGACGGTGTCGCGCTGCTGCGTGTGGCACGGCAGGGACCGACACGCTATCAACAGCAGCAGCAGCAGCAGCAGCAGCAGCAGCAGCAGCAGGAGGAGGAGGAGGAGCAGGCCACTCGCACAGACCCCGTGGTGGGGCCTCCCGCTGGTTTTTGCAGCGCTTGTGACGGCCCAAGCACCTGCAATGCGTGAGGTGGCCGCCCGACAGCGGCATCCTGTGCTGGCTCGCGTCCTGCCTGCGCCGTCTGCCTGCTGCATCTGACGCCACCGGACCCCTGCGTGGCTTGGCTGCTGTCCTCATCAGGCTGGCTGGCGCCGGCGATGCTCTGCCAGGTGGCGCCGCCCACCTTGATGCCTTCTGCCACCTGGGGGCCGAATAAACCCCAACCCTGAACCCCGAAACCCTAAAACCCTGAACCCTTAACTTTCTCGCCTGCCGCTGCCGCGCTGGTTTCCTGTGCGTGTGGGGGGAGCCAGGCCCGCACGGCGCCGGGCACGCGCTGCTGGATGCCGTCGACGCCAGCCTGCGGCGCGAGGCGGCGCTGGAGGGCGTGTACCGGTGGGCCTTCCACAAGCTGATGAGCCCGCTGGTGGCGGCAGAGATCCTGGTGAGGCTGACCTGGAGTCGTGTGTTGGGCCATGCCTAGGAACACATTGCTGCGCTCACATCACATTGTTGACCCTGGCGAGACGCGGCTGGCCCGCCTGGCTGGCTGCTGCCTCAACAACCCGCAGCTGCCCCAACAACCCGCAGCTGCCCCAACAACCCGCAGCTGCCCCAACAAGCCGCAGCTGCCCCAACAACCCGCAGCTGCCCCAACAACCCGCAGCTGCCCCAACAAGCCGTGCCCGCCGTGAGCCCACAGCCTGCACTGGGCCAGGCTCGACACAGGGCGGCGATCCTAAACCCTACCCCCCCCTTCAGAAAAACTGTGCTGCCAAGCCCTTTCGGCGTAGGTAATCCCAGTGGCGCCTGGCCGCTGCTGCTGCTGCTGCTGCTGCGTGCAGGTGCACTCCTACCCCTTCCTGCCAGACAGCGACGCCATACTGGAGGAGCTGGCTGCTGGGGGCGGCGCATCGCCAGCAGCGCCGCTGCACCGGCCGCTGCAGCAGGAATAGCACACACGCATGCCCGCACTTGTTTTCTTGCATGCATGCAGTGATGCGCCTCATGCATGCAGGCGCTGCAGGGCTGGCAGGGCTGCCTGTTGGTGCAGCACCCCCGAACAGGTCCACAGTAAGATGGTGTGCCTGCTGCTGACCAACTTCCAGTTTGGAGGCCACTCCACATTGGCAAAAAGCGGAAGCTGGTGGTTGACTTGAGACGGAAGTTCCGCTGGTGCCACAGCATGGATTGTGTTGTGGTGTGGTGGGTTGGCAGCATGGTGAGCAGCCTGCATGCAGGCGCAGCCCGGTAGGCGCTTGCAACTGCCTAGGACTTGCTCTGCTGTGAAAAGCAGGCAGTCCTGCGTCAGTGGCTCCTGCAAGCAACAAACATGAACTCAATGGGTAATTTGATGATGATGACGATGGTGAAACATGAACTCAGCAGCACACCCATCAAAAACTTGTAGCAGTACTACAATGACCTTGGTCAGGATGTTCACCGGGCCTTGAAGGTTTCCCTGGACCCTTTCTGCGTGACATTTTGGACCCCATGAGCCTTGTTTGGCTCCTTAGTGGGTGGGCCAGTGGCCCTACTTTGGTAACTTTAGTAACTTGGTAACACCAGGTCATCATCACACCTGTGACCACGTGGCCATGATCTCTGTGTGCTGGACAGCAATGCAGCGCATTAATCGCGACACAATTGCAATTCATGTATTGAAGACTGGGACGGAGGCCGTGCTTTCATGGAGCAAGCTGTCGCAGAACACATCAGCCTGGCCATCAACTTTGCCGTCGAGCAGCTGCCCGTCTGCTGTCGTTTATATAAACTTACCCGTCGTTAAATGTCACGATGCTGCCTCGGTGATTCGAAAGCACCACAGCTGTCGTAGTTTCGAAGCCGGGTCGTCTGGCCTGGTCCGGCCGCAGCTCCTAAGCTGCACAAAACATTAAGGGGATCTATGAACCACCAGTTGGCGTCCGACATGGAGGGCCTGGATGCGTGGCTGGCGGACGCCCAGTTCACTGCTCCTGCAGGGGAGCAGGGTCACCCCCAGCTGCCGCTGCTGGAGGACAACGGAGACTTCGACCTCCTGGAACTTCTTGAAGACGGCGACCCCTTCTTTGGCAGCGCATTCAACGGCCTGAGCTTCCATGGGGCGCTGGCTGGGCTGGCACGTGTGCCTGCAGGTCAGCAGCAGGCGCTTGCAGGACAGCAGCAGGGCAGCGGCAGCGCGCAGCAGGTGCACCACGCCAGTACAGCAGCAGCAGCAGCAGCCGCTTCTGCTGCTCTTGATCACCAGGGGCAGCTGCAGCAGGGAGTGCCGGCAGCAGCACCGCCGGCGGGGATGACGTCAGCCATGACAGCGCCAGGCGATGCTGTCGATGCGCATCGACACCAACAGCGCCAGGCCCAGGCCCTCACACAGCAGCAGCAGCAGCAGCAGCAGCAGCAGCAGCAGCAGCAGCAGCAGCAGCAGCAGCAGCAGCAGGCCTTTGGCCTGCAGCCCGGCATGCACGCGGGTGCAAGCTGGAGCCAACAGCCTTGCGCGCTGCAACCCCCAGCGCAGCAGCTGCAGCAGCGGGCTGGCGGCAGCGGCAGCGGCGCCCCTCCTCGGCCTGCAGGCGCAGCTGCGCAGCAGCAGCAGCAGCAGCAGCAGCAGCTGTGCCCGATGCACCCGGGCAGCTACGCGCACGCCAACGCCCTGGCAGCGGCGGCGCAGGCGCAGATCAACGCCGCCGCCGGGCAGAGCTGCCTGGCTGCGCGCGTGTCGCTCACCAGCGCGGTCGACGCCGCCAGCGCCCAGCTGGTGGCCGCGGCCAACGCAGCGACCGCGCAGCTGGCGGCGGCCGGCGGGCCGCAGCACCAGCAGCCAGCAGCAGCAGCAGCAGCAGCAGCTCCGGCACCTGTCGCCGCCGCACCTCCTGCGCAGCAGCAGCAGCAGCATGGTGTGTTCCCAGCCGCTTCCGCGGCGGCGGCGGCGCCGCCGGCGGCTGTCTTCGGCCTGCCTGCAGGCGTGGCAGCTGCATCCGCAGCTGCCGCTGCTGCTGCTGCTGCTGGCGCGCCCTGCACGCTAAACCCTGCCCTAAACCCCGTGGCGGGCTTCCAGGGCGTGATGCTGATGCCAGCTGGCGCCGCCACCACCGGGGTGCCGCTGACGGGGGGCGGCCTGCTGGCGTGGGTCGGCGGCCTGCAGCGGGTGGCGGAGCGGCAGCAGCAGCAACAGCAGCAGCAGACGGCCGAGCGCAAGCACAAGCAGCGGCGCAAGGACAAGGTGCGCGGCCGGCCGAAGCACGTGGATGTGATTATTATTATTATTATTATTATTATTATTATTATTATTATTATTATTATTATTGTATTATCATCTACCTGTTGGCGCTGCGCCGACGGCGTGGCCTGCCTGTTGCGTCTTGTCGGCCATACGGCGGCCCTGAACCCCGATTGCCACTGCAGGTTGCGCAGCTGCAGGCTGAGGTGGCGTCGGGGTGCTGCCAGCCTAGCCTCGTGGCTTCGGCACTGCGCGAATGGCACGGCCTGCCTGCTGTTGGGGCCGTGGTGTGGTGTGCACGCCGTCCTGCTGCACGCGCACACGCGGCGCCGACGTGCTGCTGTTGCGCTGCCGGCCGTGCGGCGACGCTAAACCCTGGCCGCTGCTGTGCAGGTGTCGCAGCTGCAGGCGCAGGTGGCGGCCAAGCAGTCGCAGCTGCAGGCGCTGCGCCTGGAGCACATGGCGCTGGCGGCCAAGGCGCGCGCGCTGGACCAGCTGCTGGCCTCAGCAGGTGCGGCGGGGCTAGGGTTTTGGGCTAGGGTTTAGGGTTTAGGGTTGGGGTTTGGGGGGGCTTGCTGCTGCTTTTGCTGGAAGATGCTGTTGCCCGTGCTGCGTGAAGGCGGGGTGTTGTGGGCTGGTTGGCGGCGTGCATCGCCGCGCACTGCGGCAGCTGCTGGCGACTGCACAGGCACGGGCTGTGCGCTGGGGTGAGCGCCACAGGCGCATTGCCGGGGGTGCATTGCCGGGGGCGCGTTGCCGTGGGTGCGTTGCCTTTGCCGGGGGCGCATCCCGGGGGCGCGTTGCCGGGGGTGCAGCTGGGGGTTGGCGGTGGAGCAGGCGGCACACTGCACGGCGCGATGCTGAGCCGTCGCATGCTGCTGCTGCACTTGCGTGCCGCTGCCCTGCCCTCTGCGTCACTTGGCGCCCTGCACTAAACCCTGCACTAAACCCTGCACTAAACCCTGCTGCAAAAAAGGCGACGACGTGTCCCTGATGGAGGAGGCGCTGGCCAAGCTGGACCTCAAGGCTGACAGCAAGGAGAGCAGCCAGGAAGCGGCGGCAGCAGCAGCGGCGGCCGTGGCGGCCCTGCAGGGGGAGGCGCCCTGGGGGGGCCCGCCACCCGCCCCGCAGCAGCAGCAGCAGCAGCAGCAAGCGTTCAACGCTGTGCAGGGCACTGCACAGCCCCCGCAGCAGCAGCAGCAGCAGTCGATGCTGGAGCTGCTGCAGCAGATGGATCAGGACCCCCATCCGCCACAGCCGCCGCAGCAGCAGCAGCAATCCGTGCGGCAGCCTGGCCCTCAGGCCCAGCAGCAGCAGCAGCAGCAGCAGCAGCAGCAGCAGCAGCAGCTGCGCGGGCGGCACCAGTACCACCAGCTGCACCAGCAGGGGCTTGCGGCGCTCATGGCCACGCCCCTGGAGTCGCTGGAGGACATCCTGGGCGGCCTGCCGGGGGCAGCAGCAGCAGCAGCCACGTCAGCACCAGCAGCAGCAGCAGCAGCAGCAGCAGCAGCAGCACCACCAGCAGCAGCAGCACCAGCTGCCGGTGCGGCACTCGGCCAGCCTACATCGCCTGCCCCGCCTGCTGCTGCCAGCCCCTGCGAGCACCTGCGGGCTGCAGCACCGCAGCAGCAGCAGCAGGGGGGTCAGCAGCAGCGGCAAGGCAGCGTTTCAGGGTTTAGCGCGCAGCAGCCGAGCAGCAGCGCGGGGCTCACCCAGCAGCCCAGCACCACCAGCAGCGGCAGCTGGACCACGCCGGCGGCCTGCAGCCCACAGCGCGGCACTCCCGAGCCGGCCAGCAGCAGCGGCGCCCTAAACCCCAGCAGCAGCGGCGCCCTAAACCCCAGCAGCAGCAGCACCGACCCCGCGGGCGCGGCGCTGTATGGCACCGCCGCGGCCGCGCTGGCAGCAGCGCAGGCCGCTGCTGCAGGCGCGCCGGGGGCCGGGCTGCTGGTGTCTGCTGGCGCCGGCCCTGCTGCTGCTGCTAAACCCTGCACTGGTACGGCTGGCGAGCTGGGGACGCTGCAGGGTTTAGTGCTGCACGGCCCCGCGCAACCGTCCGCGCTGGAGGCAAAGCTGCCGGAGATCCAGGCGCTGCACAAGCGCGTGGTGGTGGCGCTGGTGCCGCTGCTGCTGCAGGTGCAGCAGGAGCAGCTCGCGCTGCAGCTGCAGCAGCGGCAGCAGCAGCAGCAGCAGCAGCAGGGTGGGGCGCAGCCCACGGTCAAGCCCGAGCCTGAGCTGCCCCAACAGCAGCAGCAGCCGGCCACGCCCGCCAGCCAAGCGCTGGAGCGGCTGATGCTGGACTACAGCCGGCAGCTGCACAGCTTTGCGGTGCTGAACCGCGTCAGCACGCAGCAGCTGTACGCGCTCAACATCGAGACGGGCGTGCTGGGCGTGCCGCCGCCCGCGGGCCACTGGAAGAAGGTCGCTGCCATGCTCAAGAACAGGTGTGATTCAAGGGCTTAGGTTTAGGGTTTAGGGTTTAGGCGAAGTAGGTGGCAGGATGCCGAGGGATATGGGGTGCGTGCAGCCTGTTGTTGCGGTGTTGCACTTTGCATGGGCTTGCTGGGTTGTGTGTGGGGTACAGGGTTTAGGGTTGAAAACGCGAGCCGCGCTGAACAGCGAGGCGGGCTTCTGCTGGGTGGTGTGGCGCGGGTGGTGGGGGTGGGGGTGGGGGTGGGGGTGCCCCTGCTGCCGGTGCCGGGGCGCTGGAGCATGTGGCTGCCATGTAGCACGTGCGCGTGTGGTGCTGCGCAGCAGCACCGCGGGCATCAGCTGCTGCCAGCTACCCTACCCACGTGTCGACCTTTGTGTCGCTGGTGGGCTGCTGCGGCCGCAGGCTGTCGCCGCAGGCGCTTGCCGACCTGTGCGTGGCGCGCCAGCTCCCCCTTCAGGGTTTAGGTGGCTTAGGCCTGGCGCCAGCTCCCCCTTCAGGGTTTAGGTGGCTTAGGCCTGGCGCCAGCTCCCCGTTTAGGGTTTAGGTGGCTTAGGCCTGGCGCCAGCTCCCCGTTTGCTCAGTCGCACCTGCAGCAGTGTGTGTCAGGTTTAGAGTGCATTTCTCGCCAGCATGGGGTTGCAGCCGGGCTCTTTTTTTGCACAGGCTGGAATGCTATTTCCAGTCTCGGCTTGCTTGCTGCGGTTTAGGGTATCGAGCTCCGCCTGCCTAAACCCTGCTGCCGTCCTGCTGCGGCCGCAGGCTGTCGCCGCAGGCGCTGGCCGACCTGTGCGTGGCGCGCCAGCTGTACAGCAGCACGGTAATGCGCATCAAGCAGCAGCGGCAGCTGCTGGTGCTGCAGCTGGCGCAACTGCTGGACAGCTTCACGGGCATGCAGCACTACAGCACCGATGCGGTGATCAACTGCGTGGCAGGTGGGGCGCTGCTGGGCATGGGGGGGGTGCAGGCTGTTTAGGTTTTAGGTTTTAGGGTTCAGGGTTTAGGGTCATGCCGAGCTGCTGTGCGTGTGGCCCCTGGGAGCATTGACAGCATGTTGCAGCCCTGCTCAGCCGTCACCGACAGCTGTGCAGGCCGGCACCTGCTATGTCTCAGGCACGTCAACGTGTAGCAGCTGAGATATAGCAGGTGCTGACTGCAGGTGCCAACTGCAAAGCTGAGACACAGCACCTGCTGTGTCGCAGTTCAGCAGTCAGCACTTGCAGTCAGCACCTGCTATGTCTTCAGGCGCATGAAAGCTTTAGGCAGCTGCCGGCAGCAGGTAATCACGACATGGGCCACGGGCAGCATTGCAGATCCAAGCCATGATTCCCTCTGAACCTCTGCTTGCTGCCACCTCTCTTCGCAGCTTGCCGTCACCTCTGCTTGACATGCGCAGCGTTGCCGTGTTAACCGCCCTAAACCCTGCAGGGCTGATTCCAACTGCCGGGGCATGCAGCAGCGCCCCCCTCCGCTGCCGCCTCGTCAGCGAGTGCCCTGCTGACCTGGCGGCCCGCACCCGTGCCGCTGCTCCCCCGGCTGAACCCTGCTGCCGTGCTGCCTGCCTCAACCCTAAACCCTGCAGGCCCGCACTGCCGCGGCATGGAGCTGCTGGACGCCATCGACAGCAACATGCGGCGCGAGTACACGCTGGAGGGCGTGTACCAATGGATGACGCATTCCATACTGCCCATGGCCGTGCTGGCGGAGCTGGTGGTCCACGCCTACCCCTACAAGGCCGACATACACATGGCGCTGCTGGTGCGTTCAGGGTTTAGGGTTTAGAGTTGTCAGCCCCTCTGCAGCTACAGCAGCGCAGCCAACCTCAACCCCAGGAGCTCATGCACGGCCACATGCAGCTGCTGCCGCCAGCCGCCAACTGCTGCGCACTGCTGCCAACTGCCATCTGCTGTGCTTCTTGCAATGGCTCATGAAAGGCCACACGCAGCTGCTGCCGAACGCCAGCTGCTGCCAACTGCTGCCAACTGCTGCCACCTGCCAACTGCTGCCAGCCGCCAACTGCTGCCAACCGCCTGCCGCTGTTGCGCACCTTGCTGAACCACATGAAGGGCCAACGCAGCTGCTGCCAACCACCAACTGCTGCCAACTGCTGCCAACTGCCGTGCTTCCTGCAGGAGCTCATGAAGGGCCAGGAGGTGCCCACGCTGACGGCCGTGCAGCAGCTGCAGCTGAGCCAGCTGCAGCAGCAGCAGGACAGCCTCGTGGCGCAGCAGCAGCAGGCGGCGGCGCTGCTGGCGCAGCAGCAGCAGGCGGCGGCGCTGCTGACTCAGCAGCAGGCGGCGCTGCAGCTGCTGCAGCAGCAGCAGCAGGTGCTGGCTGGGTGCGCTGGGGCGGGCGACGTGCTGCAGCAGCCGGACGGCCCGCCTCAGGCTTCGCTGTACGCTGCTGGGTACGGCCTGTGACACGGCTTAGGGTTTAGTTAGGGTTGAGGGTTTTAGGGTTTCATCCCCCTCTCCCTGGCTGCTCCCGTGCCTCGGACAGCAGGCCCACAGCTGGTGTCGGTTTTGTGTGCTGCTGGGATGAGCGGTGTGAGCAGTGTTGGTGCGGGCACAGCAACCACGCAGGCCATGCTTGGCTGGGTTTAGGGGTGCCGTGCGTGCTGCTGGGCACGCCCTGCGACGCGGCCGGGTTCAGGGTTGCCGTGCCTGCTGCTGCCACCTGATTTTTAGGAATAGGATCCTATGTCCTTATTTTTGCGCGGTCGCTTGGATGTCGAGCGAGGCAGGGACTGGGACACGAGCGTGCTGCTGCAGCTGCATGTGCTGCCGGCTGATGGTGTGGATGTGTGTGCCATTCAAGAACTGGATGCAGGCGTGTGTGTGCCGGCCAGACGCCTCTGCTGGAGGATTGTGGCATGGGGACATGCTCGCTGTGATGATTATGCGGCCGCTGCTGCTGCTGCTGCTGCCGCTGCCGCTCTGTTGATTGTTCAACTATGCATGCAACAGACGGCGGTGCCGGCGCTGCTGCCAGAGCAGAGGCCGAGCGCATGCAAGGCGCGCGCCTGCTCGATAGGACGCAGCAGCTGGCTGCGGGGCTGGACACGTTGGGGTTTAGGGTTTAGGCTTGCATGGCGCGCCGCGTGGCGCCTGCTGCTGGTGAAGCCGGCATGTGCACGCTTCGTGTGCGCTGCGGCAGGCGGCTTGATGGTTGGGAATTTGAGGGCGACCGATACACAGCACTGCCAGTCAGAGTTTTAGTGAGACAATCAGCTGCACTGATTTGGTTCACGCGACAGTCACGGCCACGGCTCGCCACACCACACATGGCATGCGTGCTGCTTGCGTATGCAGCTGCGATTGGACGGGCTGGCTCATATTATGCAGGCGACAGGGTTTAGGTTTAAGCATGCAACAGACAGCGGTGCCGGCGCTCCCGGCAGAGCAGAGGCCGAGCGCATGCAAGGCGCGCGCCTGCTCGATAGGACGCAGCAGCTGGCTGCGGTGCTGGACACGTTGGGGTTTAGGGTTTAGGCTTGCATGGCGCGCCGCGTGGCGCCTGCTGCTGGTGAAGCCGGCATGTGCACGCTTCGTGTGCGCTGCGGCAGGCGGCTTGATGGTTGGGAATTTGAGGGCGACCGATACATTACATTACATTACATTACATGCTCCACCCAACAAGGAGTGGGAACCCCATTCAGGAGCCAACGAGAGGCTCATTGGGGGATACACAGCACTGCCAGTCAGAGCGATACACAGCACTGCCAGTCAGAGTTTTAGTGAGACAATCAGCTGCATTGATTTGGTTCACGCGACAGTCACGGCCACGGCTCGCCACACCACACATGGCATGCGTGCTGCTTGCGTGTGCAGCTGCGATTGGACGGGCTGGCTCATATTATGCAGGCGACAGGGTTTAGGTTTATGCATGCAACAGACGGCGGTGCCGGCGCTCCCGGCAGAGCAGAGGCCGAGCGCATGCAAGGCGCGCGCCTGCTCAATAGGACGCAGCAGCTGGCTGCGGTGCTTGTCACCCTAAACCGCAGCAGGCACGTGTGGTCCCTGTCGGTTGCGGCCTGACGTGAGCGATGCTGTGGGCTGCTGCGGTGTTGCCAGCGCATTGTGTGCTCGGCAGTTTGTTTGGGCCTGTGCATGTGGTACGATGCACTGCATAAACAGAGAGAATAATCGTTGAACTTTCCGCCGCCCTAGTGGGTTGAGGCGCGTCGCCGATGCCGCCAGGGTATGGCTTACAACCATTATTATCACTATCATGCTTCGGAGCTTTTGCGCCTTGCAGGTGCTTGCTAGCGGATGACCAGCATATCTTGTGTCATGCAGGCTATGAGAAGAAGTGCAGTGTCTGCATGGCTGCTTGCAGTGTGGCCCATCGACCAGCCACCGAGCAATCTGCGCTGACGATGCTCTTCTTCAACCCTGCACAAGTCGCCGACGCAATGACAGGGCAAACGGGGGTGCGAGGGTGCGTCTGCTGCATGTCATCATCGGTGTGAAGAAGCAGCAGCACTCTAGCATGAAAAGGCAAGCGAGCAAGAATTACGGGTGTGGGTCCCAACAGGGTTTGCTGCTGTGGCTAGCTATGGCTAGCATCGCTGCGCCTTCTGGGCATGCGTACGTGGTGCTCTGGGGTGGTCTTGCAGGAGCCGCTTGCGTGCGCCTCCCTCAGCAAGGACAGCAACAGCAGTCACTGCCTCCAGACCCAAGCCCAGCCATGGGAGCGTGTCTTTGGGCAGTCCAGACGCTGACGCCATGCATGCAGCTGCCCAGTCGGCGGGCATAGCAAGAGCTGCGTGGGCAGAGCTTGCTGGACTGCAGCAGGCTGAGGTGCTGCACGTCCGCCGCATCAAGGCAGTACACGTGTGCCACATCAAGATATATCCCTGTGTAGGGTGTCAGCAGCAGGCGGTCAAGGGTGGTCAAGATTGGATACAGATATTGGATGTATATGCATCAATGCATTGGCCACCATCTTTGTGCATGTACTCAATCCTGCAGTGAACCTTATGTTAGTTTTCTTGGAGCCATCAAGGCGCACATGTGAGGCAACAGGACACACCAGTATGTGAAGCGGCCAGAGGCAGCAGTTCATAATTGTCGTCTTACACAGCCGCTTAGGGGCCCTCGTTAGTTTTGTTGCAGCAGTGGAAGATTGTGCAGCCCTCGGTGCTAGTCCACGTGGGTCAACCTGAGCTGGGTTTTACACGTTTAGTCAACCTGAGCTGAATTTACACGTCTAACTACACAAGTACGCCAAGGCTGTTGAAAGGTGTTATTATCGCTGATCAGTGAGTAAGACTTCACCATTGAGATTGCAGCTGCACTCGTCGCCAAACTCGACCTTGACGCCTTTGCTTGCCAGCTGCGGAACTGACAGAAGGTTGAGCTTGGAGCCTGGTACAAACAACACATTGCTGAGCTGCAAGGAGGGCATGTTGCCGTTGGTCTGCAGCATCAGGTCTCCTGAGTGCGTTGCGTCGTGTGTGTTGCCGTCGCAGTATGTCACGGCGATGTTGTCAATCTCCTTGGCATTGGTCAGGTACTCCAGCGTGTTGACCATGTGGCGGGTAGCGCCCGAGTCAACCACCAGCATGATGCTGTCTGCTGCCGCCGCGGCTTAGGCGGCTGCACCAGCTGCTGCTGCTGATGGTGAACGCCATTTGGTGGTGGCGCTGGCGCTGCTGCTGCTGGAACTGATGCTGCTGCTGGAGGCGCTGCTGTTGCAGTTGCCCCAGTTCTTGTAGGAGCTGGAGGCGTTGTACGCTGCCTCGTCTTCAGCTGTGGTCGCCGTGAGGGCCACAACACGTCCGTTGTTGTTGCCGTCGTGCCCACGGCCATTGCCGTTGCCGCGGCCATTGCCACGGTAGCCAACGCGGCCTCTGTAGCCGCCGCGCCCGCTACCGCCGCGTCCTCTGAAGCCACAGCCCCGGCCGCCGCCGCGGCCGTTGAAGCCGTTGCCCCAGGCCCTGCCGCGCTGCGCTGCTAGGTCAGCTTGGCACTTGCGGCAATCCTGCTTGAGGTGACCGCGCTTGTGGCAGTAGAAGCACTCGCGGGGGTCGCGGTTGCCGTGCTGCAGCTGCTGCTGCTGCTGCTGCTGCGGTGCTGGTCTGAGGTAGCTGATGTAGGCCTAAGCTCCTCGGGCTTCATCTTCCTTTCAGCTGTCATCAGCTTACCCAGCACATCAGTGATGCTTGGGAGGGCTGGCATGTTGTCGATGATCTGCACGATCGTGTCATACTCACGTGACAGCCCACCAAGCAGCAGGGTGACGAGTGCTGGCTCATCTCTTTGCATGTTGACCAGGCGCAGCGTGTCGTTCATCTCACGGCAGCGTGCGAACTACTGGCTCATGCTCTTGCTTGACAACTTTTTAATAGTTGTCAAGTCCAGATGCAGCTGCCGCTAGTTGGTTGTGTTGAGCTGCTGGTACATTTGCTCAAACGTGTCCCACAGCGCCTTTGAGTTATCTGCAGTTTCTGCTGCATGCAAGAACTGATCCTCAACATTTTGGCTGATGATGCCGACGGCCTTTGAAGTGTTGATATGTATACCGTATAGTAATGAACGGTATTGTATGGTGATGGTGATGATTGATTGTTGGGTTCAGCAGCTCCTCCATGTACGTGGGAGGGAACTCCATTGCGATTGGTAGGTAACTAACTGGATCTTTCTGGCATCAGCTATGTCGTTCTTGAACTCCGTGCACATGGCCTCCAGCTCCTGCATGTCCAGGTTGGGGTTGATCTGCTAGCTGAACAGCTGCTCCATCTCATCAAAGTCGGTTGTGTAGAAGCGGGGGGTCAGCAGAGACTCCTCTGAAGCCTCCTTGATACCATTGCGCATGGTCTTGAAGCCCAGGTTGTCGCTGGCAGCTGCAGCCCTCACGACCACTGCCCTGCGGGCAGAGACGCGAGCAGCGCGGCCCTGCACGCTGGCACGCGCCAGCTGGTTGTTTGCCTTCATCATTGTGGCTGCCATGTTGATATGAAGCGTGATGATGAAGTAATGCGGGCGCTGTAGTGGAGAAGCTTCGCACAAATCTGATGAGCACTAGCAGGTGCAGCAGCGCAACGGGACCAATCAACAGCTTGGCAAGCTCAGATCCAAGGGTATGACTTCCTAAGAGAAGGCGTTGTCCTACTGTTCTACTAGTATGCCTCCCTTGTGGAGTGTGCACAAGGCACCCCCTTATATAGCCTTCGCTGATACACCTTGTCAGTAGTAGGATGTTAGGAAATGTCTAGAATGACACTTCTAGATACTTCCTCCGACTATTAGAACCTTCGAGAATTTTCATCACTCCGGAATCTTCTGGAATCTTCCTGATCCTTCCGGATCATTCTAAAACTCCAAAGTCATTGCAGACGCTTCCGGACACTTCTAGAACCTTCTGGAACATTCCTCTCACATACTAGTGCTACAACTATCATATTCCTTACAGCCTTGCCGCTGTTTGGTGATGCTGCGACAGTGATTGCATCAAGGCAGTCCTTGGTTGCTAGTAACCCCTTCATACTGGCACGCCATTTGCTGTAGTTTGAGTCGTTTAACAACAAAAAACCACTTTTGCCTAATTTGCCAGCCATGGTGTAACTTACACTAGGTGACAGGCTCACTGAGCCAAAGTCTGGTAACTAGTAACCTTTGTCCCTGCAGTTGGGACTTGCTCACTTTATCTACACAACAAAAGGTATACTCGATTACACAGACAAGCGTAGCAACCAGATAGCGATAATTTGTACTTTCTTCAGTGCAAAGAGAATTATGCACTGCGTGCTACAACAGCCTCGTAACCTTATTGCTGCCTTACTCGTCCTCAAAGTCGAGGTCAAAAGCGGGGCCCTCGCTGGCATTCTCGTAGGCTGCTTTTGCATTTTCTGCTTCTATTGAAGCCTGCTCTGCAATTGCAGCTGCTGCAGCTGCTGCCTTCTGTGCTGCCAATAGCTGCTTGCGGGCCTTCTTGCTCTCTGGTATGCAGCTGTTTACGATTGCCTCAGCGTGCTCCTGGAGCTTGCTTTTATCGAGATCAAGGTGAGCAGCGTCCACTGCCTCAAACTCTGCCTTGCGCTTCATGTAGGTGCTGCGGTCGTCTGCAAAGCTGGGCTCGATGGATGACAGGGCGCCAAGCTGGTCTAGCTTGTCCCCAAGTGTAGACTGCTTTGAGAGCCTTTCTGAGCGCTGCTGCTCCTCAAGTGTCCAGACACGTCCAGATGTCACTGCCATTCTGTCTCCGCCTCGGTGCTGCTGCGTTTTGCCTCACGCTGCTGCTGTCAGCTGCTTCGAGGATGCGGGCCGGAAGGCACCTGCCGGAGGACTGGTGTCGGCACCTTGGTGGTGTGGGCGGGGTCGCCTGGTGTCCATCGTGGAACCTGTGATGGCAGCAGACCCGGTGGGGCGCGGGGCCGATGGCGTTGATGCTATGGCTTGAATGGGTAATATGATGATGATGATAGCAGCAGACTTGTTCTTGGAGATGCCTTGGCCTGTATGGACAGCCGATGACTCAGGTGCAGCACGGAGCTGCTGTTGTGGGCTTGGACTTCTTGAAGACTGCTGTTGGTAAAGACTTCTTGAAGACTGCTGCTGGAGTGGTAGATGCACTGCAGCAGTAGTGGGATACACCGACCGAGTACGACGATGAACTGTCTTCGGTCACTTGTGAAATTGCGTTTCGATACAACGCACCACCAGAAGCAATCTGCGCTTAGTGATGGAAAACTAAAGCAATGAACCGTGCTTACTGGCTGTCTTGACGCCTTGCCTGGCGTGACCCTTGCCAGACGAATTGTTGACGCCTTGCCTGGCCCTTCCCTTGCCGCGCCTTTGCTGAGCCTGCTGCCTGCAGTGAGCACCTTGGGCAAATCCTGAACGAGAGTAGCTGTATGCGCAGTGGAAGCGTGATGGGCTCATACCCTGATGAAAGTTGGGCTCCTGGGGACTTAGTACTAAGAGACTAGTCTCTGAGCGACTCTGTTAACAGTCTAGTGGGGAGTGCTCAGCTTATATGCACTTCAGCCAGAATAGCAATCAGCACAGCGCTCGGCCGGCTTCCATACTATTGATATGACACTTGTATCATTCTCAATCAATCCTATTGAGACAGGGCTCAATAGGATGCCTATAGCATAGTCAACATTCTGAGCGGTCCAGCCGCGCTGTTCCTGCGTAAACACAATAGTGGTCATCAAAGGACACACGCCTGGCACACGACAGTGTTGGTGGTAGTTCCTTTGATCAGTGAAAACTTCTTCCTGAGGGAAGAGTGAATGACAGTGTGACTAGTCATCGAGCTTCGCTCTCTGACTTGTGTCTACGCAGTATGCTGATTGACCATATGTTCAATCAATCACTGACGGGGGGCTGGGTTATCCTGACTGGCAGTGGCGCCAGCCTGCGCAGGCGTGTAGAGTTTAATAAAACGCCGTGTCTGACCATCTCTAGAGCAACAGCTTTGTCTTTCCCAACAGCAGTGCGTGAGTCTGTGGCATACAAAAGAGCTATGTTGGACGTCCACACACTGAACGAGCTGCTGACCAAGGTGGTGCCTTACCTGCTGGAGCAGCAGCTGGTTGCGGTGCACACTACGAACAATTACGGTTCCGTAGTCACCGTCAGTCTCCGGGCGCTGGAAGCGGCGTTTCGCTGCTTCGCTGTTGACAAGCGGGCTGTGTCAATCAAGCACGCGGGAAAGTGGACTCTGTTTCTCAGGAGTCTTGCTGCCCACGTACACTCTGCCTGACGGAGAGAGTTTTCCGGCCTACTACAAGCAGCGAGGCAGAAAGAAGCAACAAGTATCTGCGGTTTCAGATGGCAGGGGCAGACTCTGCCTACGGTGGATCAGCTCAAGCAGCTGCTGGTGCTGAGGGAAGTACATGTTCAAAAGAAGACACCACCACGACATCTGCAGCTTCAGCTACATTCGCAGTATCAGCCACTGCAGCAGCAGCAGCAGCCGGAGCTAGCAGGCAAAAAAATCTGCGCACCAGACCAGAGCAGCAGTGACAAGGGCAGCGGTGCTGAAAAGCTGCAGCAGGTGCTGCAGTGCGTGGCAGCACTTGATGGTGTTCCTCTACCAGAGTCCGTGAGAGCAGCACTGGCAAACCTTGAGGCAGCAGCTGCAGCAGCAGTAGATGTTGATGGCTCTAAAAGCAAGAAGCAGCGTGTGTCCTAGCTGCTGCCTGCTTTGCTGTGGCTACTGGGCTTGCCAGGCACCCTTTGGTGACACCACATGTTTACTGTGGCAGCAGGGAATGTTTGCCCTAGTTTACATAGCGTCGATTGTTAACCATACCAAGTGCATGAGGTTTACCGCACTTGATTAGTATGTTTACTTTGGTGAATTGTACAATGCAGCACTACGCCAGGTTACGCCAGCAAGCGTAAACTTTGCAAACTCTCAAACATACACCGTCAAGTGAGCATAACACCATTTGTATACATGCCCAATCTGCCATGACACTTGGACATGCACTGCAGCTGCAGCAGCCACTGCAGGGGCAGCAGCAGCAGCAGCCTGTTCATGAGCATCAGCTGACGTAACATATTAGCGCTTGACAGATAAGCGCTAAGGCATGCATGAACAACATCAGTAATACTGGAATGCTGCCTTAGAAACAAGTGCTCATATGCTTGACTGCTTTGTAACAGTCATTATTGGCTGCCATACTGCAAGTTCTGCTGACGGGCACGCTGTTCCACGAACAAGTGTAGCCACTGGCTGGCTGGTACAAGCTGAGACGCCGAGAATGCCGAGTACGCTGCAGTCTACTGCTGCAAGGTGTGTTCGCCAACAGCTAAGGCTGCCTCAACACTCTACACACCCGATCAGACACTGCATTGTTGTATTACCTTTACCTGAAGGTAACTCTCCCGATGACGGCCTGAGATTGCGCTAGTGATGTACTCTGACCAATGTGCCGGCTGTTGCGTGATGCTCCACTGCCCAACAGAGTCTCAGTCGCTTATAAATGGTTACAGAGGCTCAATCACTCTTGTGCACAATTCTCGGCGTGCCGAATTCAGGCACGCCACGCCACAAAAGGCCGTCAGCGCCCACAAAACCACAGATGTGAGCCCTGATCAACAAAATCACGCAATCGCGCACAAGCCAACGGCGCGCTTGCTGCTTTTCACAATAGTCATCCAAACAACGACATCACCAATTCCGGTGCTCCAACCGACGCATAGCCGTGGCCAGGTCAACCAGGTTGACTGGTCAAGCCCACCAAAAGAGGGAACGACTGAGCATAGCAGTGCTCAGCACACAAGCTGGAGCTAATCGGACAAGGAACTAATCGGTTACGTCACAGCAGCTGAGGGCAGCTGAGCCGCCATGCATGGGTAGCAGCAGCTGCACTGCAAACTGCAGCAGGGCGCGCACAGCCAGCACTTCCAGCTGCCTCCCAGCAGCATCTCTCGCATTCAGGCAGTTCATCTTCGCAGCCAGCGTGGACTGCGTCAACGCCCAGCAATGCCGCGCAAACACAACGGTCACTGCCACCAGCACACAGCGGTCACTGCCACCAGCAGCACGTCAGCATGCCCTGTTTGCTGCGTTGCCTCTTCAACAGGTAATGTCAGCAAAGATGCCATGCGCTCAACCGCCTGCGTAGGCGGTTGCACCTCTGTTGAAGAGGTAGCGCAGCAAACTGGTCAGCTGAGCAGCCATGTACAGCATCCTGAACAGCAGCAGCAGGGACTTGTGCAGCAATAGCGTGGGGACCCACTTGCTGCTGAGTTCCCACCAGAAGCCCGGCAGCAAGCAGACCCCCTGCAACAGCAGCAGCAACAGCTCAAGATGGGCTGTGCTGCCCCTGGCGTTCATTGCCTGTGCCACCACACAACTGCTGACGAGGCAGCCCGTTGCACGGGCAGTAGTGCCAAAGGAGCAGCGACATGAATGCTTGTAATTGACCGGGTACGCTAGACCAGGCGATCATACAGCCCAAGCACACCATCTGCGACATGAACCTCGCAGCCGTAACATTCCACTCACCCTTCAGAGCGCATGACCACCGCCCACAACTGGTGTTGACGCATTGTGAAGCGCACGGCGTGACGGCCCAGATCCATTTTGGGCAGGAGTCGTGGAAATCTACCAGCCAAGACTTGGAGCTTATTTAGCATTGCCCTGAGCACTCTGCCGTGCGGGTGCTGGCCGTTGCTGTTCTGCTGCCGCCACAGGTTGCCGGCGCTGATGTCGAGGTGCCAGAGCCGCAGCTCAGATGCGATGAGGCGTGCATGCAGTGCGGCACATGCGGTGGTTGCTGTGTAATGCTGGCTGCATGGCATTGAGGCGTGTATGGCATTCAGGCGTGCATGCGGCGTTTGTTGGCTGCATGGCGTTGAGGTGTGCATGTAGTGCTGCGCATGCGGCGGTCGCTGGCTGCATGGCGTTGAGGCGTGCATGTAGTGCTGCACATGCGGCAGTTGCTGGCTGCATGGCATGGAGGTGTGCATGTAGTGCTGCGCATGCGGCGGTTGCAGGTTGCATGGCATTGAGGTGTGCATGTAGTGCTGCGCATGCGGCGGTTGCTGGCTGCATGGCATTGAGGCTTGCATGTAGTGCTACGCATGCGGCAGTTGCTGGCTGCATGGCATTGAGGTGTGCATGTAGTGCTACGCATGCGGCAGTTGCTGGCTGCATGGCATTGAGGTGTGCATGTAGTGCTGCGCATGCGGCAGTTGCTGGCTGCATGGCATTGAGGTGTGCATGTAGTGCTGCGCATGCGGCAGTTGCTGGCTGCATGGCATTGAGGTGTGCATGTAGTGCTGCGCATGTGGCGGTTGCTGGCTGCATGGCATTGAGATGTGCATGGCATTCAGGCGTGCATGCGGCGTTTGTTGGCTGCATGGCGTTGAGGTGTGCATGTAGTGCTGCGCATGCGGCGGTTGCTGGCTGCATGGCGTTGAGGCGTGCATGTAGTGCTGCACATGCGGCAGTTGCTGGCTGCATGGCATTGAGGTGTGCATGTAGTGCTGCGCATGCGGCGGTTGCAGGTTGCATGGCATTGAGGCGTGCATAATCATCATCATCATATTAACCATTAAGCCATAGCAACAGCGCCATCGGCCCCGCGCCCCACCGGGGCAGAAAGAGGAGGGAGCACTGCTTCAGAATGTTTGCAGGCATTGCGCACATCCCAAGACTTGACAAGAAAAGCAGCAATACACGGTGACACCATCCAACAACTTCCAGAACTGCCCCAAATATCATCAGATACAAAACGCAACACCTTGATTGACGAATCAGCTATGGACAAAACGCTGCGCAACTTTTCAGCGCAACCAGGCAGGGATCTGATCTCAGCAACATACTATCCCTTTGAGCAGAAGTAGCAGGGCAATCAAACATCAAGTGTGACAAAGACTCAACTTCTGCACCACAACAAGGACATCCTGAAGTGGAGTTAGCTCTGCGCCCGCCAAACTGACTAGTGCGCTCATGTACACACAGACAACCCATACGAACACGCAAAAGCAATTAAATACCACGTGGAATTGCCACTGAACGCAAGTACGGCCTAGGCCTCCTGAAACCCATAGCATCAACATGAGTGGGGTGCACATGAGTCACATACCGACTCAGAGTGGAGTGTTCCAACGTTTCACATGCAATCCTTTCAGCATGTAGTGTCCTGACCTGCTTGTTGACATGGCTCTTGCACGCACTGGCTCTGCCTTCCGCGGTCACAACATTCACACCATACTTGCACAGCAGGCTCTGCACATACTTGTGCCACGGTGTCACCGCCACAGCACCACTAGGACGCCTCCATTCAGCTGTAAACACTTGATTTGGCAGCCGAACGCCCTGCATACGCTGAATCCTGTAGTAGTACTCCAAAGCCCTCTGATGAAGCCACATATGCAACGGTTTCACACCCCATTCTGCCAAGAGAGCTGAAGAGCATGGGCGCTCCTTGCCACAGCGCATTGCGCATTTGATGATGTCTGTCTGCACTTTGTCAATCAGCTGCAGTTGTCTAGCTGTGGACGGAAACCAAACCTCACTGCCATATTCAACAACGGGACGGACACACGTCAGCAACAGTATGCGTTTAACCTCCACACTGATGCTGCGGCTCTTCCTAATTGGCATGAGCGCACCCTTCACACGTTACACCTTAGCCAGCATCTTCTCAAAATGTGTGGTCCATGTACAGGTATTGTTGAACCACAGGCCAAGATAGCAGTACTCCGATACAACAGGCACAGGGACATTGTTCCAAACAACGCCGGAGTCGACCAGCTGGCTGGTCTGTCTTGCTGGCAGCACATGCATGACGGCAGACTTCAAGCTGTGGAGCTTGAAGCGCCACTGGCAACTGTAATGGTAAACAGTTGCAGCCACAGCCTGAACTTCAGACAGAGACCCGCAGACAGCAACAAAGTCATCAGCCTGCATGGCTGCCACAACTTGGCCTGCAGGTTCGTCACGAGGGCCCATGAGGGTAACGCCAGGGTGCTTTGCATGCACGTCACGCAGCAAGTTGTCGATAAACAACAGGTACAGTGTGGGCGAAATAACATCACCCTCATGCAGGCCAAGGTCGCAGGTGAACCTATCCGTGGTGCAACCCTCATGAGACACCACACGCTGCGCGCCCTGATACAAGTTGTACAAGACACGGAACATCTTGCCGCGCACACCCTTATCCCACAGCTTCTGGAACAAGCCATCAAGCCAGACCGCAGGGAATGCCTTGAAGGTGTCAACGAACAACACATATGACTCCTTTCCCTCAGCTTTCCTGCCATTAAGGACCTCGCTGAGCACGCTTTGATGGTCAGCACAACTGCGCTTGGGGCGGAATCCGTTCTGACTCTCGTGCAGCAGCGGCGCCGCTGCTGCTGTAGCAGCAGTTGCGCGTAGCTGCTGCTGCTGCTGCTGCTGTTGTGCTGATTGCTGGCCTTGCTGCTGCTGCTGCTGCTGCTGCTGTGCTTGTGTTTGCTGCTGCTGCTCCTGCTGCTCGCCCTCTGCAAACTTGATAAGGCGCTGATTGAGGACGCTGGTGTAGAACTTATAGCGCACGCTGAGCAGGGTGATGCCGCGGTAGTTGCCTGGGTCTGTCAGATCGCCCTTCTTAGGCATGCTGACGACTGTCCCCGGCACCTGATGTACCTGCTCAAGCTGCCACATGAGGCTGCAGTACTGCAGCAGCATGTCTGCAACTGTGTTGCCTCCGTACTTCAAAAGCTCGTTGACAATGCCTTCCTCCGCAGGGTTGCCAGCTTTGCCTGTGCGTAGACGCTGCAAGCATGCAGAAACCTCGGCGCCAGTGATGGGCAAGTCCAGCGGGCAGGGTGGGGCAGCATGAGGTGCGGTTGAGTCACGAAGGTACTGCTGTACATTGGCGGCAACCTGTGGCATGTGCGCTGGGTCGAACTGGGGGTTTGAGGCGGCAAACGCTGCATGGCTACCAACACGCTGATAATGGCATTTGAACGCATCTGCTTTTTCTGCAGGGGTTGAAGCCGTCTGTCCTGAGGGGTGCTGCATGACACTGTACACGGCCTCGCTGACATGCTTAGGGCACAGGCGACGCACAAGCTGCCACATATCCTTCTCCCCAAGCGTGCTGTCATCATTTAAGCGGTCTCTGTACGCTGCAGTGATTGCATGCTCGCATCGCTGTTTGTGCTGCTTCTCAGCTGCTTTGATAAGCTGTGCAGTAGCCTTGCGCTGCTGATCAAATGCATCCCAGTCTGCAACAAGGCCGGACTCCCTGTACTGTGTAAAGGCCTGCACCCTGGCCTGCACAGCATTTGTCAGCTCCTGTGTCCACCACGGGAAGGACTTGCCAACCCAGACCTTTTAAACCCAAACTGGCATTGACCGCCTGACGAAGCGCTCCAGCAGCTGCGCATGTGCTTGTTGTACTGCAGCATTGGCCGTAAGTTGAGCTGCAGAAACCTGCTGTTGTAGCACGGTAATAGTGGACGTATAAGCAGCGCCAAGCTGTGCCAGGCCTCCTGGTACGCCTCAAGTTCGGCCGATTGCTCCCCATTGCGCATTTTGAAATCATTCGGCTGTGCATTGAGGCGCAGCTTGACCTGTTTTGCAGGGCGACGTGCCACAGGCCTTTGAATGCAAGCAGACACTGGCAGGTGGTCAGTAGAACCACTGTGTATGGCCCAACCTTGGCTGTTGGCCTGGCGGCAGCTTGGCACGGCATAGCAATGTCAGCAGACGCAATGATGTAGTCATTGAGGGACCTCCGCGCGGTGCCCCTGTGGGACCTGTCACATGTGATGTGCTGGTGGGGAGAGGTGGGTGCTGTGCGGGCATTCAGTGAGTAGAGATTGACGGCATTGAGCAGCGAGAGAAGGAGTTCGCCATTGTTGTTTGTGGTTGTTTCGCCATGCATGCCAATGCGATCTGTGGGGCTTGCACCTTGCCCGACCCTGGCGTTGAATCACCCATGATCAACACAGAGCCTCTGCTCGACAGGTATGCGAGGTCCTCCTGCAGCGCTGAGTAAGCAGCCCTCCTCACTGGCGCATGCTTGTTCATATCAGGCATATACACCACTCCAATAAACAGCTTAGGAGCACCATTCTGCCCTGGCATCACTAGCCACAGTGCATCCTCGTATTGCTGATCAGCAAAAGCAAACACTTTCACAGCATTGGCAACAGCGGCATGCACAGCAACCGCAACACCACCACTGGCACACCCATTCTCCCCAAGAGGCCTGGCCTTACTGATGTATGTGTAGCCCGGAATGAGATCGGCAGGCCGCAGCTTCCCTGGCGCCTCCTTGGTTTCCACAAAGCCCATGATGTCGCAGCGCAGATCTTTGAGTAATTGGCAAACTTCCACCAGGCTTTGACCTGCCTTGGGCATGTTGTTCACATTGAGGACGCCGCACACCAATCCACTGCTACCTGGCTGCACCGGTGTCCTGTTGGGGCGGTGGCGGCGATGCTGCAGGGTCCTGCGGCTGGGCCTGGTGTTGTTGGAGCGTTGGCTGTGCCTGCAGCCCTGCTGCTGACCTGTGCTGCGCCGAGCAGGTGCTGCCTGGTCAGTGCCTGCGGGCTGCTGTTCCTCGTCCTCGGATGCAGGCACAAGCTCATCCTCCTCATCCTCCGTGTAGCCCTCAGCGGCGTAGTCGTCACCCGGTAATGCGGCCTGAGACAACTCAGCATCAGGCTCGAGCACAGCATACTGGTTAGACAGCACCAGGCCGGCGCTCAGCTGCTCACGCCGGCCCGCTTGAGTGCGGCCTGCATGAGCCCCGCGTGCTGACAGGATGACTGCGCCATTGAAGGTAAATACAGCGCGCCAGTGCAGTACACGCTGAAGCTGCTGCTTCAGCATGACCACCATGCATGCTGTCAGCTGGCGCACTGCCGATGACGGCATGGTGAACACGATGGCTGTCTGCCCCGCCCAGAAGGCCCTGCCTGTGAGCAAGTCGCATGGCACATCTCCTCCTGACATCTGTGCAACAGCATTCAGGCCTGCGGCCCGCACCTGGGCGACGGTGGTTGCTGTCCTGCGTGGGCCAAACAGCTTCACCTGGTAACCCCAACTGTTCTCATCCCTGGTTTGACGTCTCTGGGCGCGGCTAGACCCAGCGATTGTTCCGCTGGACGGTGCAGCCTCAATCTCAGTGGGGCCACCAGGTGCTGCAGTGGCGGCAGGAACTTCGGTATCCGCAGCTGCAAGTGGGTTTGTAGGGTTGGTAATACGCGCAGCAATGCGGGTTGGTCGGTTCGCGGGTTGGGGTGTGCCCACGTAGCCACCTGCAGAAGCGGAGGCATACGTGTCAATGCACACCTTGTGCCATGCACCCTGCAGCCACACGTGTGAGCTAACGTCAGGGCAGGCAGGGGCGCTAGATGGGCCCTCGCCAAAGCGAGGATTGGTGACTGGATGGCAGAAGCCATCAATCACCACATATTGCCTGGGCAGGCGAGTCACAGGACCACAGGGGCCAGGAGCTGGCTGCTGGCCTGCAGGGGCCCCTGTGGCCCTGCCGGTCTGCACTGCCAGGCTGCACTCCTGAGACATCCTGTGGTCCTGTGTCATGTTCATAAGTTGCTTGTGAAGCAGGGGCGGCAGGGTAGGCAGCAGGCACACTTTGTGAAGGCAGCAACAAGCGACAGCGGCGCCGACAACTGTTGTTGCAGCAGTAGCAACAGGACACGCCAGGTACAGCATTAGACTCGCCACAGGATCGGCCATAAGGCTGGCGAGACACAGCTCAGACCTGGCCATGAGCTGCTGCCGCATTTGCAACCACTGCTGCATGAGCCTACTGCTGCTGTTGCTGCTCTGGCTGCTTCTGCAGAATGGCAGGGATTGAACGCAGGCTGCTGGCACGGTTGCAGATGCATGCATCACGCTCAATGCATTGTCTTCCCACTTGGAGCTCCTGGCGGTACTGGCCCGCCAGACAGTCCATCGGTCTGTTCCCAGTCATGACCGTTGAAGTGGGCGTGCCTCCCCCAAGCACGTTCGCATCAATGTAGCCGGTGCCATAGCCTTATGTTCAATGTGCCTTCTGTTGACATCAACGTCCAAGCAACAACATGTGGCATGTGGCTATTCTGCATCACAGGCTGCTGTTGCTGCTGCTGCTGCTGTTCTGGCTTAACAGGCACCTGGCCTGTCTGAAGCTGCGGCTGCATAGCACCAGCTGCTTGTCCCGACAAGGGACCCTGCCCTGGTTGCTTCACTGGCTCGGCGAGCTGCTGCTGCTGCTGCTGCTGCTGATGTGACAGATGTACTTGCAGATGCTGCTGTGGCTGCTGCTGTTGTGCTATCGTTGCTTGCAGTTTCACAGCCACCGCCGTATGCTGCTGCTGCTGCTGCTTGCCCACAACATCTGCTGCCAGTACTGCAGCAGCTCCTGCAGCACAACGCCCAGGTGCTGCGTCTGCAGCCAAAACCCAGCTACAGCGTCAGCTGACCTGGACCCCTGCTGGGGCAGCGCAGTCTGGTAGCGGCCGTTGCTCAGTGCTGGCAACAGTGGGATTTGCGCACCCCGCTGCCGCACGGTGTGCCGCACAAAGCCACGGATTGCTGCAGCAGCAGCTTGGCGGGAGGCAGCCGCAGACGCCTGTTGCTGCTGCTCCTGCTGCTGTGGTGCTGCTGGATCCTGCTGTCTGATCAGCACCTTCACCCGGCCATGGCACACAAACAGCATCTCAAATACTAGCACACTCGCTGCTGCTGCTGCTGCTGGCGCGTCCTGCTGCTGCTGCTGCTGCTGCAGCCAGTCCACCCTGTACCGCACATGACACGGCCCAGACACCGCACAGCTGCTGACTGCCCTGTAGTGGACTGGTCCTGCGAGATGTGCAGGTGCTGCTGCCAGCGCAGCCACAACGCCTGCCAGCGGCCAGGTTACCAGGCCCAACGCATCAAGCAGCAGGTCCACACAGCCCGAGTTGACCATGTCACAAAGCTCATTCAGGACGTCAGCAGGCACATGCGGTGCGTTGCACTGCATGCTGCACGTCACTGCCAGCGCATCTGACGCCGACGCTGCCTTGTCCTGCGGCCAGCCGCCGGCTGCTGCTGGAGCGCTGCCACCGGCGCCAGCAAGTGCCTTTGGGCGCACGTCGACTCATGTCGTGGTGGTGCTGCTGCTGCTGCCGCTCCTCCTGCTGCTGCTGGTGCTGGTGCTGGTGCTGCTGTGCGTGGCAAACTCGAAGCGCGGCTGCCACTGCACGGCAAACTGCATCCGCTGCCTGCTGCATTCGGTGCTGCTGCTGCTGCCTGCAGCAGGCTGCTGCAAGGGTGCCCCACACTCCAGCAATGCAGCAGCAGCAGCAGACATGCAGAGCGACAACAGCACTGCTGCATGATGCCAGCAGTGGTTGCCAATGACGCAGCCATCCAGAACTACTGTGCACGCATCACTGCTTTGTCCGCCCGCAAAAGAATCTGGTCGGCAAGTGCCAAGCACCTTGCTGTCTCAGCAGCACAACATGGCTGGCATTACACGCCTGGGCATGCTTTGGACCATCTGCAGGACTTGTGCCAACTTACCTGATGGCCTTGCCTGCACGTGCCCTGTCTACTGTGTTGCAACGGCACGAGCAGTGCAGCAGCGTGGGATGAGCATCGTTTGCTTGCTAAATGAGCGGCAAAGATCTGAAAGCCATGCCAGGGTGCAAAGTCCATGTGGTGCCGATATATGAATGGGCGAGGTAGGGCACCTGCTGTGACAACCACAGCTTGAAAAGTATGAATCCCAGCAAGCACTCACCAGAGCCCTGGTGCTTGCAGCAATGGCTGGTAATCAAGAAACTGTCAGAGGGCTCCGCATGTCACGTGACCTCACCTGCTGCCCACCTGGTTGAAGTTCAGTGTACAAGCAGCAGGAGCTGCCACCTGGGCTGCTGCGAAGCATGTCAGGCCTGCACACCTGCAGCCAGCAAGCAGCCGCAATTATTTCTCTCAAATCAACAGATGCTGTCGTGCTCAACGTAGTCGGCGTGGTGTTATGGTGCTAAGTCTGACATGCTGCTGTTCAGTTGCACTGGACACAGTGTACTGTGGGGGCAGCTGGGGCGGCCTTGAGCAACACTGACGCAGAAGCTGACTCGAGCACAGGCGCAGCTGCAGCAACTGACACTGCTCCAGCCTGCAGCTACGGCTGTAGCAGCGGCAGCAGCAGCAGCACCTCCTGTGTCAGCCTCCGCACCGACAGCAACAACATCAGCACGTGCAGCAGCGACCCCTGCAAAAGAAACAGTGCCAACAGCAGCGCCCATGCCCTTTGGATAGTCCTGTCACCATTCCCACAGCAGCCGTCCCTGCCTTTAAAGGGCAGGGACGGCTGCTGTGGGAATGGTGACATGACTCCCAAGGGCACGGACACTGCTTCTGGCTTGAAGCAGCAGGATCAGCAGCAGCAGCAAGCTCAGTACGTCAAGGCGCACCTCCAGGAGCAGCAGCAGCAGCAGTGCGTCAACACAACCATCACATCAACCTGCGCCATGGTGAGGGGTGTGCGCATGAAGGACTGGCGCAGCTGGCCATGCACACCAACGTGAGATGGGGGTGCAGTGTGAGGGCTGCCAGCAGTGCTGCTGCCAGCACTACTGCTCCTGTGCTGCTGCCAGTATTACTGCTCCTGCCTCTGTGTGATTGTGGCTGCCTGATTGTTGTCAGCCGCTCGCCGCTGCTGCTGCAGCTGCAATGTTCACTGCTGCTGCCCCTGTGGCTGCTGCCATGTCAGCGCCAGGCACAGCACGCCCGCCTCTGCAGCGTGCCAGACCTCTGACAAGGCGGGCTGCAGCGCTGCAAGCCGGGGCATTGTCTGACGCGCATAGCCCGGACGCTGCAGCTGCATACCTGCTGCGCTGCCTTGCAGGCCGACAGCAATGTCCTGTTGCAGCACAGAGCACACAAAAGTTTCAAGTACTAAGCATGTATTTTTGCTTTTGCTTTTGCTGTTGCTTTTACTTAAAACCCAGAAGGTATACACTCTGGCCCTGCTGCATTAGTTAGGCCTGTCTTGGTTTCCTCAGCAAGGGCTGGATGTGCAGCCTGGCACTTAAAGCTGTGTGCATGCTGCTGCTGCTGCTGCTGCTGCTGGTGCTGCTGCTGCTGCTGCTGCTGCTGCTGCTGCTGCTGCTGCTGCTGCTGCAGTGCGCTGCTGCTCCCACCTGGGATGCATCAGGCGGCAGGAGGCGCGGCTGGGCACTTCCAGCCATGTACCGCATGGCGCCTGGTGTGGCGCGGACGTGTCTGCTGTAGCCACTGTGCACCGAAGTGCAGTGCTGGTGCAATGCGCATGGCGGTCACCAGCAATTGATGCAGAAACACAAGTGACGCACAGCTAGTGTGTGACACGCGCAAGCTAACTGCATGTTCACGTGGCACCTCCCTGCGAGCAGCCCACATCACATCTAACTGCCCTGTTGTTACAACAAGGGCAAGAAACCCCAGAGGCTGCACGTTTGTGCCGCAGCTGACATTGACACAGTAGGCCTAGCCTGGACTGCACAAGCTGTACAGGTGTCCTCAAACAGCACACTGCTGCAGCTCGGTGCGCATGCACATACAAGCAACAGCGTTGTGTCAAAGTCAGACAGGGCAGCTGTGAGCTGGTGCAGGCCCGCCACCCACCACAGGCAGCTCTGACTCCTCAGCTGAACCAACGCACCGCCGCACTGCTGGTGCCGCCATCAGCCCTGCTGCCTGGCTTCCCGCAAGGCCTGACAGCTGCAGCAGCAGCAGCAGCAGCAGCAGCAGTGTGGCGATGTGGCCGAACTGCCCTGCTGCGTGTATCTGTGAAGCCCGTGCAGCACCAGCAGCTGCTGCCGCAGCTCCCACAAAGGGTGGACGCGCCTGGCCAAAGCAGCAACAGCAGCAAAATGCAGGTGTGGAACCACCGAAAAGGAGAACAAGGTGCTCACGCACAGCCCAGACACATGGACGGCAGGTTGTCTGTGCCCGCACAGGCAAAATGTCCCAAAGCAACTGCCTGCTGTCTGCTGCATAAACGAAACAAATGTGCTGCTTTGCATGCACACGCTGTGTGCTGTGTGTTGCTGGCTGTAGCAGCCCTCACCTGCAGGTCACGAACTTGCAACCGATCGTGCTCGAGCAGCAGCGCCCCACACCAGCGGCAGTGCCAGCTGTTGGTACAGGAGGCGCAACCCGCACACGGCAAACAGGCCAGCAGTCACACCAGCCAGGGCGGCAACAACAGCTGCAGCAGTGTCCCCCCCTGCTGCTGCTGCTGCTGCTGTGCCGCATGGCCGTCCCGCTGCTGCTGCCCCTGTCGCCGCTTCAGGCGACGGCACCACCGCTGCTGCATCTGCAGCAACTGCAGCTGCCCGCTGTGACGCTGACCTGTCATCCACAAGCAGCACATCGTCATCGCTGTCAGCAGCAGCAGCAGCAGCAGCAGCAGCGGCAGCAGGAGCAGCAGCAGCAGCACTGCCACCTGCAGCCTTCCCTGTTACTGCAGCGTGTGCCTGCTCGGGCAGGTCGCTCACCCGACACTGACGGCACACCTCCTCAACCCTCCTTCAGCCGCTCCGTGTCGTGCATGCTTGCTCAAGGTAGGCAGCCACGACAGCGTCCTTGGCACCTGCTGCTTCGGATGATGGCTGCTGCATTGAGTGCTGCAGCGCCGGTGCTGGGGAAGGCCTAGCTGTTGCTACTGCTGCTGCTGCTTCTGCTGCTGCTGTTGATGCTGCATCTCCTGCTGGTATCGGCTCAGGTAGAGCCTGCACTGGCTTCTGCCGCTGTTCCTGGCTGTCGTGAAGGCTTGCTGCCTTTGCAGCTGCTGCGCTGCTACTGCCAGGCTGCTGCTGCTGCTGCAGCTGCTGCGGCCGCTGTTCACTAACTTCAAGGTTGTCCGCACCACAGCTGACTGGTCAGCGCGCTGCTGCTGCTTGCTGGCGCAGGCAAGCCCCAGCATGACTGCATCAGCATGGCTGCAACTGCTGCTGCGTCCAGAGGAGTCCCATAACTCGTGTTACTGGCAGGATGGCTGATGAAACAGGAACTGCTTATTGCTTGTTTTGGGTGCCTGCTGTGAACCTGGTTCCTGCAAGCTGCGTCAGGGACATAGTGGGTGGTGCTGTTGCCGCTGGCAGCTGTACAGCTGCACACATGTGTGTGCCAGGCTGGCGACAAACAGTGCAGTTCAGGTCAATGAACCCAGAGCAGCAGCTGGCATCAGAGTTACAACATCATGACTACATGATTTGATACTTATAGCCTGCAAAGCACCCTTTAAGGCTGAACAGACGCTGCTATAGCTGCTCTTCAGTGCCATACCTGGCACCTCAGCACGCTGAGATCCGGCCGCGCGATGGCATTGCGATCTGTTAAAGTAGTGCAAGCAGGAGCAGGGTCTGCCAAAATACGGTCTTGTGTGCTGTTATGGTTGACAGAGGCGCACACAGTGGACACTCGTCTCGGACCGGCGAGTGACACCTGAAAGCTCGCTGCGGAGAGATAAGTGAATAGGATGCGGAGAGTCTAGTAATTGTAAGGTTTTAAGGAAGGCCTGGGTACAAGCCAGGCGCCGCAGCTACTGCTCTGTTTCCATGGCAGGAGTGGTAGGGTTTTTGAGCATTGGTCACACCAACACCCTGTGTACTCTCCCTCTCTAAGGGCCAACACTAAACATGCACTTTAGAGTCCGTGCCAGAACAGTTCAGGTTTAGCAGCTATCTTGTGAGCACACGGCTGGGGCCATCTCCTGCAAGTGAAGCACTGCTGCCGTTCATTTCATGATGTTCTGCCACACAGTTCAGCAGACCAAGTTGTGTGTAAAACATGTGAATGCATAGTACTTTCAGACAACGTGGTCATGTATCATATACAATGATCGATTGTCATGGCAGCAGCTGCACCATTGCAGCAGTGCTGCTGATCACCAGCTTCGCTGTGCATGCACTGCGGCTGTGCTGTGCAACATGGTGTTTGCGCACAGTAAGGTGCGTAACGTTCCGCGTCTAAACCAGCAGCAGGTGTCACTGCAGCGGCAACAGGTGGCTGTCAGTCTGATGTACCAGCGGTGTGGCTCGCGGGCGCCATGCAAGCTGCAAGCACACAAGTCAGCCATCCTGTGCTGTGTCTAGATTGCTGTGCTGATGCTATTGCTATGGTGCTGTGCTGCATGTCTCTTTGGCCGGCGATGATTCCCAAGAGCATGTGATTTGGTGCTGCTGTGCTCTGCAGGACCACCCGATGCCCTGGCGGCAGCCATTGGTGCCGGACGAGGCGCGCACGCTGGGGTGAGCATCCTGAGGCATACTGTGTGGTACAGGCTGCTGGATGCTGGGCGGCTCTGGGGAGGGTTTGCAGGAGAGGGGTGGTGGACTGCAGGCCATGGGGCAGCTGTTGCCATGGCAAGGCAGTGCACGTCTGTGCATGTAGCAGAGGGGTGCATGGCTGGCTGTTGGGCTCTGTGGGGGGGCTGCGTGCTGGTGCTGGAGCTGCACTTTGGTTGCTTATGATAGAGGGCTGGCAGTGCTGATACGGTTTGAAGCGACACAGCTGTCATGTTATGGTCAGTCTGTGAGCCCTGCCTGTCTGCCTCACTGCAACCTGTCGCTGACTGAACCCTCCTGCAGGCTGGGCGACATGGGTGCTGAGGGCATGGCCAGCAGCACAGGCAAGATGCAGCTCTCCACAGCAGCAGCAGGCGCGGCTTCCGCACGCTGCCTGCCTGCCTGGACATGGGCACCATCAATGCTGCGCTGCCAGCAGATCGGGCTACAAGGGCCTGCACTAGCCAGGTATCTGTGTGATGGCGGGTTTCCTGTGCTTCCACCACCACCAGCAGCAGCAGCAGCAGCAGTAGCAGCAGTAGGCGAATAGGTTGCTACTTTGGGCAGAGCAGCATGCTGTGCGCAAACTCACCTTGTGTCGTGCAATGGTGACAGGGGGGTGGTTCATCAAAAGACAGCAGTTGTGCGATGAACCCAGTCAGTGCCTGGTGTGGATGGCTGCAGCATGCTGTCTTGCAAGCATCCTGGATCTGCTTTGGTATGCTGATGTGGCATCTGCAGGGGCTCACCAAGCTTGGGCACTTGAGGCATGTGTGTGCAGACCAGCTGCATGCAGCAGCTGTACAGACTGTGCGCAAAATCCCCTGGCTGATGCTATCGCTAGTAGCAAAGCCAGGGAAAGTGGCAGCTGCAGACCACAGCTCACGGTCGTGGGCCTCTCACCTGCACACATTGCATAGCTCAATGCACGATGATATGTGTCGGCGAAACAGCCGAACCCCGCATCGCTGTCTGGGGTTTACAACGGTAGCATGGCCAGATACATGACGCACTTGTTTTCTTATATGAAATATCGGAGCAAGGCTGCATCAGAAGCGTTGCACATCGTCGGTTGTGGCTGTAGCGATCTTGCAAGCATTCTTTTGGCGCGTAGCCAGAAGCCTGGCACTGCACCCATCGCTTTTCCTTTGAAACCTTCAACAGTTTTTGCGAACCTGTGGCTTATAAAGATTTTTAAGCGAGCAAGGCACTGCGCTAGCTGACCACAGCTTCCGCAACATGCACCATCAGCAGCAGGAGCGCCAGTGCCCGTGGGCGGCTCGCAGTGCTCCCAAGCCGGCGTTCGCGCTGCAGTCCGACCATGCACCTGCGCCTAGAAAATTGGGGTCGCGCCAGAGTGAGTGCTAGCCAAGCTGTCATGTGCTTCCTCTTCTCAACTGGTTGTGTTACAGCAGTGAGGTTTGCAGACCTGCAGCAGGCTGCCTACCCTACAGAGCGCACTTCAACAACACTCAACTTCAGCTAGGACCTGATTGCTGGTTGCCAGGGCATTGGTTGCATGGCTTGTGCCTGGTACAGTACGTGTCTGTAGTGCAGGCAACCCTTCACAGGCACAAAGGGTGCAGAGCCACAGCAAGCTGGCATTGCCTATTTGCAACAGCTTTGTCAGCTGGCAGCCAGCCGTCGGATGCACCTCTCATCTGCTTGCATGGCAGCAGTCGCGCATCATCATAAATTCCTTGTTTTTGCCAACCGCCATTGCCACAACACACCCTTCTTTTGTCCCACATCCACCAACTCTGCAGGCAAGCACCTGCAGGCCCGCGTGGACCTTGACGACACGCTGGCCAACATCTCTTCTGCTGGAGAAATCCGACAGAAGATTGAAGCTTCCAGGCAGCAAGAGCAGGAGCAGCTGCAGGTCACTGACAACACAGAGTTGCGGCGAGATATAAAAGAACACTACAATCGGATCCGCCGCGAGTTTCAGATGCACCTGTCGCTGCTTGAGGCCAACCGGCAGCACTACGAGTCAGCAGATGCAAGCGACCCCGCCATGCTGGCAGCTCGGCTGAACGCAGCAGCCCAGCAGCACTATTCAGAGGAGGAGCTGGCTGCTCGCAAGTTCGTGTTCACTGCTGAGTGAGTGCAGCATAGTGGTCATGCGGATGGATGGTCTTCAGGGCTTGCAGGACAGGGTCCTGGTTGAACACCTGCTGCCATGCCTGCCCGTACAGCATGCCGCAGCAGGGTGGCAGCAAGCAGCAGTAGGCTGCAGTGGTGCGTGCAGCGCAGTGGGTGTCAAGCTGCCCGCCGAGTGATACAGAGGAGCGTGCAGTGAGGGACTGCACTTAAGGGCCTCCTCTATTGCCTGTGTGTTTACTGCGCTCCTGCCCCCACACATCTTGCCCCATCACTTGCCTTTCCACAGGTCTGCCACCATACGTGTGGGCTTCGTTGGTGGAGCAATCGACTATGCAGTCATCCCTGCTCACGCTTGCGACGGAGAGGTGATGGTGGCCAGAGTGCCGCACAAGCTGGAGACTGATTGGGTGCAACGGTACCAAGCAGAGCAGCTAAAAATAAAGACAGATTACCTGGCAAAGCTTGGCGGAGGTGGCAAACCAGTCGGCGAAGGTGCCCTGACAGCAGAGCAGCAGAGGGAGCTGGCCATCCTGCTGGGAGCTGGTGACTATGAGTGCCACTTTGGTGACTCGTGGCTGCGGTTTGTGCTTGAAAGCAGCAACGCCAACCACCACTGTAACCACGTTATCAGCATAGCGCCCACTGGCCTGGTGCGCTTCATTGATGGCATGGCAGCAGCCAAGCGCAGCGTTGAAGAAGCAGGTGGCAGGTGAGTGTGGGGTTTGCCAAGCCCGCTGTGCAGCAGGTGCCTGGTTATGTCAGCCAATGCTAGCCAGGCGCCGCATGAGTGGCGCTGTTGCTGCACCAGTGCATAGGTGTGCACCACTGTCACAGGCGACAGGTGTGTGGGTTGTGTGCAGGCCACGCTCACAGCCAGTCACTGCTGTTCTGCTGGTTTGGTGTGTCTGTCAACAGCTTGCCTGCCAGCAGCACTTGCCTGGTACTTCAAGTATTGCGATGCCGCTGGCCTTCTCCTGCTGCTGCAGCTTTCACGCGAGCGTGGCCACCTGCAACAGGCGGCTTGGAGTGGTGGTGACTGCGCTGCAGCTGCAGATAGACCCGCAGGGAGAGGTGCTGAGCGAGGGCGGCATCCAGCTGCACTCCGGCCACGGCCCCAAAAAACTGCATGGCGGCTGCTGGTCCAACCACACGGGCCAGGTGGCAGCAGGCGTGCAAGGTGCGCAGCAGCTGAAGTCACTACCTGTCTTGTGGTGTGCCGCGCACCCAGCCCACACCACCACCCACAGAACATGCCACCCGTGGCTGCAGCAACACGCTCAGTCTGCCATCGTGTGCCTGCCTGCTGCAAGGCACTATCAACTCACACTGCACCCCCCTGCCTGTCTTTGCTACCTCGCTGCTGCCAAGCAGACGCAGTCGTCATGATCTGCGATGACCAGCTGCAGCGCGTGTGGCTGAACAGCAACGGCGAGGCTGCGTGGGGCATGCCCAACGGCTGGGAGCTGCTGTCACGGCTGGTGGGCGTGCAGGTGGGGCGTGTGTCGCCGATGCCAGGGAAGGGCAAGGACCCCGAGCACGTCAACCAGATGCTGGCTACGCTGGACATTGCTGTGGAGGTGCGCAGGCGAGGGGTGCTCATAGCTTGTTCTAGTGAGGTGCTTGTGGTCCAACACTGCGTGTAGGCAGGGCCAGCTTGCCTGCCTTATGGATGTGAGTGTGCTGTTGCCACTGCTTTGATAACACTGTGCTCACTACACATGGGGGTGATTGTGCAAGGGCCATTGAGGAGGTTGTAGTGTTGAAGGTCAGTCCATGCGCTGGCAGGCTTTGGTGCAGTATGGTGTGGCTCCTGCTGCTGTCAATGCTGGTGATGGGCAGAGGTATGTGTGTGCAGGCGCCCAGTCGTGCATGCTTTCCCTCCTTAAAGCTGTAGCGAGTTGAACACGATGGAACGCCAGAGACAGGCAGGTGTGGCAGCCAGCGGGGAGGGATGCCACAGGTGCATTTGGGTTGCGCAACAGTGCTTGAGATTGATTTATTGTTCACTGCTGCCCTTCAACAACAGGAAGCAGGCGTGCCTGGGGCAGCTGGGGCGGCCGTGAGCACAGCCACACTGACCCAGAAGCTGGCTCGAGCACAGGCGCAGCTGCAGCCACCGACACTGCTCAACCCTGCAGCTAAAGCAGCGGCAGCAGCAGCAGCACCTGCAGCAGCAGCACCTGCAGCAGCGTCAGTGCCAACAGCAGCGCTTGTGCCCTTGGGAGTCATGCCACCATTGAATCTGCAGCAGCCTCTGCCCTCGAAGCAGCAGCAGCAGCAGCAGCAGCAGCAGCAGCAGCAGCAGCAAGGCCAGTATCTGGAGGCACACCTGCAGCAGCAGCAGCGGCAGCACCAGCGGGACAACACAACCATGTTGCGCCGGCCGTGGGAGCGTGGAGGGTCCGCCGGGCGGGCGCCCGAAAACTCCCGCGCGTGTGCGGGCGGCGGTCGGCGGTGCGGGTGCCGCCGGTGGGCTGGGGGCGTGGGTGGGAGGCGACGTGTGTGGCGGCGGTTCACGCTGCGCGCTGTGCGCTGAGCGGCGGCGCGGCGTCGAGTTTTCGGGCGCCGGCTGGAGTTTTCGAGCGCCGCCCGAAAACTCTGGCTCGCCTGTGATGGTGCTGGCGTGGGGCTTGGGTGGTGGTTGCACGCGTCTGTGCAAGAGACTTTCGGGGACAAGGTGTGGCGCTGCGATGGGGTGCATGTTGCAGCTGCAGGTACTGCTGCACATGTGCTGTACAGCACACGCGACGCTGGCGTTGTTGTTCCGGCGTGAAGCGTGTGTCAAATGAAACAGAACTGTATGGGTGTGCGATGGAACAATCCACGTGTACTTCGTCGCGTCGCATGTCCGGGATTACGAGACCTGGCGGGTTAGGGTTGTCACGTCGACGTGCCTTCGGTGGTGCAGTCACTACCACTACTCATACCGTGTCGGGCCTTGATCAGTAGTATAAGTGAATATTGCACACACATTCAAACATGAATAGGGTTCCACAATACCTGATTAGCAGGATCGAGATCTCGAAGCTACTCCCCCGAGCTCTTTGGCTGTTACAAGTGCCAGACGTGTGGACAGCAGTCTGCTTTCTGCGAATCAGACCCTGCCGGGAGAGAAGCAGCGTCCGTCTGCTGTGCCACCGGTGCTGGGCCGCAGCGTTTCATCCATCGCACAAGGACTTGCAGAAGGCGGTAGACGAGACAGTGACAGGGCGTGCTTCTGTCGTCGTTGCAACGCACTGATCGTGCACCACCTCAGCACAGAGGTACGTCGAGTCACAACACGCACACGTCTTCCGCTCCGCAACACGCGCTTAAAGACACTGTGCCTGCACTGCAGTGAGCGTGAACAGCGCGCAGTGGCAGTTTCTGCAGCGCGTGAACTGGCTGTGCGAGGCTTGTGGTGAGATAGTCCGAGAGCAGCAACGTCACCAGCAGCACCAGCAGCACGTACCATCGGGCAACCAGCACCACGAGCAGCTTGGCCCAGTGTCACCTGCCACGACCACACGCACTGTGCGCACAACTACCCATCCCAGCAGCAGCAGCAGCAGCAGCAGCGTCAGGAAGTGCCAGCAGCGCTTGTGTGTACAACACAGAACTGCACTCTTCACTGGCCAACAGCGGTGTGTTCAACGCGATTGACGTCATAGCTCGCCAAGTGCGCCAACGGCAGGCCAGCAGTGTGCGTGCACCAGCGCCAGTTCTGCCATCATTTGTGCCGATTTTTAGGTAAGCGTCCGTCAAAAGCCATCGTATGTTCACCGGGAAAGCAGCAGCATGTCGTCAGTGATGTCACGAGGATTCCTTGCGCACATTTGCGTGTGTGTTTGCCACCATACAACACATGTGCAGCATGCCATACCAGCTGATGCAGTGCCGCAGTTGCTACAGCTCACCAAAACTGATGTACGCAGGACCGGCGACCTACCACCAGCCTTGACCAGCAGCTGCAGGTGCGATAATGGTTCACGGTAGATGACATGCATTAATTGCTACTGAAACTTGCGTTTGTTAACTGACTGTACCACTGCATGGTGTGCAGGGTGCTGCTGACAACCCGATTGACATTGCGACAGTGACATTGCCGCCCTGTCTGACGATGAGGTAAGCACTGGTAACCACAAATACAGCAGCAAGTTCCTGCACTCTAGTGTCGTAACATGGCATGCACGGCTGTGCTATATTTGCAGCATTGCAGATGACAGTGGCAACACATACAGCTTACATACTTCTGCACCACTGCTGTGTCTGCTGCTGTTTACTGTATTGTCTGCAGCTGGATGCTGACCATTACAGGCCAGCAAAGCGGCAGCATACACAGGATCTTGCTTGCTGCTGCTGCTGTTACTGGTGATACCAACCAGAATCCCAGCTCAACCGCAGCGGCGGCGCCAGCAGCAGCAGTTGCAGCAGCAGCAGCAGCAGCAACAGCAAGGGCAACAACAGCAGACCCAGCACCTGCAGCAGGCAGCATCAACAGCACTGCTGGCAAGCCTCCCACACCAACAACAGCTGCCCCACAGCTGCCACAGCATAGTCAACAGCCACTGCAGCAGTTGGAGGCAGCTGCAGCTGTCTCCACAACAACTGCAGCAACACAGCAGCGGCAAGCCCGTGGCGGCAGACCCAAAGGCGCCAAAGACAGGCAAAAGAGGAAGGTCCCTGTACGTAAGAAGCACGTCTTGGCAGCAGTTGCTGGTATAAATGTGCACAACGGCAGAGCATCGTCACATGTTGCTGGTGGTGCACATACACTGGCAGCACTAGCAGCGGCAGCGGCACCAGCACCGTCAGCATCACCATCACACAATGTGCAACCACCGGTGGATGGCTTGGCAGCAGCAATGCCAGCAGCAGCAACCATAGCTGCTGCTGCTGCTGCTGCTGCTGCAGGGCAGGATTAGCAACAGCAAACAGACGTCGCGTTGGTCAGCGTGCAGCAACGTCAACACGAACAGCTAGTGCTGCAGCAGCTGCACTGCAGCAGCAATGCCACCTGGAGGCGGGCCAACTGTAATTGGCCGAGGGCAGCAGGCACCGGATGCAGACTTCATCCAAATGATCTTGCAATGCCTGTGACCACATGGTCCTTTACCGTGTCAGGTGGTGGGGGTGATGTGCCGCGCATTTGGTGTGACAAGTTGAAAGATTATTTTGTGTTGTATAACATGAAGGGAGCAGTTGCATTGGAACGTGGCAAGCTGAACAGGCGACTGCATTGTCAGGCAGTTTTTGAGACCCATAGCTTTGCTGACAACATCACTGCAAAGCGTTTCTACAATCACATGCGTGCTTTTATTCTGATTGCTCAAGGCACTCCAGCCAAGTTCACCATGAAGCCACTGGCACCTGGCCAGACCTTCCAGCACATGCTAGAATACATCCAGAAAGACAGCAATCAATCGCATCTTGCATTCCGCAGCAATTTGTGTCTGAGCAGGACATTGCAGAAGCCCGCAATGCTTACCACGAGGTGCCTGAAAATAATCATTGGAAGGGCAAGGTCATCATCACTAAAGCCAATTTTGCTAAGTTGATGCATGCTCACTGGCATGCAGATTACGCGCCATTCTTGGTACCGCCAGACTTTCAGTTGCTTGCAATGTGTCAATCTGGCATGTATGTTCCTTCGCATAGCTGGTTGACTGCTGCACAAGGCCGCAATGCTGATATTGAAATGACGCACAATTGGCTGCTGATGGCGCATTGACCCACAGCCACAAATTTGCAGATGGTACAGGAATTGTTTTTCGGGTTTCACCATCCACAGCAGGCATTCAGATATTGGAAGCTGGTGGCGCCATCTGAGCGCGCAGGCCTGACACCAAACTTACCTGCATGTTTGACAAGATTGAGCAGTACGCTGACGATTGTGAGGGTGTGCGGCGGGTGTGTCGCTTGCTGCTTACATACTGCCAGCAGAACGCTTGGGATATGACGAACATGATACACTAGACATGTTGTTTGCAGAGGCATTTGATGCAGTGTATCGCACAACTGGTGGTGAGGTGCCACCAATGGCAGCACCACGCGTTCAGATGATGAGGTCATTGCTGAAGATCTCAACACAGCAGACCACAGCTTCGCGCAATGGCTGCTGCTGCCAGAAACTACCGTGTGCATTGAGGGTTCCGAATGTGTTAATATGCAACAGTGTGATAATTGCATGCATTGCATGTTTTGTTCCTACTGGCAAAGGTTGCTGCCGCAATGTGTAACTGGGGAGTATGTCAGGAGTTTTCGGGCGAGTTTTCGGGCAAAAACTAGTTTTTGGCGCAAAGCGAGTACACCATTATCCCGCGCCATGGTGAGGGGTGTGCTTGAGTGGTTTCATCAGCTGATACACTCCAGGTGGCCATGCACATCAACATGAGATGGGGTGCAATGTGATTGCCTGCATATGTGTGTCTGCAGTTGACATGTAGCTGCAATTTGCCCGTGCGGGGAGGGATGCCACATGTGCATTTGGGTTGCGCTTCAGTGCTTAAAATTGATGTTCTTTTCTTTCTGCACCCTGCTTTTATCACAGGAGGTGGCAGCAGGCATGCCTGCTGGCGGCGGCACTGCACGCGCCTCTGTCAATGTCTGCACGGGCTGCTGGCCTGGTGCCTTGCGCAAGGCACCAGGCCAGCAGCCCGTGCAGACATTGACAGAGGCGCGTGCAGTGCCGCCGCCAGCACTGCAACCACTGCCGCTGTCGCTGCCGCAGCAGCTGCAGCCGCCGCCGCAGCGGCAATGGCAGCAGGCGTGCATCAGCAGCGTTGCCCTCCCTGGGAGCAACAGCGCACCCGCATCCCCCCGCCAGGAGACGACGTCGGCCAGCAGCCGCCTGCAGCCATGCAGCCCGCTGCCGGCCACCTTGGTGGCAGCAGCAGCAGCAGCAGCAGCTCATGCGTAACGCACCCCAGCAAGCGCCACAACGGCAGCTCGACAGCTGCACGTGCAGCAGCAATGGCAGCAGCAGGGTCTGAGGGCTATGATGCTGCAGTGCAGCCTGGCGGCGGCCCACGAGCACCCCATGTGCCAGGGGTGGGACCAGCTGAGGCAGCACTGGCACCACGTGCACGGCAGCAGCATGCACCACGGCAGCAGCACGAGCACCAGCAGCATGCGCCAAGTGGGACCAAGTTCAGGCAGCATTCGCAGCAAAAGCAGGGCAGCAGCATGCGCCACTGCAGCAGCACCAGCAGCAGGCGCTGCCAGCACCAGTGCTGCGGCTTGGGAATCCCTTCCCAGACCTGGTTAATCTGCCGCGGCAGCTGGTGGAGGAGATGCTGCTGCAATTGATGCAGCAGGGCTTTTGCCACCTCATCCACCAGGAATCTGGCACGGATAGGGCTCACAACCGCCAGTTCATGCAGCGCCTGTATGGCTTCCGCGGCTCCCACAACCTGGAGCTGACGTCACCCGAGGTCATAACAGCAGAGTCCTCCAACTCGAGCAACAGGCGCAAGTTTGTTGAGCAGCAGGAGGCAGGTGCTGTCTGCATGAAGGTGCGAGTGATGGGACATAAGTGGGACAAGGTAAACCGCGGGGGCCCGGGTGCAGCAGCATAACCTGCTGCTGCACCCGGCCCCCGCGGTTTACCCTGTCCCACTTATGTCCCATCACTCGCACCTTCATGCAGACAGCACCTGCCTCCTGCTGCTCAACAGAAGCTGCTGCTGCCCTGCGGCGCAAGCTGGATCGCCATTCCCTGGTGCTGCTGGCCTGGCGCCTGCAGCATGAGCCGGACCTGCCGCGCGGCTGGCTGGCTGAGCTGCTTGGCGCAGACGAAGCAGCAGCAGCAGCGCCAGCAGCAGCAGCAGCAGCAGCTGCAGGTGGCACTGCAAGCCAGCAGGCACGCGCTGCAGTTCGCAGACAGCTGGCTGGTGCCGCTGTGGACAGCAGGCAGCGGTAGCCCACAGGCTGTCAACGGAGCAGCGCACTGACCTCTTGCAGCCCTAAGACCACAAAATGCATGTGTTGCACCTGCAATCATCGACATGAACACAGCTGCATAACAAGAAGGAGCAGATGTGGAATTGCATGCCTCAGCATTGTTGTTTTTTTCGATCTGGTCTCCTGTCCATCAAAGACGCCTTGAGTGCAGTGCTGGCAGGCAGGCAGGCGGGCAGGCAGGCAAGCAGGCATACTCTAATCTGCCACCACATCACGTGTGAGTCTGCCCTGCGTTTGGTGTTTTATTGTAGATTAAAGTATGCCTGGTCATGGCCAGAATGCCGACATTTAAAAGACCCACATATATAGGCTGCTGATGGCATGCCGCCAGGCAGTCACAACTTTGCAGATGGTGCAAGGATTGTTTATTTGACTTTCACCATCCGCAACAGCTTTGGCTAAAGTCGTGGATCCTTTTAAGCGCTGGCCTCACAACCGCATGGTTTTACATTCACATTTTGGAAGTCACATGCGTAACTTTTTTGCTGCTGTGGAAAAGTGCTGCTCCTTTTGACATGGGTGACTTCGCCCGTTTGGGGAGCCAGTGACAGGCTCATTGGGCAAAGAGCAAACCAAAGCACTCCAGGAAAGAAAGACCGAACTACCGAAGTAGGGTCACTGGCCCACCCGCAAAGGAGCCAAACAAGGCTCATGGGGTCCACAAAACTCAAAAGAAGACCATCAACCGAAAGAAGCCGCAACCTCAACAAGCTCAGAGAGCTCAGAACTCAGAAAGGAGCCAAACAAGGCTCATGGGGTCCAAAATGTCTCTCCACAACCAAAGGGGGGAAAGGGAGGCAGAGCATGCACACACAAGCAGCCAACATACAGTGTAGCCTAGCGGTAAATTCATGCAAAAGGGCAAAATATCTGGTAGCAGCATAGGTGGCACGGTGAACCACGCAACAAACCAGGATGGGGGTTGTGGCCTTCCTCTGTGGGGGCAGCATACTCCTCATGAGGAGTTTGATCAAACAACAGCACAACCGAGAAACAAGTATGGATGTCAGCATGGCTCAGGTGGCATCAAAATGCAACATAATGCGCAAAATCCAAAAGGTCCATGGGCAACCTTGTCTCAAGTGGCAAACTGGTGAAAGCTTAAAGAACTCAAAACGCTGACAAACGCAGCACTACAGCACAAAGGCAAGATGATTGCTGTGACAACGATGCTATGACATCACATATACGTAACACTCGCCAGGGCAGCAACAAGCGTCGGCGCACTACTGCAGACAGACTATATGCCTTGATACACATACATGTGCTCAGAGAAAAGAGAAAGGACAAAGCCATCCCTACCAAATCATCCTGATAACCATCCCACATCACATTGCAAACTGATTCCTGATATCATACGTCAACCAAATGTGAAGAATACGCAGCACTCTAACGCAGCAGCAGAAGGCAAATGTACCAGTTCAGCCACAATTCAATGATTTGGCAGCATGCTGAGGATTGAGGGGGGGGGGGGGCGCCGTGTTGCTGCTTTCCTACTCCCAGCTGAATGCAGGGACATGTCATGCGTGACTATGCTGCACTGAACATGCAGATGCTTTTGATGCAGCACTGCAGCTGCAGCACTGCAATGTACTGCACAGCCTGGGTGTGAGGTGCTGCTGTCATGCCGAACATGCATGCTTTGCCGAAATAGCATTGCAGTCTGTTAGACTAGTAAGCAGCAGCAGTCTGCTGCGTGTTATTGGCAGTGTTGCAGTATGGCAGGCATGTGAAAAAGATGAATAAGCAAAGGCAAGCAAGTGTCATGTGCATAGCATGAGCTTCCCTGTGAAGTGTACATTATAAGTTGGGTTGTTACCTAGTGCGATAGAAGGCAGCAATGTGCAAAAGCATGCGAAATGGCATGTGTTTCACTGCAGCCACGTGCAGGGCACTGCACTGAGTGGGCATGCCAAGTGCTGCTGCAGGGATTCTGCGTAGCAGTTATGGATGCATTTGTGCAGTGACGGCATGACAGCACAGCTGCACCCAATCAAGCTTTCTACGGGAGTGGCCTGGTACGTGGATCCTTTCTATTGCGTAGCTGATGGCTGGGAAACTATGTGATGTAAGTTACGATGAACTACACGATTAGCACACTGCACAGGGTTTTGCAGGCCGGATAGCCGAGGCTGGCCTCAATTCCCTACATAAGGCGCCTGGTGCAGCGCTATGTTGCATGCTTGAGAGAGCGAGAGACCTTTTCACTCTTCATCTGATACACACTACAAACATTCTTGAATGTCTGTGCTGCTTGTCTTGCGCTTGCCTACCCTTCGCCGACCAGGCAGCGGGCGCCTTCGTCCACGCCAGGGTGTATTAACACAAGGACGACGCTGTCGAGCCTTGCACCCCGACCACCACTGCTGGGTTGCCTGTCACAGGCTGCTGCTGGCAACCTGTGTCAGTGCGGACCAGCAGTGTTGCCAGCAGTAGCCTCGTCCATGGCTGCGTCTGGTGGATACAGCCACTTTCATCGTGACCTTGTTGTGCACCTCGGGTGCAGCTGTATGACCAATGCGCCCGTTCCGGTGCTGGCCTGATGTAAGGGAGCTCTTGCTGGCATTGCGCCATTCTTAAACAGCGTGGCGCTTTGCCAGCAGCAGCACACCAGCAGCAGGTCAGTCACTAGTATAATCCGGGTTGCCGCATGCAGTTCACATGTGATGAAAGGCTACGTGTCCAGGAACAGCTGTCAACAACGTCATGGCAAGAGGGGCAGGTAGGTAACAGGTAAGCCATAAATTCTGGCCTGGGGCTGGTGCCCGTAATCACCTGTTCGATTCAGGTGCAGGTCTTACGCACTATGTGCATGGACCGGCTGGCACAGCGCAGCCCTATGTAGAGCTGCCACCTGGGTCGGCAGCAGTAGTTGCCCCAGTTTGCACTGCACGCGTCGTTGGACTGGCAGGCCGTCAATGCAATCACCACAATCAGACGATCGCTAGTGGATGGCTTGCCTGCAGCAATGCCAGCAGCAGCAACGACACCTGCTGCTGCTGCTGCTGCAGCGGCGAGCTGAACAACAGCAATCAGCATCATGCTCGTCAGCGCATAGCAACATCAACACGAGCAGCAGCTGATGCTGCAGCAGCTGGGGGCGGGGCAGCAGGGGGGGACTGTGTTTGGGCCAGAGCAGCAGGCAACGCATGGAGAGAGTTGAAGTTAGTGGATCCTGCAGTTGTTCCTGCAACACCTGTGACCATATGGTCGTCCACCCTGTCGCGCGGTTGTGGTCTGACAAGTTGAACAAGTTACACAAGTACTTGGTTTGTGTAAAATGAAAGGAGCAGTTGCATTGCAACTTGGCAAGCAGACCAGCCGACTGATTGCCAGGGCAGTTTTTAGACTCATAGCTTTGCTGATGCATCACCGCTAGGCGTTTCTACAATCACATGCCTGGCATTATCACTACAACCAGTTTCAATGAGTGCTCTATAGCCTGGGTGCACAGTCAGCACTGCAGTCGTATGGGTGTTCCTCAAACATGATCAAGCCTCAAGCCTCGAGCAAACGTGACATTGCTCGTAATACTGTGCATGTTGGCTCGATCTTATCTTCCTTATCACTCAAGATTGTATGCATCCCTTCTAGGGATCTAGAAGAGATCTCTTGTCTGCTCCTGTAATTTGGAGGATGGGGTCATCAAGTCACTTGAAGAGACACAGCCGCAGCACTGCATGCAAAGCAAAACAGACATGCAATGTTATGCACAGTGATTACATATAGCGTACGTGATACTGGAGTGACCAGCCCATCACCATCTGACTGTGCCAACCTTAGCGGCCGCCTATCACATGCCCTGCAGCTGCGTGCTGCATCGGCTGTGCACAACATGTGGCATGTGGCTATTCTGCATCACAGGCTGCTGTTGCTGCTGCTGCTGCTCTGGCTTAACAGGCACCTGGCCTGTCTGAAGCTGCGGCTGCATAGCACCAGCTGCTTGTCCCGACAAGGGACCCTGCCCTGGTTGCTTCACTGGCTCGGCGAGCTGCTGCTGCTGCTGCTGCTGCTGTACTTGCAGATGCTGCTGTGGCTGCTGCTGTTGTGCTATCGTTGCTTCCAGTTTCACAGCCACCGCCGTATGCTGCTGCTGCTGCTGCTTGCCCACAACATGCTGCTGCCAGTACTGCAGCAGCTCCTGCAGCACAACGCCCAGGTGCTGCGTCTGCAGCCAAAACCCAGCTACAGCGTCAGCTGACCTGGACCCTGCTGGGGCAGCGCAGTCTGGTAGCGGCCGTTGCTCAGTGCTGGCAACAGTGGGATTTGCGCACCCCGCTGCCGCACGGTGTGCCGCACAAAGCCACGGATTGCTGCAGCAGCAGCTTGGCGGGAGGCAGCCGCAGACGCCTGTTGCTGCTGCTCCTGCTGCTGTGGTGCTGCTGGATCCTGCTGTCTGATCAGCACCTTCACCCGGCCATGGCACACAAACAGCATCTCAAATACTAGCACACTTGCTGCTGCTGCTGCTGCTGCTGGCGCGTCCTGCTGCTGCTGCTGCTGCTGCTGCTGCTGCTGCGGCAGCCAGTCCACCCTGTACCGCACATGACACGGCCCAGACACTGCACAGCTGCTGACTGCCCTGTAGTGGACTGGTCCTGCGAGATGTGCAGGTGCTGCTGCCAGCGCAGCCGCAACGCCTGCCAGCGGCCAGGTTACCAGGCCCAACGCATCAAGCAGCAGGTCCACACAGCCCGAGTTGACCATGTCACAAAGCTCATTCAGGACGTCAGCAGGCACATGCGGTGCGTTGCACTGCATGCTGCACGTCACTGCCAGCGCATCTGACACCGACGCTGCCTTGTCCTGCGGCCAGCCGCCGGCTGCTGCTGGAGCGCTGCCACCGGCGCCAGCAAGTGCCTTTGGGCGCACGTCGACCCATGTCGTGGTGGTGCTGCTGCTGCTGCTGCCGCTCCCCCTGCTGCTGCTGCTGGTGCTGGTGCTGCTGTGCGTGGCAAACTCGAAGCGCGGCTGCCATTGCACGGCAAACTGCATCCGCTGCCTGCTGCGTTCGGTGCTGCTGCTGCTGCCTGCAGCAGGCTGCTGCAAGGGTGCCCCACACTCCAGGAGCGCTGTGCAGCAGCTGTACTGAGCCAGACGCACCAGCCCTGTGCCTTCCCAATGGAACAGCAGTCCGTAAGGACAACTGCTGCTGCTGCTGCTGGTGGTGGTGGTGGTGCCGGCAGGAGCACCTGCTGCCCCTGCTGCACTGTGTGTGAGGCTCATCTGCTGGCCTCCACCTGCCAGCTTGCAGTTGCTGCTGGGCAGCTGGCCGCTGCCAGCCGCGCCCTCACCACTGTGTGGTAGCAAGCCATTGGCCATGCCAGCAGCACCTGCTGCTGCTGCTGAGGCGTCGTCCGATCCGTCTTGCTGCCGAGGTTGCTGCTGCTTGGCGCGCTTGGCCGCAGGAAGCGCCGCATCAGCCTCTGCCATCTCTACATCACCATCCCCGCCAGCGGCAGCACCAGCAGCAGCAGCGCCATCGCCAGCTGCTGCTGGCGGTGCCGCCATCGCTGCTGCTGGCGTGCCGCCTGACCGCCCCGGCCGCAAGCTGCTGCTGCCGACCTGCACAACCTGCAGGCGCTGCGCTCCCCATGCCAGGGTTTCCAGCCTGTTCAGGAACAGCTGCATGTGCAGCAGCCGCAGCAGCTGCAGCACCGCACAGCGCACGCTGTCGCCCGCCCGCAGGTCGTACTGGTATACGTCAGCTGGCCCTGCTGCTGCTTGGCTCCGCCACTGACTGCAGCAGGTCCTGCAGCCGATCCTGCCCCGCCCGCTGCTGCAGGTGTTTGGTGGTAGAAGCTTCCCCGCACATGCATGCGCCACTGCCCATACTCAGGCCCCGTGCTGAACCACACCTCACGCAAACCCAAGCTGCTGGGAATGCAGCCGGGCTTGCGCTGCAGCTGCTGGAACAGCTGCACACCTGGCATGCCCAGGAGGCGTATGCCTGGCTGCTGCCACACCTGCTGCTGCTGCTGCTGCTGCTGGATGCCTGCTGCTGCAGTGCCCTGCACAGCTCCCGGAAGCTGAACAGGCGGCAGCTGCAGCAGCTGCACCTCCTCAAGCTCAAGCTGCAGTGCCTCCAGCTCCAGCTTCACACGTTCAAAGGTGAGCCGAGCTTGGCACCACCGCACTGCCGCTCCCAGCTCTGCAACATGTTCATCAGGCTGTAGCAGCTGCCCGCGCACGCGTGGCTGCCGCCGCTGCTGCTGCTGCTGCTGCTGCTGCTGCTGAGGTTGCTGCTGCTGAGGTTGCTGCTGGTCCGGCTGCTGCTGGTCGGCTGCTGCGGCTGTGGCTCATCTAGTGGTGTCCCCACAGTGCCATCAGCTGCATCACCCTCCCGCTTCCGCTTGCGCAGCTGAGCTGTAGCTGCCTCGCCACCACCACCACCACCACCACCAGCAGCAGCAGCATCAACCGACAGCGCACCGACGCTGCTGTAGCAGCTGACAGGCACCCTGATGCGCTTCAAAGCAGGCCCGACTAGTCCCTGAGCATCACACAGCACCAGCAGCAAGCAATCCCGTGACTCTCCCACAACGCGCCGCCGCGGGAATGACATGCAGAGGGTAGGGCCCAGCGCAGCAGCGCACGACCGCAGACCTGCTGCTGCAGGCTGAATGGTGCCTGTGCCGGCGGCTGCTACTGCTGCTGCTGCTGCTGCCCTGGAGCTGCCGCCGCCAGCCAGTGTACCACCACACCACGCCCCGCTTTCTAAGAGAAGCATATAGGGTGGAAGCTGCAGGTTCGGCATGGCCAGGTACATGGTATGCTGACTCGTACTCTTGATAGGGCTGACACCTCCAAAACCGCTGCTGCTGCTGGCAGCCATTGCTGCTGCAGCGCCTGCGCCGTCGCTGCTGTTGCTGCTGCCGCCGGGCGCTGCCGCTGCTGCTGCAGAGGGGAGGTACAGCAGCTGCGGCGGCTGCGACAGGCCCTTGAACGTGTGGTGCGTGTGATGCAGCGCAAGCGTGCGTGCTGCTGCAAGGAAGCTGCTCAGTTGCATCTTCATCCACAGCTCCCCGCACAGGTCAGTGATGCCTGCCGCCAGCTCCTGCAGTGCTGCTATCGCCGCCTGCTGCTCTGTTGCGCCAGGCCTGCGGTGCAGCAGCTGCTGCCGCGCAGCTTCCTGCTTGGCTTGCAGGGCCTCCTGATGCTGTGGGTGGCGCGTCGACGGCAGCGGGGTGGTGTGACATGTGCACGTCAGTTTGGCATTAGCTGAAGGCAGCTGTGAACGCAGCTGAAGGGAGCACGACCAGTTCACCATGTCTTGAGCAGCAAGAGAGCAGCACGCACTGGTCCGCATAACGGACAGTATGAGATGGTGACTGAACCCACGTGTGACTACTCTCTCTCATATGACAAAACCAGTGACAGATTTAGGCCGGGTGTGGCATGCGTAGACCCCAGCTGCAGTCATGCTCATGCGTCTGCACAGCTTGTTGAGCTGCGTATTGAGCTGCCCCGTCTCCAAGCAGTCGCACGCGACTCAACAGAACACACCATCCAAAACAGTGACAACACGTCTTCTTCGCACACCCCACCCACCCACCCACGCACGCACGCACCCACGCACGCACCCACCCACGCACGCACGCACGCACGCCAATCGCACCTCTGCAGGGCTCGCCAAAGTTTGGCTGTGCACCCCAGAAACAGCAGCAGGAACAGCATTGCACAGCACTGCACAGCACATGGTAAAAACCATGCTGTTGTCCCACTCACATGCCTCAGCGGGAGGTTCGTCTCCATGTTGAGCTGTTCATTGCAGGCGCTGCCAAACAAACACACGCCCAAACGGCCATGTACATCCGTTGCACAACACTATCTGCGCCGTATCAAACTCACATGCCTCAGCAGGATGTTCATCTCCATGTTGAGCTCCCCGCCAAATGCGCTGCCAGGCCGCAGCACAGCCCGGCCGGACCACGGCTGGAACGACACAGCCACCAACATGTTGCCGTCCAGCACCAGCACCAGCTGCTCAGGCATACGCACTCCAGCAGCAGATATGCTGCTGCTGCTGTCACCTGCAGGGTTGCTGCTGCTGCTGCTGCCGCCAATTACAGCTGCAGTGATGGCTGCTGCACTTGAGCCGGCTGGCTGCTGCTCCCCTGTGTCACTGTCTCGCACTGCAGCCGCGGCCGCTGGTGGTGCTTCTTTTGGCGCCTGTCCAAAGCTGCACAGCTGCAGCTGCGCAAACGGCTCCAGGCCACGCTGCCGCAGCAGCTGCCCAACGACGCGCCGCAGTATCTGCAGCTGCGTGCTTGCCGTGACTGCTACAGCCTGCAGCAGCAGCCCTTCCATGTCCACTGTATGGCTGTCCAACAGCAGCGGCACCTGCTGCAAGCTGCCTGGGACTCGCAGCGGCGGCAGGTGCATCACCTGCGCGGTCCCGTCGCTGCCTAGTCCCACCTCCACGGCCGGCAGCGTCGCCGTCGCGGCTGCATCTGCTGCCGCTGCTGCTCCGCTGCTGCTGCCGCCTGCTGGCTGTTGGGCAAGCAGCACCGGAACTTGCTGCCAGTAATGCATGCGTATGCCCGGGGTGAGCACCTCGGCCCGTGAGAGCTTCAGGTGACCCTCCCACCTGCTACCTGGGCCGGCGAGCTTCTCAGCAGCAGCACGCACCTCATGCAGCAGCACCTGAGCTGCCACGTCACGCAGCACACCGTGCATGACACGCAACGGGATGGTGACCTCATCGGCTGCAAACTTATCCAGCTGCAGTTCCCGGCCTGCATCCTTGGCGGCATCTCTGCCTGAGGCTGATGCGCCGCTTATTCCACACGCAGCGGAGCCGCCTGTTGTGCCGGAGGCAGCCGGCTGTGCTGTGCTGGTTTGTCCGCTGCTGCCACCCACCGACTGCTGCTGTGATGCCGTCCTGCCTGACGCGGCTGCTGCTGCGCTACCTGCAGGTGCCCGGTCTGCAGCAGCGGCAGCGTCTCCTGCCAGCCCTGCAGCACCCCTCTTTGCTGCTTCTACTGCTGCTGCATCAGCTGCATACCACATGCGCTCCCGTAGAGCCCGCAGCAGCTGCTCCAGCTGCACCTGCCGCAGCGGTGGCTTGGCAGCTGCATTTGGCAGCAGCACTGCATGAGTCAGCGTCCACTGCCATCGCACCTGCACGCCCGGCTCAGTGGGGCTACTAGTTGGGCCGCTTGCACCGTCCTCTTGCTGCTCGGCTGCTGCTGCAGCTGCTGCTGAGGTGCCTGCTTCATTTGCCTGCTGCTGCTGCTGCTGCTGCCCGCCTGGCTCGACTTGCTGCTGCCCGTCCGCCTGCTGTGCTGCTGCTGCTGCTGCTGCCTCCTGGGCCTCTGCAAGTTGAGGCGGGTACGGCTGCTGGAAAAGAGACAGCTGCACCTCATACAGCCCTTGGCAGCTGAGCACTGCATAGCCACCGGTAACCTGCACGAGCTCTAGGCAGGGTGGCAAGTGTGCCTGCAAGCAGCAGGAGCAGCAGCAACAGCAGCAGCAGCAGCAGTGTAGCATGGCAAAGAACAACAGGAACACAGCAGAGGTTGGTGTGCATACATCAATAAGCAACAGTCCGCACCCCACTAGCTGTGCGCATAACACAGCAGCCATGGCAGCTGCAGGAACCTTAACAGTCATCGTCACATGCCTTGCACATTGTGGCAGCACTTATATCGTGGCAGCATTTAAGCTTGACCTGTGCCATCCACCCTGGTTCTGCAGCAGTAATTCGCTACAACTGCCACTACAGCTACAACAGCCACTGCTTGTAGCTGAATGCAGTGAGCTACATGCCCTGTGCTGTGCTGGATGCTCTGCTTGTGTGCTCTGTCCCATGTTATGCGCTGCCTATGCTCTAATGTGCTCTGCTGCACCTGTTATTGTGCCTGGTGTGCTGCATGCCCTGCTGTGCTACAATGCTAAAGCCGTGCTGATGATCCTGCAGCATGTGCTCTGCAGAGAGCCCCGTGGCCTCCACATGCCCCGTGTCCTGCAAGCCCCAGCTGACCTTAAGCAACTGCGAGTACAGCAGGTGGTTGAGGTGCTGCACCAGCCGTTGCTGCTGTGCCTCTGGCAATGCCCGCGGCCCCTGCATGTCCTTGATGCTGGCAGGCAGGCTGCTGTATGTGCCTGTGAGCAAAGTGGCAGTATCAGGGCAGGGCAGGTGTATCCGTAACGCTGCTGATGCGGGCATGCACTTGTCTGAAACTATAATCACAATTGGAACCAGGCATCTGCTGCGACCATGGCGTGTTGCTTGCCTGCTGCTCGCACGGTGTCTGTGGATACGATCTCACACTCGGTGTGTGCCATGACACGTGTAGCACCTATGAGCGTGCTGAATTGCAGTGCGAACCAAGCAAAATGAATGACCAATGTCAGCTGACTTGGCATGCACAGGCGTTGAGGCTGCATCTTCACAATTACTGCTCATGTATCACCTGCTGTTGCTGCTGCTGCTGCTGCTGCTGCCCCCTGCACGCTCACCTGTTGACAGCACATCCATTGCACTGGGTATGTTGAAAAGCGGAACCCTGCCAAAGCGCAAGTCCTCGTTGGCTTTGAACAGCTCATCTGCTGCTGTCTGCAGGTGCCGTGCGTGCTGTGCTGCAATGTCCAACACGCCATTGGACGATACCAGCTGTGCCAGAGGCGGCAGCTTACGAGGGTCATGCAGAACTGCCGCTGAGCGCAGCAGCTGCTGACGTGTCCCATGAACAAACTGTAGAAGCGCTTGAGGCCTGCTGGGCATGCGTGTAAAGGCACAGCCGACAGCAGGACAGCAGCAGCAGCAGCAGTACAGATCCAAGACTGCAGGTGGTTGCAGGAGGCTTGCAGGATTGTCATGCAAGGCTTACAACGGCTCTTTCAGGTGCAGAGGACTGTAAAATTGAGCAAAAGTGTCACCATCTGCTGGCAACTCAGCCCAACTTCAGGCAGCAAACTGCCTGCAGCCTTCGTTCTGCTTGCGAACTAGACACTGGGCCTTGAAGTATACACCATGAATTCATTAAGCTGGATCAATGTTCCTTTCTAGAATCTGAAGCGTTGCTACATGGTGCAGCGTCCGCAAACATACATACAAGCCCCTGACCTGCTTTCAACGCTGGCAGTCGTGCTACGGTGAACCAGCTCGGCCAAGTCCTGCTGCAGCCGGTTGGCAACGCCTTCCAACAAATCACCCAAGCTATAGCATGGCAGGGGGCCACCGAGCACCGAGTTTGCTTGCTGCTCTTGCATCGCTGTTGCCCTATCCAGCGTTGAGCCAGAGCCGGAGCTCACTTTGCAAACTTCAATTTACATCTTATGTGTGGTATTCATGTAGAACGAACGTTTCTGCTGCGACACAAGCTGCTACAGCAGGTGGGTCATCATCCTGAGCAGCGTGCCAACAAGCGCTTGATTGCTCTGCTATGATTCACGAATGCCCCAACGCGAGGCAATGTTTGTAGCTTTGCTTGATCTGGATGATGTAGTGGTGTATGATGTGAGTGTCATTGTCACATTCTTTGACACTGCTGTCGTCTCGTGGGGGTGATCACCACCCAGCCCGGTGCACAAGCATACGTGATCATTCCATCAACAGCAATCATTGCAAGGCATTGGTCATGACAAACATAGAGCAGCTTGGCCATGTTACAGTCTGCTAGCCAGCCTGCCCTGTCCATGGACCGTCCATGGTGGACGGGACAGACGTGATGACATGTCTTGACAGACATGGCGGGACGCTGTGCAAGGTGCACCATTTGCCCAAGTCCTATCAATCCACAGCGCACCACGCAGTCAACAGCACAAGCTGTCGGCCACTGCGCACTTAAACACACTCAGTGACTGTGCGCAGCATGCAGAAGTATCAGCTGCAACTGGAGCACTGCATGCATGCATAGTGTGCCATTGATAGCACACTGTCGCAGGGTACTGCAACAGTAACCATACGAGGAGCGCTATGAGAAGCAACAGCATATGTGAACCAGACCTCTCAGCCATGGCACTCAATTTTGTCCTCTAAAAGCCCAGCGCAGTACGACAAAGACACCTTGGTATGATTTGCTGTGCTCACCCCTGCCTCAAGCATAGCTTTGCAAAGTTCTGGCCAACAACGCATGCTGATGAACAGGCAAGGGCCCAAAATACAGTGCTGAGAGCAGAATCTGTGCTTGCAGCGCAGGAGGAGCAAGCACATGACGCACAATTTGATCCACAGGAGTACTACTATGTAGTACATGACCTCCTAGCAGGTTGCTGAGCCTGCTGCTGGATGTGTAATGAAACGCCTGAAACGGTGACGAACAGCAGGCATGTGCGTGCTCTGATGTGTGCGAATCAAGTGATGCTTGCAGTACACCTGCGCCGGTAACCCTCATGTGCTACAGATACCTCACAGATTTCAACATGTACAGCACGACAAAGCTGCACCACACAGACATCACCACCTGCACTCAACCACAGACAGCATAAATGGTACACCAGGAATACAGCTGATGGCATCCGATGGAGTGCCCTGCAGCACAGAGTTGACACGTGCATGCCTCTTGCAGCATTCTACGACCAAAAACCCACAAACCACTGTATCAGGCAAACCACAAACAAGCACCATGCTGATCACACAAGGATAATGTTGAGTGCTCTGGTTTGATGCTCAACCCTAACTTAATACCACACCACCACCAATAACAACAATGCGGCATGGCATGCAGATGTTGCCGTCCCAGCTGACACAGAAACTTGTACTGCTCTGCATTTGACAAAGTTCTGGCAATGCACAAACAGGTTAGCTGCATGTGTGACGGCACACACACACGACACAAACAGAACACCAAACACACGCCACCTGGCCTGTAACACCAGAAACTTGCATATCGCTATAAGAAGACAGCTGAGTACCGTTTAAGGAGGCCACAGCTGCCAAATGACATTCATCAACCAACCCTGGACTGCACATGTCAGCAAAGCTAGGCTATGTGTGAATGCCTGTGTGCAGCAAGTGAAGGCTGCCGCATGCTGCCGTCAGCCCTTTCCTGTCCAACAAGCACCCCAGAAGTTGCACCAGCTTCAAGACTGAATTGTATGCATACAACACCACCAAACAACAGACTGTCTGTCATGCTCCCATCAAGTGTGTACAAGGCATGAAGCTGATGTCACTCGTTACACACCTACATTTGCACATGGGCTGGTGACTGAGTGATGAGCCAGGCAGCTGGCAACGCAAGTGTCTCCAGCACTGTGTGTTTAAGCGCGTACCATGCGTTCACACTTGTACAAAAGGCACCAGGTGATAACTGTTTCAAGCAATGCAGGACACCTACAGCAGGTCACACAGCACAAACCCATGTCAAGAAGCACTGAGAGATGCATAGCAGCGACACTTACCCGGACAAAATGCAAGGCATTGCATGCCACAGCCACAACGGCCTCTGGGCTGCATACCCCCGCAACACACAGCTGCCAGCTCAACAGCACTTGTCTGCTGCCACGCAGCCAAGCTTAGCACCAACCCTCACAAACAGGCAACAGCAGATGCTGCGACACTGTTGAGCGACGCAGCGATCAGGCCTATTGCGGGCTTCCCTCACACACGGGCGGCGACAGGCACCATGATTTATGGCCAACGTGGCAACGCAGGCTCTCCTCAGAACCTTAAAACAGACAGACGCGCCACCACTGCGTTGCCAAACAGCCAAGTCTGCCGCAACCTCCTCTCATCCACGCGCGCAACGAGGGACGCATAGAGGGCTGGCTCTGCTGCATGCAGGTGCAGGTCAACCACCTCATGCTGGTGCTGCAGCACCAAGAACATCAGCTGCATGCTTAGCGCTGTGTGCAATGCCAAAACATTCACACCAGTAGCAGCCACCGCACCACTGCACGCGTGCTTCCATGCACCACCATGCGAGCAGACGCTTGCACGCCAGCCCAACTCCATAGCACAGCATAGCTCCACGCACGCCATATGCGCCACCTCACGCGCAGGCCTGTGCAGCTCGCTCACATGACCAGACCAACCACTCCACCAGCAAACAGCCTTCACAAACCCGGCACCTGTTGTAACAAAACATGCGAGCAATTTGTAATTTCACCCAGTTGCTCTCAGAACCTAGCAAACAAGACACCAAACAACAGCCTCTTCCGCACGAGTCATGCAGTGCTGTGGAGGCAGCACAAACAGGTACACTGAAATCCTTGAGTCAAACATACAGCAGCTGCTGCCAACATTGCATGCAGTGAGACAAAGACAGCAAACAACCTACACAACAACCCCACCATCAAACAGGACAGTCCTCAAGTGGCCAGCTCTGTCTCAAACAAACATATGGTACTGGAGCATGTACAACGAAATGGGGCTGCCATCATGCACGTGGCATCAACCAATGCCACCCCACCCAGTGACCGCTGCCAGACAGACCCACCCATCATGTAATGCAGGCAACTTCCTGCCTTCCTGGTGCCTGAAACCGTGAGGTCTGCACAGTCATTCACCAAGCAACCACCATCCGCACTGGGCCACTTCTGTGCCCACCAGCATTGACATATCAACAGACAGCAGCTACACAGCAGCCACGCTGCAGCCAATGCAGTGAAAGCAGCCAGCTGCATCAAACGGAAGGGACGTGCGCACGTATTGCAGACAGCTTTGCAGCCACCAGCTTTGATTTGACAGCGTCCCCGGCCACCACCGGCGAGCTGCTCCCTGTCTTCTCTGACACCACCTTAGCTCATGTAAAAGCTGCAGCAGCAAAACATACCACGCACAGTGCACCTTGCACAATGTAAATTAGAGCGACAAAGACAATGCAACCAAAGATAACGTACAAAGTCGCCATTTACACAGCACCGCTCATCTCAAAACCACACACAAACAAATGCCGCGCTGCCGTTGGCAGGAATGCCTCATCACAAGACACCAACAACGCAGACCATGCAACAATTCATCCGCTCAGTACAAAAACAGCTGCAAAGCAGTGCGGTTACAGCTGTCTGCTGGTGGCGCAGCCACACAGCGTGCAGAGTACCAGGCACACCTTGAACCCTATGCCTGGCATTGATGCATACACAAAAGATTTGCTGCACTGCGCTTCCCACTGTGATGCCTTGCAGTGCAGCACCGCACCAGACAGGCAAAGCACCTGGACTACAGCTTACTGCGCAGCTACTGCAGCAAGCTGCAGCATGATATGAAACCTTGGCACTCCACTTCAACGCACACACACCACAGTTAATGGCGGTACATGACCTGCACCCAGCTACTTGCACGGTTTGTCCATCACTGACATGCCAAACACAACCACTGCAGTGGAAATAACTTCCCTGCAAAGCTCCCTCAAGTGTGTATACAGGCACAAGCAGATGATGCACATGAATACGCACGCAGCGAACGCAGGCTCATGCAAGCCCACAATTTTGCGATGCAGCCACACATACATCAGATAAAAGGCACACAAAAAAGGGTGCTGGACGACACAGGACAGAAACGCAGAACCACAGCAAGTGCACACACGCTTTGAGCAAGCGCAAACGCCTGCAAACACGCCTGCAAGCGCCTGCTGTTGCTCCGTGCTGTTGGCTTCACTCAAACACCAGCACAATGGCTGAGGTGTTGTCGGCGTCGCCATCAGGGCTGCACTCTGCCAGCATGACGGTGTCATGCACAAGCTGGCGTGCTGCTTCCTCTGCAGTGCCTCCACCAGAGATGACATCCATCACGCGGTTTGCTGCCTCACGCGCATCCATCACATCCCACACGCCGTCGCTGGCGATGATCTGTAACCAGCAGTAGCAGCAGCAGCAGCAGCAGCACCAGCATGTGAACAAACGGCACAACAACATTGCGCCAGCAGCGTGCATGTTGCTCATGTTGCCAGGATTTCGTCCATGTGACTGGCTCATGACCAGCATGCGTGCCTCAGGCTGCGGTGGCCCATGACCAGCCGCATTTCCAAGCATGGTCTACAGTGGTGCCTCGACATTGACACCACAGCAGCATGCCGGCCGATGCCTGCCCCCTGGCCACGCAGCTCACCAGGCACGTGTCCTCTGGCTGCAGAGTGAGGCTCCGCACAGAAGGCTCGCACAGCACTCCGTATGCCTCCAGGTGCTTGTGGCCTAGCGCACGCGTTACGCTGAGCTCGAGGCCCGCCCACATGCCGGCAAACACGCTCAGGTAGCCCCGGTCCTCTGAGATGCTGCGATTACAGCGCAAGCATGGAAGGCAGCAGCAAGACAAGGTGTATGTGGGTCGAGACGCAGGCGGAACAGCTGTGGGTGCATCACGATGTGGGTTTCCATCATGCAGCCGACCCCTGCAGTCTGCAGCCTGTGCTGGTCGACGCTCCACCGCATAGCGACGCTCCACTGTTGGGAACAGCATGCGCACGCATCATGGGGGCTTTGCACCGCCGTGGCGCAGCAGCAGCACCTCACCGTGCCATCATGCCGTGGTTGCGCGTGATACGCTCTTCCTCGATCTTGTTGCGGCCGTTGTGGTCTGTGGTGAGGAAGTGCGCCTCCACGTCGCCATCGGCCAAGCTGCTTGCAGAAGAGCCGAAACACAAACACAGCGCACATCCAGGCAGGCAGGCGTGCAGCAGGCAAGAACAAAGCACACAGCAAAGGCATGAGCTGTGATGATGACTTGCGTGAACACCTTCGCTGCACAAACTGCTTGCAGGAGAGCAGGCCAACAGCGCAGGCAAAAATGCCTAGGCTGAATCTTTAGATATGAATAGATGATGGATCAAGCAGTTCCAGCTGATATGCAAAGCAAAATGCCTGCTCATGACACTCTGGCCAGCCTTGCTGCAAGCATATGCGTACCTGACGAGTGCAGCGGCGCTGTCTCCCACATTTGCGATGCACAGCCTGTCACCTTGCACCACAGCCATGGTGCAGGTAGTGCCGCATTCCAGCAGCCGATCGCCACACACCTTCAAAGCAGTGGCAGCAGCACATGCCATGAATTGGGCAGACAGAGGCGTTGCGCAGGCGACGTGGTGCTCAGCAGGAAGGTGACGCATGCCTGCTGGCGCAACGCTTGGCGTGCCTACACTGCAGCCTTCGAAAAGCATCATGCAGCTCATGCATCAGCCATGAACTGAGCATCACCATGTGCTTTAGCTGCGTGAGTGCAAGTGCTCCTATAACACTGCTGCATTTGCTGCATGGCTGCTCACCCTGCTGCACGACGCATCTGGCCGGTACACTGGCAAGCCGTTGGGCCGATACAGCGTGTAACGTGCCTGGGTCCTGCAAGGTGAAGCAGCAGACAACAACGGCAAATCGAACTGAAGACCCAAAGCAGCGCATGCTGGAGACGTGTCCCAACGGCCCAAGCATCAACCAAGCCCGTGCAAGGAAACTGGCAGCAGACATGCATGCTGCACTGCTGCCAGCACGCACACACCACTTTGAAATATGTTTACCAGCCGCTATCACCAGGCCACCTGCTGCTACGCAACATGTGACAATACTAATGCTTGTGTACTTACAAGCTGTCAACTGGGTAGCAGATGCAGCTGGGTGGGTCATCATACACAGCGAGGGATGCCTGGTGCGCCTTCTCAAAAGCGGACTGCAGCAGCACCCAGCAAGTGCACACAGCCGTCATGGGCAAAGCTGCTGCATGTGATGTTTGCGAATGTTGGGTTAACGTGTCTGTAAGTCCGGAACGTGATGCTACAGCTGTACCATCAGGAGGCCCCTATCATTGCCGATTTGCCAGCAAGTAGCTGCTGCCTGTTCTGTGCAGCACAGCAATGATTGCTGTGCACTGTGCCCAAAGATCGGCTGACGTTGCAAATGCTGTCCACGGCCATCACACTCACAGCAAGAGCGCCCTTCAGCTTGTCAGGTGGCTTCATCAGCAGGTTGCACCCGTTCTGCTTGGCTCTTGTGCACACGTCCTGGACAAGTGCGTGACCGGCCTGTTCAGCAACCATCTCCCCAAGCATGCCGTGGCCTGCACACATTGCAGCAAGACGAGAACTTCAGCAGCCATTGTTGCTGCTGCACTGTGCTTTGGTGACTGTGGACAGCTTTTAAGTAAAGCCAACAAAGTGTGCAACTTGGATTACAGCACTGCACAGCAACAGCCGCCTGCTCACCATCCAGCACAGTAGCTACGTAACACTGCTTCAAGTCCTCCTTGTCACAGATCTCATCCTTGTTGAAGACCTTCTGAACCAGCTGCCGGAGCAAAGCATAGAAAGTAGCAGGAGGCAGGGCAGCGGCATGCAGCTATCAGCGCTGCATGTTCAGCACAGGCTGCCCAGTGCACCCTGCATGCCTTGCGCGCGCTGCACGCACCACATAGTCCTGGTTAAGATCACCATAACGGTTCCCGGCATCTGTAAAGCTGCCAATGTCTGCCAAGGCAACCATAATGTGGCGTTGCTGCCTTCCTTCTTCACAACAGCTGCAGCGCGGCTGCCTCCACTTTATGTTGAACTATCCGATCAATGCAAAAAGCGATAGCTTGACTAGCGGGCAGAGCGATACGTCGAAGGGCAACCAGCAGCGGGGTGCGAACAGTCTTTTGAGAGCATGCTGGAAGGGGTATGCTACTGGTGATTTCGCGTAAACTGTGATCCCGTAAGCATAAAAAGGGTGCAAACTTTGAAGTCCCTCTGCTCGCAGTTGGATGCTGCTGACTAGTTTGTGCGTGCTACGCGATCTGTATCATGGAACCAATACAAAGAAATGCCAGGTGCCTGACTTTAGATTGATGGTGATTATCTTGCAGGACTGGCAGACTGGGGTTGAGCGGCATCGCCAGGTCAGCGTTAAGGCAGATCCAGGGGCAACAATCTGAGCGCCTGCAGCCCGTTCACCAGGTACATTGTTTACTTTGTATGAACTTAGCGCAGGTTGCAGATGTAAAAGAGGAGAATGCTAGCACTCTAGGCTAGGTAGACTAGTCCCATGAGCGCCTTCGCGTACAAGACGCTTTTTGGGTGTCTATCAGGGCCTTTGTCAGCTTTTGAAAGTTACAGGGGTTTGCTCCTGCTTTCCCTAGCTGTCAGGTGCGGTGGCAGCTGCTTCTGCTTCGGCTTTCAAGCCCTGCCAGCCTGGCTTAATTGTGGGGCCCCTGACCAGCGTCTGTGTGCTTCCGTAGTTATGGATACTCCAGTTTTGTACTTGGCTGGCGCTTTCAGCTGGTAAGTCCTTGTGGTGCCGCTCACCTGCCTGCGTGGCAGCTTTCAGCTGCGCTGCCAGCCGTGCTCAATGTCTAGAACGTCGCTCACCGGTTGTTGCTGGACGTTTCGTTGCAGCTGGTGACGTCGCAGCCGGCGCAGATTGTGGTGGCGCTGCTGGGCCTCGCCCTGTTCCCCACAGCCAGGGCCAGACTCAGCAGCATCAGCAACAGCTCCTCAGGTTGGTGACGTGTTCAACAAGCCAGTGCACGCACAGGAAACAAGACACATTCTTTACATATATGCATGCTGTCATGAGGGGTTGTTGGCAGTGCGTGCACGGCCTGTTGACGACAGCAGCATAGATGTTGGCAGCAGCTGCTGTCTCGGCGAGGAATGCTCCAGCAGCAAGCCAGCCCATATCCTGCATCCAGCACAGTTGTGGAGTGTTCAAAGTTGTTTGACTCACGGTTTCACTGCATGGTACACAGGTTGTGACTGCAGCAAGGCTTGTTCAGCAGGGCAGGCAAGCTGCAGCGACAAGGCAGCAACAGGTAGCAGTGCAGCAACAAGGACAGATGAAAGCACAGACGACCTGCTCAGGACCCCTTCTCTCAGGCTGGCGCGGCCGCCGTTTGCAGCTGACATATCATGCGGTGCATCTCCTAGTTATACTTGCAGCATTTCGCCCAGCAGCAGCGGCAGCAAAAGCCGCAGGAGGCGGTTGCCCCGGGTTTCTATTGAGGTAAGTGAGCGCAGCCAGGCATCACTGTCGTCACCTGGCACCGCTGAGAATAATTGGCTGGCTGTGTGGCAGTTTTCTGCGGCAGTATGTGTGCACACACTTCTGTTATCTCGTCATCATCTCTAAAGGATGGAGCCAAGATGTAGCAGCTGCAGGTGCAGCACTGCTGCCTGCTGCGTTCAAGAATGATCTATGTCAGCAGCTCAGAAACATGCATGCGAAAACCAGTTTGGATACTCTTTTTGCGACTGCGCCAGCCCCTGGCGCTGCACACTTAATGTCTCTGCCCTGTGCTTGTCCCTGCTCTGTTACACTCTGCAGCTGACCCCGCTGCCCCGCCTCTCACTGGAATTCCAAGTACAGGCCAACAGCAGGCGCAACGGCAGCACTAGTAGCAGCAGCACATCTGTTGATGACTGCACGCTCCACTCCCCAGGCAGCAGCGCAGGCAGTACACGCTGGCAACCCAGCATGTCTCGCATTCATTCAGGTCACGACCTGCTGTTGCTGGGTGTTGATGAGGATGTGCCTGCAGCACAGCAGGCTGCAGTGGGGCCTGCAGGAACGAGCTTGCAGGATGTGCCAACAGCAGGCGAAGCACCAGAGTCGCTGGGGCATGGCGAGCTTGGGGAGGGCATGCAGCAAGTGGAGCAGGTGGGTGCGCAGGTGCAGTTGACGGAGCCGCGCGGCTTGCAGGACATCAGGCAAAGAGGCTGCTCATATAGGGTGTGCACTTTGCTTGCAACGAAGTGTTGAACAGGGTAGATTTTGGCTTGCAGGAGCAAGTGTGACAGACCATGGCGTGTGCAAACAGATGGGTGGATGCTGGCTTGCAGGAACTGGTGGCTTGGTGAACGCCCGCTTGCTGAAAATGTTGGTCATGTTACGTCACAAATTCCCCACAAACCCTACAAACACGCCGTGGTGATCTCGTCTGCTGCTGGCTGTATGGTGACGTGCAGGACGTGACTGAGACACACCTCCTGCAAGTTGGCGCAATGCTGGGCGAGGCGTCCAGCAGGGCAGCGCTGCTGGCCAGAGAAGCAGGCGGGCCCGTGGGCCATCCCGGGAGCTTCTACGGCAGCGCAGATACCGACGCATTCTTAGAACCTTGGGAGCTGCTGGTGTGCGAGAGCAGCAGCAGCGTGCTGTACTGGGCATGGCGTCGGCCGCTGCGCAAGGGTCTGTACATGTACATGACCCGCAGCGTGTTCCTTGGCGCCAGCCCGGCTGAGCTGCGCGCGTTCATGAACGATGATGCATACCGTGTGGTTTGGGACAACTCGATGAATGTGCTGAGGCAGGTAGCAGGCCCTGCAGTGGCTGGTGCGGCAGGCACCAGCAACGCATCACTGGAGGCCATGGCAGCAGCCGTGGCAGCGCGCAAGGCGGGGCTTGCAGGGCCAGCAGCAGCAGCAGCAGCGGGTGAGGGGTGCAGCAGTGCTGACGAGCCTGGCAGCCGCAGCCGAACTCTTTGCTCCAGTGCTTCCCTCCCGTCGCCGTTTTCGGCGCTTGGCGACAGCAATGGCAGCGATGCCAGCAGCACCGCAGGCGACGGCACAGCACATGAGGCCAGCGGCAACAGCAAGCAGGCCGAGGTGCTGCTGCACGAGTCCGGCGTCATGCAGGCACTCGTGCAGTTCCCAAAGCCCATGGCCTCGCGCTCGTACATCTACGGCCGTCGCGTGTGGCACCGGCCATCTGACGGCGGCTGCTACAGCCTCTCCAAGGCGTGCAGCTTCGAGGCGTCGCCAGCGCTGCCCTGCAGGGCTGTGTCGGTTGGAGATTTTGTGGCCGGGTGTGTGGTGCGCAGGCCCGCCGCGCAGCTGCTGCCCGCCGGGTGTGACGGCCCTGCTGCAGAGGTGCTGATGGTGTACTTTGAGGACAGCCATGTGCGGCCAGGGTGAGTTTGCATGAAATAGAGGCCCAAGAACAGAATGCAAGTGCTGATGTGCGCCTTTTGCCTTGCCACCCTTGGCTGCATGGCTCGCATGGGGTGGGTGCGGGCGTGATCAGCTGCTGATCCGCAATGCACGCGCGGTGTCATTTTCAATTTGCGTACTGGCGTGGATCTGGCATGCCTTCAAACTCAATGTTTGCCTGCCTGTCTAATTGCTGCGCCAGGCTCGTCAACCTGGGCATCAAGAAGGGACTGTGGCCAATGGTGCAAAAGACAGACAAGGCCCTCCGCGTGTACCAAGCAGGCGCAGCAGCAAACATGCACCTGCAGCAGCCGCAGCAGCCTGTGGCAGCTGCTGCTGCTGCCCCATGCTGCCTGCAGAGCAGCAGGTCCACTCCTAGCCCTGGCCTCAGCAGGGCAGCGTCGCTGCAAGCGCGGGCGTCGCTGCAGGCTGCTGCCTCCTGTACGTCAAGCACTGCATGTGATGCTGCAGGCAGCGGCAGCAGCAGCAGCGACAGCGACAAGTCGGAGGCAGAGGTAGAGGGAGGGGTTGATCATGAAGCCAGCGTCAGCTGCAGCGGGAGTGTGCAGGCTGCTGTCTCGTGCTGCTCTACGCCGCTGGCGGAGGTGCACCCAGCAGCTGCTGGAACGAGCCGCAAGGCCAGCAGGAGCAGCAGCAAGGGCAGCGGCACGTGGGACTGGTGGCACAGGCTGGCAAGCACTGTTGGTGGGGCCATCAAGGGTTCTGGTCAGCTGCTGGCATCAGCGTCCATCATGCTGTGGCACTTGCACACACGGCTTGCACTTGTGGTGCCCACCCTGGAGTGGCGGCTGCTGCATTGGCTGCTGCAGAGTCTGGCAGCGCCAGGGCTGCGGCTGCTTGGGCCCCCTCCAACAGCGGCTGCTGGCGGCCGCAGCATTGCACGGCTGAGCAGCCACCCAATCGGTGACTGCCTGCACCCAGGGCTGCTGCGGCGGCTGCAGCAGCAGCAGAGCAGTGGTGGACCACCGCTGCTGCGTGTGTCATCGCACCCGCTGACGTTGGAGGATCTCATGGCAGCAGCTCAGCCTGAGCCGCCCGCGGTAGCAGGGCGCAGCTACAGCCACCGGCGACCGCTTGCAGCGCGGGCGCAACAGCAATGCGCTGGCAGCGTGAGCAGCAGCTGCTGCGGCAGTGTTTGTGGTGCTGCTGGTATGTGCAGGCTTGGTGGCATGGAGCAGCAGCCGCAGATGTGCTGCGGTCATGAGCCGCTTCTTGGAGCCGAGTGGCTGTCTGCAGCAGAGCCACACAACCTCCACAGCATGAGCTGCATGCATGCTCGCCACGCCCCGTGCTGCTGCAGCCAGCATGCACAAAGCGCCCGGCTGCCTGCAGCAGCTGGTGGTGAGGATGCACTCAGTGGTTGTGGCAGCAGCTCCAGCGCCCCCGCCAGCAGCTGCAGCTGCGGCAGGTGCTGTGAGGCTGCTGCAGCGGCAGCGTGCCTGGCTGCGTCAGCCAGCTGCTGCGGTGGCCGCAGCAGCAGCCGCTGCAGCAGCGCAGTTGGCAGTACACGTGTGTGCGGCGGTGGCCGCAGGCAGCGGCGCGTGGTGGTGCGGCTGGTGCAGGCGGCTGGTGTGCGTCTTGCACACAAGCTGCTGTCTGCGCTGGAGCAGGGCCAGCAGCAGCAGTAAGAAATGGCTGCTGTGCGTTGTCAGCCGGCTCCTGACAGATTTATGTGTTGATGAGCGAGCGTGCTGACGGGTCGAATGAGGTGCAGATCATACGTTGCTGGTGAGAGCGGGCGCGCAACAGCGAATTGCGGGCGCCCTTGTCGCCAAATTCCTTGGCTTGGCTCTGCGGTTGACGTGCTCTGTGATGAGCTTTTGCGGTTGCGCAGCGCTGCCGCTGCCAGGCAATGAACGGGGCTGGGCCTGTGAGTGCTCCTTTGGACGGATGCTTGGGTGTGGAGTTGTCACTGCTGACTGTGGTGCTCCCTGCAGCGGTTGCCGCTGTGTGTCTTGTGCAGGAGCAGGCACCACAGGTGGCTGGTTGTCTCGACACATGAGGTGTCTCGAGTGACCCTAGCGGAGTCGGTACATGGACGGTTTGTTGTGCGCATTCTTTGTCTCCAGGGCTTGGTGCTGTCATAACGGATGATGTCGAAGTGATGCTGCTGGCTGATGTCTGGGCAGGTAACCTGTGTCAGCTTTGACCGCACTTGGTCTGAAAGTGCTCATGCATGGGCTGTGTTGGGTGTGGTGCGGTGTGGCCTAAGTCGGGCCAATGCTCACGGAGCTGAAACGAGTTGGTGAATTGTGGCCTGGGCTGTTGTCTGGATACTGGTGTTCAGCGCAGGGGCTGTCGCGCCAACTGCATGGCATGCGTGCTCGTTGGGTGGATGTACAGTGCACATGTGTGCAATTTGTGGATGTTCAGGGCCGAAGTGCATGCAGTGCAGAGCGCCTGTCGCCCCTCTCTTCAGTGAGTGTTGGGGTTGGGACATGGGCGTATGCACGCGGCGAGTGTGCTGTTGCTAGCTTAGGCTTAGTTCGGGCATGGCCTCAGCGTGAGCCGCTGGTCATGGGTGTTGCAGCTGTGCATGTATACAATTTTGCTGCAGCCTGCGTGTATACGTGTCGAGGTTGTTGGTTTTTCCTTCGCTTCAGCTGCGATTTTAACTCAGCAGCAGCTGGTTGATTGTTAGGTGTATAGCCTGGTGAAGTTTTTCAAGGTCTCCCGCGAGCCCTGCAAGCGCAGCCGCGCGCTTGCAAGTGGTTGTGCATGCGTGCTGAGCTGAACCCACGTGTGCTGGGCAGGTTCAAACAACTTGAACTCACAATTGCAGGGCAGTTTTGGCGCTTGATACCTGTGTCGCGTGGCAGTGTGGTGGCAGCGGCGCAAGTGGTCGGTGTACAATTGTATACATGTTGTCGCCACAATCATTCTTATGTCGCAATCATGATGAAGCTTGTTTGGCCTTACATGCTGCATGCCCTTCGCAGTGCATTATGGTCTCTGGCGTTGCTGCTGCGGCCTGTCTGCTTGCAATATGTTTGCACAGCTGGCGTGTAAGCAGCAGCAGCAGCAGCAGAGCTTATGAGGTGCCAGGTGCAGCAGGAGTCACTGTGGCTGATGTGCGTGGTGGCCGTGTTTGTGCTTACATGTTGAGGCTAGCGCGGCGCATCATATAAGCGGCTTTGCGCCTACATGTCAAAGAATGATGGCGCGTGGATCCCCTGGTTCCATAGCACCTGATCATACGAGCACATGCACTTGTGTTGCATGTGCTCCAATTGTTCAGCATTAAGCAGCACGCAGTGAGGGGGAGATGCCGTGCACTTGTCTTTGCAGAGTAGCTAATCGCAAAGGCAAGGAAACGTGCATTGCGCAGCACTGAACTCTCACGAGGTTGTCCTACACTTTGAAGCTAGCGAAGAAGAGTGATGTTCCCAGCAGCCGCGAAGCAGTTGGTGGGAGAGTGTCCCAACCATGTCCTATCATGTCTTGGCTAGCATCTGGGAGCAGCTCAAGAGGCAGCATGTGGCATTGCTGGTATGGGCAGATGATTGGCAGTGAGAGTGCTAGCTGCCAGCCAGTCACAACACACCAATTGGTTGCGTTATCTGGTGTGGTGGCATGCTGTTGTTGCGCCTCTTCAGGCAGGGCCACACAGAGGTATGCGCCTGTGCTACGCTGTTGTGCCATGGCATGGCTGATCATCATCCGCCAGCTGTGTTAATAACCTTGAGGAGCCTGTTGATGCGGCTGACATGTTGTGTGCTTCTGCTGCAAGTTTGGTGGCACAATGCAGTGGATGTTGAAGCATAAGCCACACTGCTGTACCTGGGTTCATATGTGTGATGCGGTTCCCATACAAATGCAGCGCATAACTGGCGTTCCGGCGTGCTGTACTTGCCATTGTGACTGACCATGCGCGTTGTATGCTGCTTTGACAGTGGGTGCTCGTAGTGTGGCTGCAGCATGCATGTGTTGGATGCAAACCACGAGTGTTTGCACATATGGCAGCAACCACGAGGTAGGTGTGCTGTGCAGAGGCAGCAGAGTGAGTCAACAGAGAGTGTCTTTCTCTCTCTTTCTGTTTAAGCGTTACACTTGCAGTCACACCTGCAGGTCTCTGTTGTAGTTGCAGTTGGGCATGTTGCGCAGAATGACGTGTGTGGGTGGCACACATTGACCACACCAGGCCTTGCTGCTTTTGGCACATCAGCGGGTGTGTGTGTGTTGTTGAGCTGCAAGCCACTATGTGGGTATGTACTGGCTGGCCGGCCGCCTAACTGTTGTCCTATGTCTCTTCATGTGTGCTGAGCTGGCGTAGGTTTGGCTCTATGGATGCCTAAAGATGTCAGCAGGGCATGTTCTATCACTGGCCAGGGCGCAGTATCTGCTGTTTTTGGTGTGTTTGCAGTGGGTTCTTACAGGTTAGCAGCGGGCAACCGCATACACGTCTTCATGTTTTTGAGTGGGGAGTGCTGTGTGTGCTCACAAATCAAAGGCCTGGGGTTGTAGGGTCAGTTGTGCAGGGAGGGTCCTGGTGAATGTTGGCTGGTGTGAGGCATTCATCATCATCATCATATTACCCATTCAAGCCATAGCATCAGCGCCATCGGCCCCGCGCCCCACCGGGGCGGAAAGAGGAGGGAGCACTGCTCCAGAATGTTTGCATGCATTGCGCACATCCCAAGACTTGACAAGAAAAGCAGCAATACACGGTGACACCATCAGACATCTTCCAGAACTGCCCCAAATATCATCAGATACAAAACGCAACACCTTGATTGACGAATCAGCCATGGACAAAACGCTGCACAACTTTTCAGCGCAACCAGGCAGGGATCTGATCTCAGCAAACATATCATCCCTCTGAGCAGAAGTAGCAGGGCAATCAAACATGAAGTGTGACAAAGACTCAACTTCTGCACCACAACAAGGACATCCTGAAGTGGAGTTAGCTCTGCGACCGCCAAACTGACTAGTACGCTCATGTACACACAGACAACCCATACGAACACGCAACAGCAATTCAATACCATGGTGTGAGGCATTGTGTGGCGCATCATGGCGCTGGTGTGAAAAGACACAGCACTGTGTGCATGCAAAGGAGCGGTGAGCGCACCCACACATGTGAGTGCACCCGCAACAGCTCTTCTCCTGAGCGTCGACGATTTGGATGCGCTTGTTCGAATTAGGGGGGTGGCTGACGTTACCGAGCCACAGTGTGCTTGTGCACGCTTCATTGGCGTCTGTGTTTAAGGAGGTGTTTGTGACGTCAGCAGTTATTGTAACAGTGACTTAACAATTCCACGGCTGCATGCGCAACTACGATCCAAAAACAACAAAGTATTGGGATCCTGAAAGGTGCTTACACGTGCACTTTGCATGCAAGTGCGTCAACCACACAACCTGCAGGTGCTGTGAAAGTACATGCTACGTAAAAGGACACGGCACTAGCATGCAGAACACTGTGCATACCCTGCACCCACCACCACCCGCACACAAGCAAGGCTGGCACTGTGGCACATGCAAGCACTGCCGCGCACCTGCGGTGTCAGGACACAGCATGCATGCATGCACAGTACACCATGTTTGTGTGTTTGCGCATTTGTCGGTAGAAAAGGAGGCCTCCTTGGATGGTCACAACTGCAGATGAGCACCACGTTTCTGCTATTTTTTTCTCGTTAGGCTGACAGGGATTGAGGGTTGTATTGCAACGTTGCAATTGGTAACTTGGCTGTGTGGTGAGCCTCTGTCTGCGACAACCCAGACTCAGGATGAATGTACAACACTTCAGCCAGACAACACAGCAACAACAGCAGCAGTTTGGGCGTGTTACAGGACAGCAGCAGCAGCAGCAGCCAATGTTCAGTATTGTACGCAGACGTGGCAGCCTTTTTTATGACAGCATCACACAGACGGTGATACCAGCAGTCTTGTTCCTCCAGCAACAGCAGCAACCACAGCAGCAGCGGCAAAACAGTTCTAATGATTAGCAGCACTGCAATGTGTGCCATTACAGCACAGCAGTGCCACTGGCACTCCCCAGTGGGGAGCACCTGGCCAGCCATACAAAGTGGGGCACTCCTCTGCATGCATGCAGTGCTGTGTCCTATTACAGAGTGCCCGGGGAATATATTCTGATATACAACCACAGTAAACCACACTGCTGTTGCATATTTGTTGAAGTATCTACTTCAAGCGTCAACCTTTGATTGTATGTTCGTGCTGCTGTTGCTTCTGCTGTGAATGTTGCTGTCATGACGGGCTCTGACACGGGTTTACTGGAGACTACTTGAAGGTATTGTGCAGGAGCACGGGTGCCTGCCCGCCCGGGGCGTGCACTTGTTGACACTCCTGCCCTGCACACCTTCTCTGCCCAGGTATGAATTCGATGTTGAGGTCCTGTTTGTGGAATGCGTGCCTGCATGGGAGCCTACTCGCAGCCCGAGAAATCAGCTGGGGCCGGCTGGTCCAGCATTGCTCAAGGTGTGCAGCTGTGCATTTTACCTGGAATATCAGAGGCTCCTGGGCTCCAGCTAAGTGCACAGCTGCGTACCTCGAGCAATGCTGGACCAGGCGACCCCCTACCTGGTAAGATGTGAAATGGCATGGTAGGTATTGGTGAGTGAATAGTAATGTGTCAACACATACACCACAGCTGACGTAACAAACCATTTGCAATTGCATAATAGCAACTTTTATACAGATGCATACATACAGAGCTAAACATGCATGCTAACCAAGCCGTTATATTACAAGCATATGACATCTGGCAGAACCAACTTGGCAGCTACCCTCCCTGTCAGCCAGCTCATGGGATCTCATCAGTCGTCACTCAAGCGTTAGCTGACAGGCCAACCCCGGGCTCAATGCAGCCAGATCAGGGTAAATTGTGTGAAATTGAATTGATACTTTGCAAGTTCATCTAGCAGCCACGTGTTACAAGGTCAGATCTGGGCTGGCCCAACTTCAAATAGCAGTTCCACATTAGCCGAAGCAGTACACTCTGCGGAAGCTAGATCGATGCGCTGACTTATAAACAAGGTGATCAGCCGTTGATGGTGACATTGACTTGGCTGCAGCAGCAGCAGCAACAGCAATTCCATCGCGCACGGCGCGACGGACGGAATGTTAGCTTCAGTCGTTGAAGTTTATTTCATTGCGCACGCTTGTGATGAGCCCGGCGCCTGCAGGGTAATCACGGGAGGTGTAACAACCTTGGATGCTTGGCATTGGAACATGTCGTCGCCGTGGCACCTGAACTGGCGTGTAAGCTACGACATTTTTGTACGTCAAGAAATCAATCTTTCAAGTGTTTCAAGATGGCAGCGCACGTGAGCATGGCCTCCGCCACAATGCGGCGAGCACGACTGCTGCTTGCAGCCACATTAGTTCTAGTCGTCTGCTTGCAAATGCCAGCGCGAGGAGGCGTGGCCAACCTGCTTCAGTACGGAATGGAGTACAACGATGGAGGTGGCAGCACGATTCAAACAGGTGTGCACATGGATACGTTTTGCAGTGCATGCCCAAAGCAGCAGCAATGTAAGCCCAAAGCAGAGCAGTCTCGTGATTGCTGAGGTGCAGGTGTCAGCTGCCAAGCATGAACGCTGCACTGCAGCATGTGGAAGAGGTTGAAGCAGGCAACCAGAGTGCCATGCTTTGCCGCACAGCTGCCCGGCAGGATCATCATCAGCTCATGCGCTTCTGCTGTAAGGTAGACCTGCTGCACCACCAGGTGGGTGCACTGCTGTCGCTGCCGCCAATGTTGCTGTTGCTGCTGCTGCTGCTGCTGTGGACGTGCCGCTGCTCTGTGTGCCTGCAGTATTGGCGCCGCTGACGCACACGCGCGCTGTCACCTTCAACCTTGCTGCCTGTACTGGCCTGCAAGCTCACTACCACAGTGATCATGAGCTGTTCCAGCCCATCAAAAGTGCAGTAGCTGGAATCAAGTCCAGTTCAGTCACCACGTGTTATGTCTCATCTTAAACAGCACATGCACTACCAAACATAGGAACAGACTCCCTTGTCAAGAGCCGCCACGAGGATGAATGGAGGAGGGACCTCGTGACAGCCATGACACAGACCAGAGGGATGGTGTACAACAACAGAATCAGCTCATGGCCTGCTTCATCTGCTTGAGCGCGACTGACAAGGCAGGAGAGACTCAAGTCAGCCTAAGGGTTGTTCTGCTGCGCAGATGGTTGCAGACAAGCCGATGGTTAATGTGCTGGCATCCCAACAGGCAGCGCAGCAGCCTGGCTGTCAAGCATCTGCCCACCCTGCAGCTGTTGTCCTACACTGCGTTGCAGCCCTACACTATCTTCAAACATACTTTATATGTTTTTGGGTCACTGCTGCTGCTGCTGCTGCTCTGCTGCTGCTGTTTCTGCCGCTGTTGCTGCTGCTGCTGCTGCTGCAGGAGGGTTGATGGTGGGCGTGGTCAACCAGACCAATGTTTGGAGCCTATTCAACGTGTCTGCTGGCCAGCTGCTGGAGATCCCAGCAGGTGTGCACGTGCAGTTTGGTAATGCCCCCAGCTACAGCCAAACTGGGCAAAGCCGGCTTGGGTCGCATGCAGTGCCATGTGGATGGTGCTGGCGTTGCTTTCAATTTGCCTGAATGGTGGGCAAAGGCATAACTACCTGTGCAGCATGCTGACGGCCCTTGATGCTGCAGGTCAGCAACACAGCAGTTGCCTGCTGACATGCTGCCAGATCAGAGCAGTTGCTAGTGATTGCCTTGCCACTGTGCTGTCCCTGCTGTGACCGGTTGCGTTGGCTCAGCTAGCTGCTGCTCACTAGCCCAGACGCCGTCTATACGTACCTGGCATGCACGACTCGACTGCAGGAGACATACATTACATGGTCAACTCATTCAGCTGCACCGGTGCTATCGTGGTGGGTACTTTCCCCCTGGAGACCAACACTACCTTCCTGCTGCCTGCCCTGGCAGCATTCCCACCGGAGGTGCAGCTGATGCTTGCGCAGACAGCGTTCCCAGCAGTGCAGGGAACGTTCCCACTGATACGAGATGCTGCGTGCCTTGCAAGGTGTGGATTTGCTGCCCCCGCCGTTGGCACTGCAGGATGATTGGCATAGCGGATGTCAGCCGGCCTTTAGGCAGAACTCTTGCTGACAAGTGGCGACGGCTAGCACCGTATATGTACAGCGACATGTAGCTAGTGCATGTGCAATTTATTGCAGTGTTGGCACCGTGCGGCGCATGTTGCTGAGCAGCCTGCTGGGCATCTAGCATCATGTCTTGATCTCTTCCAAATGTGTCACAAAGGGTTAGCATGCATTGGGCCTTCAAATAATTATTGCATTATGATTGCAGCCGCCAGTCATAGCATGCCTTATTGAGCTTTAAAGCTCAAATCTGCTAGCTTCAATATTTAAATCATGAATGCCCTGCGTATCCGACAGACAGAAAGCATACAATGGGGATGTAACGGGGTGCTAACTTAACCTGAGGGTACTGCCATGCACTGTGGTGTGCGTAACAGGGTGTCCTGGCTCAACAGCAGTTTCAGTTGGGTCGACATGTCTGACACCGTAGTGGCAACATTTGCCCAAGGTGTGGTGTCAAGCATGTGCTCTTCGCAGCTCGTAGTACTCATTCACATGGTCAAGTACCTGCTTTTTCTGTGTGTACTGTAGTTGCCAGACTGGACTCAGCGATCGGGTAATCCCCAGCTGTCACTACCTTGGTAGCTTTGGGTGCGACGGAGTGACTCGGCAGGTACTTCTGATCAACGTGTCCTGCCACAAAGGCAAAAATTGTTGAACTGAATTGAAAGCATCAGTCCCATAGTTCGAGTGCCAACTCTGCCGGCCATTTCACAGAACAGTCTGTACCCTTACACTGCAGGACACTGCTTCATGATTCCACGTAAAGTTTGATTGAGCTACGTGTTTTTGTGTGTGGCAGCTCGCTTTGACCATGGCGGGCTGGCGCTGGTTGGCGGTCTCCCTGACCCTGATGCTGCTCGGCCTGCCACAACACCTGGCCGTGTCCAAATTTGTCTCCAATCCTTCTGCTAGACTTTCACAGCAGCATCGGAAATTCGTGGACAGGATGTGGGAGGCGAACATGGCGATGCCAGAGAGCCTGATCAGGGCTGGCTACAAGCATGAGCTGGAGGTCAGTGGGGTGTGCACCGCGACAGCGCATGTTCTCACATGCCCTGCTCAACGCCGTCCGGTCAACATGGCAATTTCATAAACTGAACCTATTCTGCGTGATCTACTAGCTTCAGCATGCACACGGTGTGCAGTACTCACATTCCAGGCCTGGGTTGGGAGAGCAACAGCGCCGGCGTCAGGAGTTAGGAGCAAGCAGCACAGCTGCCGAGCTCCCCTGCACCATTTAAGCTGTTTATGAGCTTCAGTGCACCCTTATCAGCAGCAGTATAGCCTATTTATAAGGGATTTTCACTGCAGCCCCCAGCAGCCCAGCTCCATGTTAGCCTGACATTCGTAATGCTTCACCCAACAGAAGCAGCGCAGCGTCATGCAACTCTGCCCCTATTTGTACCCTGCAACCCTGCACTTACTGACTTGAAACACAGATCACAACATTGCGGTTCATGCACAATGCAATCTGCAGGGCAGGAATTGGGCAAGGCTTGTACAGAAGCTGACCACAGAAGGCAGCACCGTCAACATAGTGGCGTTTGGAGGCAGCGTAACAGTTGGTTACCGGCTGAGCAACACTTCGTACCCTGAAGAGTTTGTTGACTGGCTGAGTGACACCTTTCCGGGTGTGAAGTTCAACCTGATAAACCTGGCAAGGAGAGCAACAGCAGCAACGTTTGCAGCCTTGTGCCTGGTGCAGGACATGCCAGAAGATGCAGGTGAGCTGGCAGCAGCAGCAGCAGCAGCAGCAGCCGCCATGGCAGCAGTATCAGAAGCGTCAGCAGTCGCAGCCTGCAAGCAGTGCCACCAGGTGGCACTGCGAAACTGCACTACTGCAACTGCGCTACCGCCCTTGCCTTCCAGCTTGCAATTGCAGGCACTGCTTGCCCTGCCTGTTTGACCTGCAGCTGATGTCGATGCACCAGTACCTCGCCACTCATTGCAGTCACTAGTTACGCTTGCTTTGCCGCCATTTCTGCAGATCTAGTCCTGCTCGAGTACAGTGTGAACGGCTACGGCGGGCAGTGTCAGTGCTTCACCAGCCCTCAAACTGCAGGCTACGAAACGCTGCTGCGCAAGATCGTCAAGAAGGCGCCTCGCACGGCCATGCTGGCGTTTGCCAGCTTCATGTGGCTTGACAAGGAGGACAAGCCTGGCAAGTACTATGACACAGGAGAGGATCAGCACGGAGTGGTGTGCAGGCGATATGGTGAGCAACCGCTAACGGGTGGCCATGAACAATGCGTACCTACTTTGTGAGTACTCGTACCTTCGTTAGATGAGGTGGGTGGCTGTGATGCGGAGCGGGTGCTGCGTCAGTTGATGTGTTATAGCAGCAGCCCTTGCAGCCTAAGAGTAAACTAGTAAGGCGCCCAGTGCTGTCACAGCATGACGGTCAATTCTAGCGACCCTGCCAGGTCAGCAGCTGCTGCCCGCCTGCTGTACAGCACCTTGCGCATGTACGGCAGTGACGATTTGCACTGCACACCATGCTACTGCTGCTGCTGCTGCTGCTGCTGCCGCCAGGCGTGCCCATGATGAGTGTGCGCGATGCGCTGTATGACGTCATGTTTGATGCTGACAACATGTACGGCGTCAGACGTGAAGAGATTCTGGTGGACATCGTGCACGTGGGAGACTAGTGAGTGGTGAACGTGTGCTCCACTGATACACACATCAGCACAGGCATGGTTGAGCAGCAGTCTAATGCACGCGCAGGCACAGCGCGGGTGATGTCAAGCACACGCAGACGGGAAAGGCAGGTGCGTCAGCACCCCGCAGCTACAATAGTGCCCTTGCTGGCAACTCGCATGCTGCTTCACGCTGGATGTCTTGAGAGCCCACAGCGCTGGTGTGGGTGCTGGAGCAGCAGACAGCAGAAGCAGTGCTCCCCGCAGGTACAGCGCCAGCGGCTTGGTGCGTGAACTGCAACACGCTGCATCCCAGTCCACCCTGCAGGCATAGGGAACAGCAAATCTTACCTGGAGCCGCTTGGCTAGTGACTTTGCAGTGTAACAACTGTCCCAAAGGACAGCAGGGTGTGCCCCTTGCATGTTGCAAGCAGCAGCAAGGTCAGGCCCTGAGATGACTCCGCTCCTCCACAGCAGTTCACTACGTTGAATGCATGCCGTTCTCATGTGCAGCATTGCTGCCATTGCTGCCTTTGCTTCGTGCAGCGGCGCCAAGGTTTACGCGGCGTTCCTTGCATGGGCAGTGCGTCACCAAGCCACCCGCGTGCTGCTGCACCACCGCAGCCTCGCAGCAGCAGCGCGGCACACGCCGGCAATGCCGCCGCCCCTGAACCCTGCAGCAGCACAGGAGGATTGGCCAACGTTCTGTGCGGAGGGGCTGGGCCTGCAGAAGCATGTGGCGGAGAACAGGGGCTGGCGGTGGGTCGACGAAGGGACCAACGCTTGCGCAGGTGCGTGGGCCAGCAGTGGCCGGAACGTTTCACGTTTGCTGCGCCGTGTCGGCTCAAGGGTGCTAGCGCATCCACCGCCTGGGCTGTCTCCTGGTGACAGACGGAGTTGCTGTGGCAGCACAAGTACCGCCCATGTCCAGGAAAGCACGCATCAAGCTCACCCCTGCATAGCCCCTGCTATTCTGCAGGTTAGCAGTGTTGCAGTTGATTCTCGTGGCAGCAGCGCCTGTGCCTGGCCAGGTGACATACCGCTCATGTTGCGTTGCCAATGGCTCCCTTGCATGTGCAGGCTGCCATCGTTACGGCTACCTCACGAAGCAAGTCGGCGACAGTCTGACCATCAAAGTGAACTCCAATGTGCTCAGCGAACAGGACAAGAAGGACCAAGCCAAGGTCATGCTGGCCCTGACCTTCCTCAAATCCTACTCGGATGTGGGGCAGGTCAACGTGGAGTGTGTTGCAGGCTGCGAATGCAAGCCGAAGGTGTTTGATGCCAAGAACAGCCGGCCGACAAGCGAACTTCACACGGAGCGCATGGAAGTTGGGCCTGGGGCTGAGTGCCTACTGAAGTTCACAATCCTGGACTCTACTTCGACTAACGGGCATAAGTTTAGGCTAGCGTCTGTGGCTGTGCACAAGGCGGATCAGGTGCTAAGCTATGCATACGGCCCTGTGTATGATAGGTGATACTTCAGGTCAATGACAAAATGACCATGTACAAAACGTTGCACATCTGGCATAGCAACTATCACAAGCAGCTTGCTGGTTGCCCATGTGTCCAGCAGCTGCTGCATCAGAGCAGGGCCTCCTGATGGGTGTGCTGCATCAACACAGCTGCCATGCAACACCGTGCAGTAGTGGCATGCTCATCACGCATTGGTGGAAATACAATCACAGTGAAGCATAGCGACTGTGCAGCCAGCATCACGCAAGTGTCAGTGCTGTGAATTGATGCATGCAGGCTGCCGCTTGCGTCTGAACCCAATGTTGCTGGTTGCGTGGGGGCTGCTCCGCTTTGTGTGTCGTCAAGGGTCTTTGCTCTGTCTTCGCTGTGCGCTGCATCAAGCAGTACCGTCCTCACAATGCACACAGCAGACAAGTTTCAGCCCACGCCTGCGCACACAAGCGCACTCGAGGCGGCACACTGCCACTGCATGGTGCCAGCTTTGTTGATGCTGTGCCTCAGGAATGATTCCCAGGAGCAGCAATCAGTAATTGCTGTGCTTGTCTGCAGGGAAGCGCAGCTTGAGGGTTTGCAGTACTGTGAGCACCACCGCCTCAACCCTTCCATGCTGCATGGAAGTCATCATGCAATCATTGGCAGTGGAAGTCCAGTATGCGGACTGTACGGTGTGTCCTTTCTGCTTCCACAGATAGTGCATGCAGCGTCGAGAGTTTGCAACATATGCATGCTGTTGGTGGATGGCTGGCTGCTCATAGGAAGGCTTGCAAAGGAGCGGTGCTGGCGCTGCTGCAGGTGGGCAGCTTGTACAGCGCAGCAACGTTCGGCGATTATTGCTGCAAGAACCTTCTGCGGCATCTTGGTGTGCCACTCGGTTGTAAAGACAGCTGTTGTGTTTCAACGCGACCTGGTGTGGGTACTGCACTGCATTGTCATGTGCGTGTATGATGTGTGGTGCCGTCTGTCTGATGGGGCACAAACGTCATATAGTGTGAAACATAACAAAGCGAGCGCTGCGTTGATGCTATGGCTTTGAATGGGTGATGTGATGATGACGTAACAAATTAGCTGACAAACTAGCGTGCGTGCTGAAAATCAACTGCGTGCTGACGTTACAAATTAGCGCTTGCCAGATTCACGCGGCATGCCAGATTCATGCCAAGGCATGCATGGCAGGTACTGCAGTAGATTGCAACACTAAAGTGCTGCTTTGGGACAGCATTGCTAGGTTCTGACAGTAGTGTAACAACAGTTTGACTGGCCTGAACACAACTCTGGCAACATGCACATTGTGCCATGAGTAAGCTGAACACAAACTAAAGTGACACCAGCAACCCACCAACAAGCACAACATGAGCAAGCAAATGTGTGATTGTTCAGGTGTGCACGCCGAAATCCACTGGCAGGCGCGCGAACCACACTGCAAAAAAGCAGCATAGGACGCAACGTAACAATAGACGATGCAGGTGTGTGACAACACCATGCTGACAAGCAAGTATTGCGCATTGCATGCAAGAGCAGAGCTAGAAGGGCTGAACCGTAGCTGATCAAGCCAACATAATCAACACTACTACCAATCAAGCAGACAATATAAAATTTGCTGCAGAAACTAGCAGTGCACAAACTGCACACTGATGAACACTCAAGGCTGCACCATGCATTATGGCACCTCACGCACACATTCAATTCTGAAACCCCAGCAACAACACCTTTTAGCAGGATCGACATGCTTTCTAGGTGACCTCTACTACTGTGCACAACCTTCTGCTGCGTCATACGCTGGTAACTACTCTGCTGGCATTTGGGCTGCCATCTCAGCAATCTGCGATGCCAGGTCATTGACCTGCTCTGTCAGCTGCATGATATGACTTTTGCAGACTGCTCCCTTGCTGTTCACTTGCTGCAATTGTGCTGCAGCTGCATATGCTGCTCTTGCAACTGCCAACTCCAATCCTGCAGCTGACTGATCGTCTCTTGCTGTCCCTGCAGCTGCTGCCCTATGGTGCTCTAGTTGCCAAACACCGTCTGAGCAAGCACGCTGTCAACACGGCTGGTAACTGCTGGCATTCTCGGCGTGCCGAACTCAAGGCATGTTGGAGCATAAGTGGGTCGCCAGCGCCCACTCAACCACAGATCACGCTGGATGTGTGCCCTGATCAACTGGATCACGCATTCACTCACAAGCCAATGGCGCGCTTGCCACTTCTCACAACAACATCACCAATCAAGGTGCTCGAACCGAAGCATAGCCGTAGCCAGGTCTACTGGCTTGACTGGTCAAACCCAGCAAAAGAGGAAACAGCTGAGCACAGCAGTGCTCAGCACACAAGTTGGAGCTAATCGGACAAGGAACTAGTCGGTAACGTCAGTGCACACGGAGGCGTTTTAGTGGGTGACATGACAATTACATTAGGTGGAGGTGTTGCGTCACCTCATGAGGTGATCAGGGCCCTGATCAGGGGCTGCAGCAGTTTCTGCGCATCGTACGTTGCCTGCTACTACTGGCGGCCGCCACACCAATTTCAGCATGCACAGCATATGGCATGAACTGCGACCATGCACAGCAACTACTGGGCGGCCGCCACACCTGTCAGGTGTTTACCTACATGTTTTACATACTTGGCCGTCAATGCATGTGTGGTAGAACGCCGTATGCAGGGGTGTGCCGTTGTACTGCTAGTTGCTACTGGCATTACAAGCCCTTCAGCCCTGCTGGCAAACATGGTATGAAGACGTCGGCATGTGGCTGCTCACATGCACGCCCTCGACTCATCCGTAAAATATATGCAATCAAGCAGAATTTCATTTTCTTCAATCATTTTCTTCGATCGCGTGGAGCAATGGCTGGAGGAGCATGCCAGTGAGTGTGGTGTGCAGCTGGGTGGGCAATTGATCAGGCTACTGCTGTATGCGGATGACTTGGCCCTACTATCCAGCAGCCAGGAGGAGCTGCAGCAGCTGCTAGATGCTCTGAGTGCTTTTTGCTCTCATTTTGACATGGAAGTGAATATTGACAAAACAGAAGTAGTGGTGTTTGGTCACCAGCGCTACCAGGGACATGAGCATTGGACTTTCCTCAACAGGGATGGTGTGCGTGTGCCAGTGCCCAGAAGCAGCGAGTTCCGTTACCTAGGGTGTGTGTTTCATGAGACCAAGGGTGTTGCAGCGTGTGTCTCGTCCCTTGCAGCTGCTGGATCTCGGGCAATGTGGGCGATGCGCTCGCGCTGCTCTGATCACAACATCACCGGCCTTGGTCTGCAGGTGCATCTGTTCAACTCACTCGTGTCCCCCATCTTGGGCTACTGCTCTGAAGTGTGGGGCCCTGCACTGCTACATGGCTGCGGCAGTGGGCCGCCGGGTGTTGGCAAGGCTCTCAGCAATGACATGCAGGTGCAATTGATGTTCTTGCGCATGCTGGCTGGTCGTGTGCGCAAATCAACATGCAGGCAGCTTCTACTGCGTGAGTTTGGGTGCCGACCATTAGTCAGTGGATGGTTCACAGCTTGCTGGGACCTGTGGCACCGAGTGGTTGCACGGCCCCCCAATGACTGGTTGTTTCTTGCTATGCAGGAGAACAGGGATTTGAGTTTGAGGGCCTACACCAGCAGTGTTGAGCAGGGCAGGCAGAGGTCGCTGTGGTTTTGGCAGTTTGGGCTTTTGTGCGTACGCAACATACCCATACAGGAACGCTAGCAGACATTCCTGACTCAATGGTTGGCTTGCATTGCCTTGATGCCTCTGATTTGAGCAAAGTACAGAGTGCTTTCCAAGCATGGTTGTACCAGCAGTGGCAGGACTTGCCAGCCAACCCCAGAGTAGCTGGGTCTGATACTGTCATGCACTCTACCTATGAGAACTGGTTTGCATGCTCCCCTTTTGATGAGCTTGATTTGACGAAACCATTGAATTACCGAATTACCGAATTACCAAAGTAGGGCCACTGGCCCACCCGCAAAGGAGCCAAACAAGGCTCATGGGGTCCACAAAACTCAAAAGAAGACCATCAACCGGAAGAAACCGCAACCTCAACAAGCTCAGAGAGCTCAGAACTCAGAGAATCAGTAACTTCAGAAGCACTACTAGTAATGCCATCACTGGGAAGCAACAAATGTGCCAACTCTGGATCGCTACGTACCAGTAAGCAACTGTGTATGAAAGCAGCAACCTTACTTTGTCTTTGCCGCATAAAGTCTGCCAGACATCGCCCGCTCGGGTTTGCTAATGCACTTGGGTTCTGCCAACCACCGAACTCATCAAACAGACACCAACAACGCTCCCGGACTAGCTCGTAAGCATCAGACTCAAATACCACGTGGAATTCATCCTCAACCTGGCCAGCAGCGCATCGGGTGCAAAGCCGCTGATCTGACATTAAGTTGGTGCCCAGATTATGTGCACAACACAGCTGGCTTAAACAAGATGCACCTGTCATCTTTGATGCGTTTTCGTCTGGGTGCGCATGACTTGCGTGTGGCTACTGGTCGGTGAGAGAGGGCTGATAACTCTATGCTGCCCAGGCCACAGCGACTGTGCTCTCGGTGCGGTGCTGGCCAAGTTGAGGATGAGTTTCACTTTGTGTTTGAGTGTGACGCATATCAGGTTGTTCGCGATCGCTTCTGGCGGCTGTTTGTTGATTTTGGAGGGTGGCAGAGCCCAGCTGTGAGCCCTCTTGGACGGTGTTTGGCTGACTTTATGCAGCAGAGGCAGAGTAGTGTTGCTGCTTTTATCTACTATTGTCTCCTTGTTAGAAATGATCCGGCTATGGCGCTTGCTGTGCTCCCAAGTGACACTAGTGCCTCAGAGACAGAATCCTCAGAACTTGTTGAGGCCTCGGATTAGTTGGTTGGATTGGTACTCCTTGGCTGTTGTGGGACCCCATGAGCCTTGTTTGGCTCCTTAGTGGGTGGGCCTGTGGCCCTACTTTGGTGTTTGGTATTTGGTAGAATTTCAGCGGACAAGCATAGTGAGGTGAGCTGGTGCTAGCCACATGTACACACATCCCCACACTTGCCAGTGTTCTTGTAGTCTAGCTGACTCAGCCTTCGGAAGGCGTTGACATTAGCAGAACCTCCAAGTGACAACGCGTACCCCACCCGATCGCACCAACCACCAAGTTGGATATAACAGGTCACAACAGTGAGCAGGTAGACACCTATACGACATGTGAAAGCTTGCTGACACAGGACTAGGATGCATGGCAAATGCGGCCAGCACATGGTCACTTCTGCATCTCAGCAACGGCAGCCACCTCTGCAGCGATCACATCAACTGCTTTGCCGCTGCCAGCACGTGCTGGAGCACCTGCACCTGCACCTGCCATGCCCGCCTCCGCACCAACAGCAGCTATAGACGGAATGCAGCTGCCAGCTACATGTGATGTGGATGTACATGTGACACAAGAAGTGGCGGGTGCTGCCTCCATGTCACCAGTTGACGCACAACTGAAACTGGAGTCCCCCGCTCTAATCATGACGACACCATGCGCTGCCGCCAGCTCAGCTGATGCGTCCGCAGGTGTGCTGCTGCTCACAGCAGCGCCGCTGCCGTCACTGCTGTCACCTGCAGCACCTGCTTGCTGATGCATTTCTTTGTCGCGGCTTGCCTGGCGCGGGACAGCAGTTGCCTGCACTTCAGACTTGCTGCTGCTGCTGCTTCTTGCGGTGGTGTTTGGTTCAATGCTGGCCAGGCTGCCCCCATGACCAGCTTTGCTGCCGTTGCTGCTGCTGCTGCCATCAACATGTGCTGCTGCTGCTGCTGCTGCAAGAATGTCAGTCTCCTCATGCGCAGCAGCTGCCTCCGCTGCCTCTGCTGCTGGTGCAGGTGGTGCTGCCGCAAACCCCTGCTGTGAATCGTAGTGCTGCTTGATCGCCAAATAACGTGCAAGCTCATCAGCTGACAGTGAAGGAGTCAGAGCAGCCAGCGCCTGCAGGAAGTCATCCTGGCACACCTCAACAGTCTGCTGCTGCTGCTGCTGCTGCTGCTGCTGGTGCTGCTTCTGTTCTTTATCACCCTGCCCGCTCAGCCGCTGACTAGACTCATGTTGATAAGAATCCTGCTCAACCTGCTGCTGCTGTTGCTGCTGCTGCTCGGTCTCTGTGATGCGCCGTTTGAAAGCCAGCATCCACGCGTCAGCACACAGCGCATACAGGTCAGCGCCTGACAGCGTCACTGGGCAGCGCTGCGCGACAGCTGGCAGGTCGACATCTGCCGACAGCTGGAACTTGCGCGTGAGCGCCTGCAGCACCTGTTGCACAGTACAGGAAACAATAGGCATCGGCAGGAAGAAAACGGAGGCAGTCAGGCAAAGCTGGCGTACGGTGCACCTGACAATGCTTTCTTACTGACGATGCCAGCCCTGCAGGTGGTGTGGGTGGCTCATTACTGTCTCACTAACAAACGCAAGGCATGAAAAAAGCCACAGCTGACGAGTGACACATGCCAGGCACGCGGTGTCAGCTTGTTGTCAGTGAGCACAGCACATCGCGCAACACCACATCCCACACGGCACTACCACATGGGTTGCAGCAGCGCTGTGATACGCCTGTGCGCTCACCTTGAGCTTGCTTTCTGGCTCTTCTGCGATGCCCACGTACAGCAGCGTGTCCAGCCGCCCCGGCCGCAGCAGAGCAGGGTCCAGCAGGTCGGGGCGGTTGGTGGCGCCGATGATGAACAGGTCCTCCCCTCCACCCTGCACAGATGAAGGCGTGCCGTGCCTCACACCAGTTGGGATGGTAGACGGATCTATATGTAACGCCGTCATGCAAACCACTTTGGCTCACTTGTGGAAGCGCACCACAGCATTGTGGCAGCTCAAATCAGCGCTGCCGACAGTCAGACGGCGAGCGAGGCAAGGCGATAACTGCGAGGGGGTGCTGAGGAGCATTGCTCTTCCAGAGGCCGTGTGTTCAAACAGCTTGCCGCACGACGGCTGCCTGAAGGTGGCCTCCACGTCACCAGCCAGCCCTCCAGTCACATCACTAGACAGCCCTGTGCCCCTGCCCCACAAACAAGCACCTGCTCGGCAGCCAACGGATCACACCTCTTCCACGTTGCACTGCATCTCCCTGTCCCACCAGCCCTGTGCCCCCCCCACGAACAAGCACCTGCTCGGTAACCGACCGATGACACATCTGGCGCCTCCCTGCTGCCGCACGTCCCTACCTCACCTGCACGCCGTCAATCTCGGCCAGCAGCTGCGCCACGACCCTGTCCATGACGCCGCCAGAGTCGCCGCTCGCGCCGCGAGCAGGGGCCAGGGAGTCAAGCTCGTCAAAAAACATCACGCATGGCCGAGCCCGGCGGCCGCGTGCAAACGCCTCACGCACCTGCACGCGCGAACGGGCGCAGGAGTCAGTGCATGGGCATGGGGGTGGGTGTGTCCCTCTGATGCAGCAAATACAACGAACAATCACGGTGTTGGGAAAGATGTGAGGCGCAGGTTTGCGCGCATGCCTTTTGACCATGTGCTGCGGGGTGTGTGATGTCATCAGCGCTTGCATGCACGGCAGAGCAACACACAAACCCCACCACTCGCCCACATCAGAAGCTCGGCTGTGGCGTACTCGCGCCCCGCAATGCTGGACCTGCACAGCACACTCACAGCAGGCAGTCAATTGGTATGCGTGCTGCCACACAAGATGTTGATGCCGTTTCTGCCGCACCTGCCGCTTGTAACTGTCTTCAGTGGACAGAGTTTGAACTGCACTGAAGTCGTGTAGCGTTGGCCAGTCGCAACAGCCGCTGCCTTCCGTATCGCCTCACCTGCCGCTCGCTCTCGCCAACATACATGTTGATCAGCTCAGGCCCCTTGACCGACAGGAAGTTGCTGCTGCACTGGCTGGCCACGGCCTTGGCCAGCAGCGTCTTGCCGCTGCCCGGCGGCCCGTACAGCAGCACACCCGAGCGCCGCCGCAGCCCGCCAGCAAACAGCTCCCTGCGGCAGGGTGCGCGGGGTGTGATTCAAGTGCAGCGTGCGGCAGGGTGCGCGGGGTGTGATTCAAGTGCAGCGTGCGGCAGGGTGCGCGGGGTGTGATTCAAGTGCAGCGTGCGGCAGGGTGCGCGGGGTGTGATTCAAGTGCAGCGTGCGGCAGGCGGCGCCTTGTCAGCAGGTTGCTTGCATGCGGTGGCAGGTGGCGGATTGAACTGGCCGCTGGACCAGCAAGCCCCTCCCTCACTGGGTGAGTGAGTGAGCTATCACTACGCCTGATGTGTTGGCCCGCCCGCAGCCCCTCAGGGCCTGCAAGTCTAGGAAGCGGAAGTGCTTTGGGATGAGTGTTATAAGTGATGCGAGCCCACACCTCCCGCCATCCCTCCTTCCTTGCATGCACTTTTGATGTTCGCCACAGCAAAGAGTTTCCTGTGGCACTGGCCCTGTGTGGCACTCATTCCAGTTTGCACCCTGAAGCAGCCCTCCTCCGCTCGGTTACTGAGCTGCGGCTCAAAACTGCCCAGCAGAGCCTGCTTCACATCTTCCAAGCCACCCACATTGCAGCGAGTGACAGGTTGCCAGGCACAACCCATACCACACCTGTGTGATGACATGTGTGACAAGTGTGTCGCGTGGACCCACGCCTCACCTGTGTTTGAGCGGCAGCTCGATCGTGTCCAGAATCGCTTGCTTCACATCTTCCAAGCCACCCACGTCGCTCCAAGCTACGTTGGGCACCTGCGGAGCCCCGATCTCGGTCGCCGTGCGCGCCTTCACGCGTGACAGCGCCGCATCCAAGTGCCTGCCCTCCAGCACAGGCAAGCTGCCCACACTGCTGCCGGCATCAGCTGTGCCAGGCCTTGGTGCTGCTGCTGCTGCTGCTGCTGCTGCTGCTGCTGGCGGTGCTGCTGCAGCTTGTCGCTGTGCAGCGGGGCTGCTGCTGTTGGTGAGGGCCTGTTCAGCAGCTGCTGCAGCTGCTGCATCTGCCACGATGCCAACAACGTCTGCAGGAAGCAGCCCTACCATCTGCGCTGCTGCTGCTGCCACTGCTTCTTTGTTCAGCCCTACCTGCTGCTGCTGCTGCTGCTGCTGCTGTTGAGGCTGCAGATGCTGATCAAATGCGCACCCAGTGATATTTGCAGCCTGCTGCTGCTGCTGCTGCTGCAAGGGTGCTACCATTGCTGACAGTAGCCCTGCGTACTGCTGCCTAGCCAGTGGCTGGGCCTCCAAGTGATGTGTGAAGCAGTGCGCCAGCTCAGCCGGGAGGTCCTCCAGGCTGTCACACACACCCACAACAAACACCAACCCCGGCTGCTGCTGGCGATCACCAGCACCTGCACCTGCTGCGGCTGCATTGCTGCTGGTCGTCTCACTGCTGTCTCCAGCCTGGCCAGCAGCATGCGCAGCAGCAGAACCCTGCTGCTGCTGCTGCTGCTGCTGCTGCCATGGCAGTACAGCCTGGCGAGCTGCAGTACTGCTGTACTGCCTAATGCAGCTGCTGAGCCCATCGGTGGCCTGCAGCAGAGCAGCACTAGCTGCGGAGCCTGCTGCTGCTGCTGCTGCTCCTGGCAATAGTGCTGGCAGGTGCGTTAGAAGCAGCAGTATGGGTGCAAAACGGGAAGCTTCTGCAAAGGCTGCTTGCACTGCTGCTAGGGTCTTGGCATCTGTTGAACCCTGCATGATGGTGCCCACACAGCAGGAGTTAAGGCATGTTGCTGTACATGCACATGTTGCTGGTGTCACAGCCTATACCTGACTACTTGCACAACACAACCGAACTACCGCAGATGTGGTGCTTCTTGGTTTATCTACAACCAGCACGAGCAGCTGGCTCATCAATGACTTGTTATAGGACTGTCATATAACATGTTACACAGGTTGCTACACACCTTCAGGTCAAAGCAGCTCCACTCAATCACATGCATGCCGAGCGCTGCAGCTGCAGCCCTTGCTGCAGTGCGTCGTCCGCTCCCCCTAGGACCCCACAGCAGCAGCGAGCAGCTAAGGTCGACAGCCGCAGAGCTTGGGTGCAGCAGCGGCGCTAGCAGCTGCCCGACCTGCCTCCAGTTATCTGTCAGTGGACCAGCCACGCCTTGCAGGCCTGGAGCAGGCTGGTATGCAGCAGATGCATGCACACCCAGCAGCGGTAGCAGCTGCTGTGATGCTGCTGCTGCGGCAGCAGCAATGCCTGCAGCATCAGGCTTTGAGGTTGGCACTGCAGTGCTACTGCTGCTGCTGCTGCTAGGCAGCTGGCTAGTCTGTGCAGCAGCTGCAGCAACTGCATAGCCCTTGAACCCCACAGGCAGGAGAACCCTGGCGCTGCCGCCTTGTAGTACCAGCTGTGATACGGCAGCGTTAACTGCCAGTGGTTCAGCGCTTGCAGGAGACACTGCCTGAACCTGGAAGTAAACCACCTCATAGCGCTGCAGCACTGCTGCTGTTGCTGCTGCTGCTGGCAGGTTGCTTGGCTGTGGCAGCTGCGACCTGCTTGGCAGCAGCACCCCAAACACATCGCCAGCCGACACAAACCTGCGGCACATTGACGGCGGCAGCCACAGAAGTTCTATGACAGAACATAGGGCGTGCACGGTCTAAACCCACTCAGCACGGGGCTAGAGATTGCACCGACAGAAGTGACAGCTGCACCTGTTGCACCACAGGCGTCCCGTGCTGGCCTGCTGGTGCACACTCGCCCCTCGAAACACTTTGGTGATGCGCCATCTGGCGCAGTTGCACATCGGATGGTTGAGCTCAAGCAGCATGCAACTCAGCTGCCGCCCCTCACCTGCACTGCTGCGTGAAATGGCTTTGCAGCTTTTGCAGCAGCAGCTCACTGTCACTGCTGCTGCTGCTGCTGCCAGCTCCTTCATCAACGGCAGCAGCAGCTGCTGCTGGCTGCTCAGCTGCAGGATCACCTGCTGCGGTGCTGCTGCCAGGTTGGTCTGTGGACTGCCTGCTGTTACTGTTGCCGATGCTTGGACCCGGTGGCAGCTTCACAGGTGCTGATAGTGGCTGAGCAACTTTGCAGATTGTTACACTTTGTGCTACAGCCACCCTCTCCTCACACTTAGTGGTTGCTGCCCCTGCCACATCATCACCGTCCTGCAAGAGAGACTGGTCTGGAACCGGCCTCAAATGCAGCTGATGCAATGCAGCACAGCTGCTGCTGTTGCAGCTGCTGTTGCTGGATGCATCCCCACCCACCACAAAGGGACCCAGCTGGTATTGCAGCCCCAGGTTGTAAGCGACTATGGGTGGTATTGCTACTGCAGAGGTCGTGCTTTGCACTGGTGCCTGAGCTACAGGTACTACCCTGGCACGTACAATCCTGCTGCTGCTGCTGCTGCTGCTGACTTGGCCGTTAATCAAATCTACCTTGGAACAGCCTAGTGGGCAGAGCTGTTCCAATGCCTGCTGGGGTATGTAAACAGCGTCTTCCGTGCCACTTGATGCTGGCAGGACAGGTGCGTCCAACACTGCTGCTTGAACAGGGTGGTAGCTGGACCGGGCCCCTTGCAGCTTGTTGGTTGACGCTGCACCGACATGCACATGTGCTCCTGTGTGACCTGACGATGCTGCTCCATGTGAAGGTGAGTACAGCTGCTCCAGCCTGTTGAGCAGCGCAGGCGATGCTACTCGGTTGCTAGTCATCTTTGCAGCGGATCCTAACGATCGAGTCCGGGGGGCAAACTGCATGGTGTGGGTTGCTGTTGTCTGTGCTGGCAAACAATGTGGCACAGCCCTAGTTGCTTTGAGCAGTCCGAAACAGCAGACGAACGCTAACGTGAGCTAAGATGCACTCTACATTCATTGTTCAAGTGCTTGGCGCATTGGGCGTGCACGAGACAGTTGTATCGGCATGACACAATGGCATTGACAACCCTGTCAACAGCAGAGAACTGCCAATCGCTCCTGCGGCTTTATCTTCAAGCAAAATTAAAAACTGCCGTCGCGCGTGCGTCAGGCAGGGACCATAACCTGAGCAGCTGCTGTCGTTGTGTCGACAAGGACGTGTTTGCCGCAGGTCGACTGTCTGCTGCATCGCCTGCTGTGAAAGGCACTCGCGTGATAACATGCTACGCATGCACCAACGTAGTTGACGCAGCACTACAACAGCAGCACTGTAGCAGCAGTAGCATGTCAGGGCATATCCCCATCGCCCTGTCCAGGGGATCTCTGGACAGTAGGAGGGAGCAACTGGACGGGTTGCAATCATCTGACAGCGGCCAGTGGCCGCGCACTTGGCAGGATGCTTCGAGCTGGGCAGCTCGTGAGCCACGTGTGGCGGGCAGTTTGCAGGTAAGCAAAGTGCAATGCAGTTGCTGCACCATTTGCAAGCAGCTGCCACTGTTGCTCCTGCTGCTGCTCTAATCCACTGCAAGGGAAGAGTCTTTTGAGAAGCAGCCGCCATTCGCAGTCAGCATCGTCCATCCGCCGCCACTGGCGGACGGCCCATGACTGTTGCTGCATGCAGCACTCATTCACGCGCACGCGGCACCCAGAGATCCTCGACTCCGAGCAGGAAGCCAGGTCTCCACGAACAGGCGCAACTCCGCTAGCATGGGCAAGGCAGAGCTCAGCGCTGGGCCGGGCAGCAGGAGAGGAGAGCAGCTTACGAGGTGCGTGCGCTGGCACAGGTGTGTACAAGGACTTGCATGTCCTACCACCCCCGGCAAGTGGTTCGTTGGGCTCCCGGCAGGGCAGGAGGCTTCCGCACCAGCTGTGGGCGCGTGGCGTCAAGAAGTGGCTCATCATCAGCAGCAGCGAGGTAGCTGTTGCATCACAGCTGCAGAAGCATGGGGTGCCTGGATTGGCCAGCCCTGTCGCAGCAGGGGCACCTGTGGCCGCAGATGTGCTGGTGTCAGAGAAGACCGCAGCAGAGCAGAGGCAGGCAATCGCAAGCGTGCGCCGGCTACCTGCCAGGTGTATGCTGCAATGCGGCAGCATTGCTATGCTGGTGTGGCCACCCTGCCGTGCATTGTGTGCAACTCTGTCGACAGTTGCACACCTCACCAATGGCTGCATTGCCTGCACCGCTCATACCCTCAGATGATCTGGAGGAGCCGCTGCTGTTTGAGTTTGAAGGCGAAGAGGAGCTTGCAGCAGCGGCGGCAGCTGCAGCAGCCTCTGGATCAACAACAGCTGCAGCTTCAGCAGCAACGCTGGCCGAGACCAGCTCACTCTTATCTGCTGTGCCGTCGTCACCAGGGCACCTGCGTGCTGTCACAAAAGATGCTCTGGGCACACATGTGCAGGCAGAGCAATACACGATGCACATAGAGGAGGTAAGCAGCTTATCAGTAGTGCAGCATCGGCGTGCTACTGTCACCTGAGTATGCGTTGCATCACCATGCCTGCCTTCTGTGATGCTTTGAGAAGGTGGAGTGCAGGCACAGCTGGTAACAATCGCTGGTGCGGCTTTGTACTGTTGTCAGCTCAAAAGGGTTGCTGAGCGCAGCAAGTGTGCTAGCAAGTGCAATGCCCCACACATCCGGCACTCTGCAGCTCCATAGAATGCACTAATGTGTCACAGAAGCAGCAGCAGCAGCAGCAGCATTTTCTTTTGTTGATGTGTTTCATGTAGGAAATCTGCATTGAATTGACCCAACAAAACACCCTTTCCATTTTGCAGCAGCAAACAACAGCAGTTGTTGCACGCCTGCCTGTACTTTGGTGCCAGTATTGCCACGCGCGGTGCTGCTGGTGCCTGCAGGAGCGTGCCACCAGCAGCAGCTGGCAAGCTGCCTTCAATGCCGTCAACATCCTGTGTGGTGTTGGCTTGCTCACCACGCCGTATGCAATGGCCAGCAGTGGGCTGAGCTCGCTGCTGCTCCTCATTAGCATAGGTGAGGACAAACAGGCCAGGTGTTGTTTCAGATATCTTCTGCTTGGGCTGCACCTCGACCTGCTTGTGTGCCGCAGTCGTCGCTGCCACAGCGCAGTGGGTACGCTTGGTTGTAGTTTCCTGGTGGTGTTGCCGTGCTGCAGGAGCCATGCTGACGGACTGGATCTCTGACGCGTTGGAAGCACTGTCAAATCTTGACAGCCGGTGCTGCCGCTGCTGCTGCTGCTTGCTGCGCGGCCAGATGTGTGATTGGTTGGTTGCTTGCTGCGGGTGGCATACCTGCTGACCAAGTGCTTGAACCATATCAAAGCTTCTCATGCATCTAGCTGGCTTTTGCCTTTACCACATTGCTGCTGCTGCTGCTGCTGCTGCCGTAAATGCCTGCCACAAGTTGTGTGGCCTTATACTGAGGGCACCTGCTGGCCGAGTACATTTTGCAAAGCTGCCTACACATGTGTACCACGCCCATTCTCACATCACTGCTGCTTCTGTTTCTGCTGCCGCCAAAACTGCTTGCTGCCAGGTGGCATTGCTTGCTACACCGGCAGGCTGCTTGCCAAGTGCATGAACACCAGCAGAGCCGTCCGCACATACCCCGACATCGGCCAGGCTGCGTTTGGGCGCTGGGGGCGGCTGCTAGTGTCTGTGCTGCTGTACATGGAGCTCTTCTGCTGCTGCGTCGACTTCCTGATCTTGGAAGGTGTGTCTCAGCACCCACAGCACAGCGGCTTGCAGCTGGATGTAAGGTGTGCGAAAAACTTACTAGTACTAGTAGTACTTGTTGGTTGCTTGATGTTGGCTGCGGCCAGATCACGCAGCCACACCTCAGGGCTGGGCCGCGCTATCATGGTTTGATGATATGTTGCTTCATGTACCAGTGTCTTGTGGCAGTACAGACAGATAACCATGCCCGCTGACATTGCTGTATGCTGCGCCTCGCAGGTGACAACTTGTCCGCGGTGTTCCCAGGAGCTTCCGTAAGCATCGGGGGCTTGCACTTAACCGCCAAGCAGGTGGGCGATGCTGCTGCTCCTGCTGCTGCTGCTGCCGCTGCTGCTGCTGTGTTCAGGTTGTTGCGTGTTGCCCATGCTGGCACAGCAGCGCATGCGATGCCTGCTAGCAATTGCTGCCACATGCGCTGTCCTTGATGATCATGCCGAACGTAGCCACAGTGCAAGCCTCTCATCTATTGGCTGACAGACGATGGGTTTTGTGTGCTACCCCTGGGTTTTGGTGTTCCGTCCGCCACACACCAACCTTTCCTCAACAGAGCCTCATTCTAGCAGCGGCCATTGTGGTGCTGCCAACGGTGTGGCTGCGGGACCTGTCCCTGCTGTCGTTCCTGTCGGTGGGAGGCATCTTTGCGTCGCTGGCGCTGCTTGTGCTGGTTGGCTGGGAGGGGTTTGCGGTGACAGGCTTCACCCACGACCAGCCGCCGCTGGTAACGTGGTCTGGCGTGCCTGTATCAATAGGACTCTTCTGCTTCTGCTTCTCAGGTGAACCGGGGTCACCAGGGGCTGAGGACTGCAAGCTGCCTCGTGCTCCTGTGAGTGCTAGTTGGCTGGGAGGGGCCAGTGGCAGGCTTCTCGTGGCTGGCCACCTCTGGTGACATGGTGTGTAGGGGGCGCTGCAGTTTCTACTGCTTGCAAGAGCTCAGGGCATGTGCCAAATATTTGTAAACTGTTGCTTGGGTGACCAGGGATATGGCTATGGACAGCATGGCCGGTGCGGTCTGCAGCTGTGTGCTGGCTGGCTGTTTCGCCACTTTCCCAGTGTTTGTGATGGTGACATGCAGATGCCGTACTATTTGTTTGCGGCCTGCTGTGTGGCGGTGAGCTGACTGTGGAGTGGGTCGCGCAGTTGCAACCACTTGCATCAGCGCAGCGGACTGCCGGTTTGCTGGGCTAGTGCCTGAGGCAGGTTCAGTCTTGTACTGCTGCATTGTTTTGTATCCCACCGACGCCTGCTTGTGGCTGTCCATGCACAGGGCCCCCTTCTAGCATGTGAGTGATGCATCTGCTGCATTGTGCTTTGCTTTCAATGTATTCTGGTTGCAGGCCATGCCGTGTTTCCCTCGCTGTATGCGTCGATGCGCACCAAGAGCCATTTTCCGTGGCTGCTGCTGGGCTCTTTCAGCGTGGTTGTGGCCATCTACGGCACCATGGCTGTCCTGGGGTGAGAGAGCCGTTTGCAGCATAAGCAGCATGCGCCATGCTTGGCAAGTTGCGCAGCTGAACCACCAACATTGCTTCACCAGAGGCGTCAAGAGCACAGCGAACAGCCCAACTTATGTGCAGCGGAAGCAAATGCACCCAACAGCTGGACTTGTGTTGCATGCATGCGAGTGGCTGATTGGATTCATGGTCTGAATAAATGGATTGTAGCATACTACCTTGTGTGATGCACATTCTGCTGCGACTGGGGGCAACCCAACACTGGTGGGCCAATGTCTCTGCTTCTTATACTACTCCTGCGCAGCTGTTGTGTTGCGACTTGAACACCACTGGATCAATTGCCGCTGTGCTGCTGTGCCTGCGCTTGCAGGCCTTCATGTTTGGCCCTGATGTGAGTGAGAACATCACTCTTGACATGCAGGACTACGCACCAAACACCATGCCCACGGTGGTGGCCATGTGGCTGGTCATTGTCAATCCTGTCGCCAAGGTGGCGCTGACGCTGGCGCCTGTTGCCATGGCCATGGAGGTAACGCAGGATTGGCTCAGGCTATCATGTTGGTGCAGTGTCGGGCACGCCCGAAAATAACGCATGCACTTGCCTGCTGCCCCAGCACTTTGTTGCATGGCACCTGGCTGCCCTGCTGCTGCAAGGTGGTCCTTTTCAAAGCGTCGCAACCTGCAGCTGTTGCAACACCACAACACGTGTAAGACGTGGTACAGCCTTATCCCAAGGGATATGTGTGGAAATGTGCAGGGTGTTGCTGTGTGTTACATGTGTTGGTGTAGAGTGTATGTAATGGCGCAACAGTGTTTGCATCACTGCTTGCTGGCTGTACTGCACAACGGTGTGTCTCCGTGCTGCAGTAAATTGTAGTTTAGCCCGGCTCGCCGTTGCTGTTGTGTGTCGTACACTCATCTGCATAGATCTCTGACGTGTGCTGCCGTACTGTCTCCGCTTTCCTCCAACCTTGCAGGAGCTGGTCAGTGTGAAGCACGACAGCTGGCGCTTCACTGCGGCCTCAGTAGCGCTGCGCACAGCACTGCTGGCGGTCTGTGCTGGTGTAGCGATCGTTGTGCCATTCTTCAGCCTTGTCATGTCCTTCATTGGTGCTTTCATGAGCATGTCGATCAGCATCGTGCTGCCATGCATCTTTTACCTAGTGGTGTGTGCAAAAGATGTGACAAAGGTGGACGGGTGCTGGCGGTAGCAGTCGCCGTGTTTGGCTTGGTTGCTGGCACTTTGGCCACATACGAGGCTGTCACAGCCATATACAGCAAGTACTGAATGGTGATAGTTTACAGCTGACTTGTGAGGGGGATCTGCGCAGTGTCATTGCGTTGTGCGCAGAGCTGATGAGTACAGTAGTGCAGCGGCGTGTGCGTATCGCCTGTACGGGCTGCTTTTGTAGCACAAGTCAGGCAGAGCGGCTTGTTTGCATGATATGTAGTTGAGCTGCAAATGCAGCACTTGTTTGCGTTGTGCATGGCTTTTGACACAGTCATGCACTGTTGTTGGCAGGCTCCGTGCCTTTGCCGCTTGGATGTCTGTCATCACTTGTTGGATTCGTTTGGCTGCATGTGCACATGATTGCTGCCCAAGGCAACATGCCCCCGATGAGGGTGCTGCCGGGCTGCTGGGGTGCTGGTGCTCTGGAGTAGTTACATTGCAGCATCAATAAGCGGTCTGGACTTTATGCATGTTGCATCTGGTGGCTTCGTTTCAACTCAGCAGCGGACTTTTCAACAAAAGTTGTGCAACCTAACTATTAGAGATGCGGCTCACAGGTGTGCGGTGCCTGCTGCATGTGAAGGGAAACGGCACTAGCATTCAGCTGCATGTGCTGCCCAGTGTACGTGCACCTAGTTTCCTTGCATCACAGGGGCGATCATGGCCTGGAGCTTAGCATGGTGCCGGGCACGCCTGCTATCTAGCATGTATGCTGGTATACTCATTTCAGGCGAGGGTTGCTGTGTCCTGCCTACACAGCCAGCTGGTTGATAATTTGGCTGTCGCATCTGTTGTGGCCTCGCCATCTGTGTAGCCACCAGCCCCAATGGCTTGGCGATCGTTGCCAATTGGTCGAGTCTCAATCAAGGTTCTGGAGTACTAGCGTGCGGGCGCTGCTTGAGACATTCAGCGCATATGTGCCGTGGCTTTGTGGGGGGAAGAGGTGGGGGAGGAGAGGTGCGGATGGTGCAGCGATGGGTGACAGCTGGTAGCCGGGGGTATGCAAATGGTCTGCTGCTGATGGTGTCGCGTTGTCAAGGGGCATTACTCTGTTGCTTTGTAATGGTCATGGTGCCTCAGCCCAAGTTGCTGGTGTGGTCCCACACCTGCGGCTGCTGCTGATTGTGCTTGTGGCACCGCCATGCAAGTAATGCATTGGCGAGTGCAGCCCATTCTTCAGCCATGAGCTGATGTTGCCACTCTTTCGCTGCAGGTACGGTCTGCAGTACTTGTGGGCCTCAACTGCTGAGGGTTCAGCAAGTGTTCTGATCAGGTAGCTATGAACACAAAGTTCGTTGTCAAGATGATCGGGTCTCTGCGAGCGAGTCCTTGTGAGCAGTCAGCGCAGTTCTAGTTGGGCCGCCAGCTGCCAGCTGACACTCAGTGAGTGTCACACGGCCACGTTCGACTAGCTGTACATACACGCACGAGGCACCCGATGTGCCCCAGGTGTCCTTGGTGGAGACATAGACATGCGGTACGGCTTGCCTGCACATCACATGCCGTGGCTTGAAGCTAGGGGGCCAACAGGTATCGCGGGCGGTGGTACTGGCTGTCATATGCATGTCACCTGACAGGGTTCAGCATCTGGTGCTCAGGCCCTCAGTATGCCAAAGAGGCGGGGATGCTGCAGGACGTGCACTTGCTGGACGAGATGGCCCGATCAGCAAACAGCACAAGGCGTCTGCTAGACAATTTCTACCTCAGCCCAGAGCAGCTTGAAAACAGCCCTAGCCGCAAGGATGGGATAGACAGGGATACAGAGGCAGAGCTACGCTCATATGGCTGCAGCTTGGTTCAGGAGGCGGGCATCCTGCTCGCTTTTCCACAGGCCGTCATGGCCACGGGGCAGGTGCTGCTGCACCGCTTCTACTGCAAGCGGTCAATGAAGGCGTTCAACGTGAAGGTGATTAACCTTAGAACGCTTGGTAGGCAATCGTTAACAAAGAAGCCTGCACAATCGCACCAAGAGCAGCAGCAGCACTCGTGCGAGTGCAGTCCCTTCCTGCTCATGCCGGTTCTGCTCCTCCTGATCATGCTTGCAGAAGCTTGCTGCAACGGCTCTGTGGCAGGGAGCGAAGCTGGAAGAAGTGCCTGAGGTTTCTGGCCACCCCAGGGAGCTGATGAACAAGGTGATGGTGGCAGTCGACCGCGCAATGCAGCGCCGCGACGCTCCCGAAGGCCGCAAGCTGTCCGTGCTTGATCTTCATAGCAAGGTGAGCAACCAGATCTGACGCATCAGACCGTGTAACTGCGCCCAAGAGCATGCCTGCTGCCTTGGTGCAGCTGTGCTGCTGGCTACTGCTGGGATGCTTCCACGCCTACATGCCTCTTTGCTCAGCCTGCATCCACTGCTCACTGTCCCGCGAATCGCTGTGACTCTTTTGTAGGAGGCTGACGAGTTCAGGCGCTCGCTGATCAGGTATGAGCTGGAGATGCTCAAGGCCTTTGGCTTCATCACACACGTGGAGCACCCACACAAGCTGCTGCTGAACTACTGCCAGGTGCTAGGCCTGGACGATGCAGGCAGCCAGGATGCAAGCTGCCCAGAGTTCCTGCAAGAAGCCTGGAATGTGGCCAATGACAGGTGAAGGCAGAGCTCAGGCGTAGCAGCAGCTGCCAGCAGATAACTTGGTATGGTTAATGGTGGAACACTGCTCTGCTGCATGGCAATCATGTTCCCTGTGAGCGTGCATGTTGTGCTGCGGTTGCTGTTTTGCACGTTTGCTGTAACCTGCAGATCCGGTTCATACAAGCAGGTGCACCTGTCCTACCACAGCTGCGCTCACACTGCTGACACACCGGCTCTGTGCTGTTGCTGATGTGCTCCTGCAGCCTGCGTACCACGCTGTGTGTGCGCTACAAGGGTTCAGTGGTGGCCTGCGGCATCATCTTCTACGCCTCCAGGAAGCTCAAGGTGCGGCTTGGCAGCGACCAAGCTTGGCACGTAACAGAGCACTGTTTGCAGGATGCACAAGTTTTGTACAGATGCTACAATGAACGTGCACGACGTGCAACGTACTGGCAGACAACCTGTGTAATGGTGCTCAAAGGGGCTGCAGAGTTGCATCAACATCAACACACGTCTGGAATGGGGCTGACACACCGGCTAAGTGCGCATCCTCGTGCACTCCTGCCCTGTTGTTACCCCCGCTGTCCTGCAAGCAGGTGCCGCTGCCGGAGAGTCCTCCCTGGTATGAGCTGTTTGGCTCGCCTCTGCAGCAGATATACGAGGTAGCAGCAACCCTGCACCAGCTGTACAGGGCCCAGCAGCCGCGCTTCATCCCTGTGTGCCACCAGCTGCTGCCCAGCAAGCCCCCAACACCTGCGGTGCAGGCAGCGATGGGCGAGGGTGGTGGTGAAGCAGGGGCGACGCCGCTGCTGGGCAGGCCCGGTCGGCCGCTGGACCCAAGCGTGCGGCGGCCAGTAGCAGAGGGCAGCATGCGCACTGTGGGGGGAACACCAGGGCAGGTAGGTGCTGTGTGCTGGGTTCTGCCTTAACCTACAGGCTTTGCTGTAAGCCGTGTCGTGCACAGCTGCAACGCTCAACTTCATCAAGGAGGCAGAGTTGCAGAATAGCTAACAGCACTTGAGATGGTGTAAACTGCCAAGCATTGGCACAATGTCAGGTGTTTTGAGCTGCGCTAGTGCTGTGCTTGCTTCTTTTGTTTTTGTGGGTCATGCGTGCTGTGTGAGGTGCACATGGGTGTTGCTGTCGACTTGATGGTTGAGCGGGCAGCTGGGCGCTGAGTGATGTTACTCATTTCCTTATCTACACCGAGCAAGCCAATGAGGTATTTTGTATTCGTATACTGACAGCCCAAAGCCCAGCTGCTGCTCTCTTCACTTATGTTGTGGTGGTGTGTTTCATGACAGGAAGCAATGTATTTCCCTTTGTCAATGTAACCCTGAGTGGGCGCGATATGGGTGTTGTTGTGCTGGCTGGCTGGCTGGCTGGCTGGCTCTAGGTTTTCAGTCAATGCTTTAGTAGCTTGTAGTTACCGCACACGCCATGCCTGCTGCCGATGCCCTGTGACTGCTTGTGCAGGTAGCGGCTGTCGCCAACGGTGCAGCTGTAGCAACAGCCCCTGGTGCGGGCAGCAGCACCCCTGCTGTGCCTCTATCAGCTTCAGCCCCTTCGTCAGCTGCACCGCCTCCGCAGCAGCCGGAAGCGCCTGGCAGCGCGCGCAAACGCTCTCGGTCCCGTTCCCCGCTGCAGGAAGACAGCCGCAAGCGGCAGCAGCGGGACGGCAGCACGCAGCCAGCTGCGCAGCAGCAGCAGCCTGCTGGCGGCAGGAGTGAGTCACTTGCACCAAGTGACAGGCCGCGCAGGGGTGATGCAGCAGGTGCAGACCGCGACAGGGAGCGGGCGCACAACGGCAGAGGCAGCGGTCCTCGCAGCAGCCACAGATCGCGCTCTCGGTCACGGGACAAGGATAAGGACAGGCATGGGGGTGGTGACAGCAGGAGCGGCAGGCGACGCAGCAGAAGCCGCAGCAGGAGTCGTAGCAGAGGAGGGCGCGGGCATGGTGGCAGCAGGAGCGGCAGGCCAGACAGTGGCCGGAGCGACAGCAGGCACGACAGGGACAGGGAGCGTGGGGTTGACGATAGGGACAGGCGCCACAAGCACAGGGAACGGGACAGGCGGGATGGGAGGGACGGACGGCATGCCGAGGGCAGCAGCAGGGGCGACAGGGAGCAGCAGCAGCAGCAGCAGCAGCAGCCACCAGCTGCTGGCAAGTCTGGCGCTGACAGGCCTCCTGTGGAGCAGCCCGCGGCAAGCAGGCCTGCTCCTGCAGCAGCAGAGAATGGTACAGCGTCAGCAGCAGGTGCTGGTTTCCCTCCGCCACCTTTTTCATCTAGCGTAGTTCCAGCTGCTGCTGGTGCTTCAGCAGGTGCAGACAGCTTTCCTCCACCACCCGCTTTGCCTGAAGCAGCTACTGCGAAGGGCAGTGCCGGGGCCAAAGATGCTGTTCAGATTGGCAGTGCTGCAGGCGCAGCAAAGCCGGCTGAGCAGCAGCAGCGGGATGGCAAGCAGCGTCACCTTGCGGCAGCTTCACCCAAAGCAGCTGCTGCAAAGGGCAGTGTCAGGGCCAAGGCTGCTGAGGTTGGCAGTGCTGCAGCCGCAGCACAGCCGACTGAGCAGCAGCAGCAGCAGGTCAAGGAGCGTCATCCTGTGGCGACAAGTGCTGCAGCAGGTGTCGGAGTTGCTGCCGATGCCAGGACTGCCCCTAAGCCTAAGCCTGTCGCGGTCCGTAAGAGGCCTTCTGGAACAGCAGCAGCTGCTGCTGCTGCTGGAGCTGCTGCTGGTGCTGCTGCTGGTGCTGCTGCTGGAGCAGCAGCACCTGGGGCCAAGCCTGGTTCTGCGGAACCACGCAGCAGCGCAGACAAGGGTGCTGGCGCAATTGACAAGCCAGCTGGGGCTTGAAAAGTTGTGTTGGGCACTGTGGTTCATCATGCTCTTGCAGGTAGGTTTGAAGCTACTGGTTCCAATTTTCATGCTCTGCATGTATGCTTTGCAGCTCTTGCATTGCTGGCTTCATTATTGCATCCGTATCTCGGTGGCGGCCTGTAGCACAGGACTGTTGCAAAGCTTATGTCGGCTGCTCATCTGCAGCTGCGTGGCAACATGCGGAAAGCATGTGCTCACAGATCACAGGTAGAGTACACATTGATGTGGTCGTTGGCCGTTGGCTCTGTGTGTCTGTAGCCTTCCTTGTGTGCTACATCTGGGCTGGCTTTTGCAGTTGTGCTCTCCCTGTGATATGTGTTGGTGTTGGTGTCTGCGCCTCTTGTCCCTGTGCATGGCGTGCATGTCACACTGCTTGTGTGAGTGCTCCGCTGTCCGTTTTGCTGCAGATTGGCCTGAGTGTTTGCAAGTGCGGGTGTTGATCCTATGGGTCCTTCCTCTCCTCATCCTCTAGTTGGTGTTGTGTCATGTGTGCACGCATGGTTAGGAGGCTGCTGTTTGGGCCACACACTTATGCTCTTGTGTGCCTTGTTGCTAGGTCTTGGAGCCACCGCCGCGTCAACCCGTGATGTGCATTTGGTGGTCCACCTTCATGGCGATGTGTTGCTGTGTGGGCCCAGCCACACCAGCTGGCCTGGCAGAGCAAGCAAGGAGCATGCGAGCTGCCACCAGAGGTCGACGCCCAGCCAGCTGCTGCCACCAACACCGCCGCCGCCATGGTTAGAGGCTTGTGTCGGCATCGTCAGCAGGGCTGCATGCAGGTCATGCCAGGCACACATGCGCATTAGACAGGCACAAGCAGGCATAACTGCCGGAATAGATAGCTGGCATACACGGCAGCTTGCAGCAGGGGGGAGGGGGGGCGTGCACGTGTTGACATGGTCCGAATTGGCTTGGCGTCTCATTGGATGCCATCAAACAGTCGGCATGCAGCGCCAACATCTGTGCAGATGTGTAGGGAGCTTGTCTGACATAGCACTTGTGTGGAGCAGTGCTTTTTATGCAGGCACTGGTCTGTCGCTTGTCCGGCCCAAAAGCCACATGGCTGCAGCATTCTGTGCGCTTGCTCTTCAGCTGGTCGGGTTGGAATGCGCGATCCATTTGCAGCGCTGTCGGCAGGGACATGCAACAGGCTTACAAGCTCTTCCGCTCATGAGCACTGCAGCCCATGAAAGCCGCTGGCAGACGAGCAACTGCCAGGCTGTATTGTGCAGCGGGTGCTGTGCTCTGCAGCTGTGGCTTGTTGCACTCTGCTTGGATGAGTGTCTGTCTGCTCTGTTGCTGTGTACTCTTGGCAGACTGCATGCATGCCTATGGTGTCGGGCATGTGGTGCGCCGCGCGTGCTGTGGTTGTTTGCGCCGCGATCGCTGATACATGCTGTGCACGCAGCAGCCCAACCACAGCACAATCAGCACATACGTGCATGCACTGGTCAGTGCTGCTGCCTGTGGATCCATGTCAAGGGTCGTAGGCTTGCCGAGTGGGCCAGCTGAGTGGGCTTGCCCTGTCAGCAGGTGCACCACATTTCGACACGAGTGCTCATTGCAGCACCGCCAGCAGCAAAGCTTGGGGCGCCCTGTGTTCAGGTGCTTGCACTTTGGTGGCAGCATGACTCTTAGTTGGCATGCAGTGTCTGCTTGCTTGCAAGCAGTTCGGTGGGTGGGTGGGCAGGCAGGGTACTGCGTCGGCGTTGCGCCACGACTTCACAGGACTAGAGCAGGGCTCCAGTAATGACAGCGCACATTGCATGCCGCAGCTGCAGCTACCATCGCATCCAGCTGCATGCATCATGCCACCTCTCTGGCATGGCACCCTCATGCGTCCCAAGGCCTGAGAGCTCACGGGCCAGCACGGCGGCGGCGGCGGTGGTGGCAGCTGGAGGGACAACCCACTGGTGGCATGTGCATGGGACATGCTCCTCTGCTCTGCTGAGGCCGGCTGGATGGCTGGTACAGGGCCACATTGCTGCTGCCTGGTGCAGCTGGCTCTGCCAGCTTGGCTGTTGACAGGCCTGTTGGCACACCACGGCAGTGCAGCTGTTTGCAACGCTGTCTATGTCCTTCTGTTGCATTTCAGCATGTCCGTCTGTGGTTTGTGTGTGAGCCTTTGCTGCACCTTTGTTGCGGGTTGCCCTATGATGCTTTCAATATATACGCTATTCTGAACCACTATGTGGACAGCTTCTTGCAACCTGAGGGCACTTTTTTGGTTGTTTACATGTTTGTGTTTGCTGACCTGTGGTTGTTGCAAGATGTGTCTGTGTGCACAAGCTCCTCTGCACCCTCGTGACACAGCAGTGCTCATGCTCCTGCCTACCGTCTCTGTTGTCCGCCTGGTGCTCCCGCAGGTGCTGTCTCTACATGCCAGTGGGCTCTCATCAAGACAAGCACCGAGCAATGCAGCCGCCACCGCAGCCACTGGAGCACTAGCACAGCTCGCTATGCCAAAGCAACTGCTTACAAGCACATCGGGGTGGTCAATGCACCCGCAGAGGTTGCTCTTTCTTTGCCATGCTTGGACATCAGCAGGGGCTGCTGTGCGCATGGGCTGCAATGTCGTGGAGTGCACCTGGGTTGTCACCTGCCTGGGCAGCAGCATGATGATCTTGTTCGCCACCCACCATGCATTGTGTGGTCCTGGCTGCCGGTAGGCAGTTTGAATGGTCTCTTTTAGTGAATCACGCGTCATGGCACATATCCTTGGTGCCTTGCTGCACAAGCAAGCATATGTACTGTTTGCCATGTATATTGGTTTGTTTGTAGTCTGCTGGTTTATGGTGGAGGCGTTACGGTGTCTGGCTCCTGCAGAAGGAGTATTCACACTGATTTCACGCCCTGTTGCGGCTGCAAGCCTGGACCATCTGCAAAGCATCACAACAGTTGATGTTCATGAAAGCAACTTGCAAAGTTGAATTTTGCTGGACTCATGTTCTCTGATACATGCTCATCTGCGCATCTAGCACAGCCATACAGTGGGAGGTGCCAGCGTTGTGCGCACGCGCAGCCTTGCAGGAGGTGGTCCAGTAAATCTGTTTTTCCTTGCTTTGCTTTGCAAGCAGTGCCTGCTAGGTTACAGTGCTGCTGCTTTTTACAAAGGTATGTACTTGGACATAGCAGTGTGTGGAAGTCTGTTACAGGCAGCAAGTCGTGTAGTGAAGCACTTGAGGGGTCGGGCACATCTTGTCCCTGCTAGCAAGCGCTGTGCTTTCATGTTGTCTGTGTGCTGCTGCTTATATACATAAGGAGCCGTTTAAAATCGTCTATTACATAAAGATGTAGTGGTGTTTGGCCACCACCAAGGTCGATTGGACGCCTAGTTGTCAACAGTCCAAAGCAACGGTGGGACGAGGGGCTGATGGCGTCGATGCTACGCTTGAATGGGTAACATGATGATGATGATGAGTCCAGAGCAACGGTGTGTGCTACGCACAAGTAGTACTTGTAAGGAAAGGCGACATGTATTTGGAATCTCCCTGGCCTGCACAGCTGGGCAGACATTTTTAGAGCGGTCGACTTTCTTTCATCTACAATTGATTGTTTAAGCATCCGTTTCCAACTTAACGAAGCATTGTTTCACCATCCGTTTCCAATTTACCGCAGTAATACATGGTAAAATGATAGAACAGGGTTTGTAGGTCGCAAAAGCAGTACTGTTTATTATCACATTGCTTTCATCAAATGTCAAAAACTGCATGTTTCTCGTCAATCGGGAGGGTTGTTTGCTTGGGGAAAGCTTATTAGGTCCGCTGCGCACCTGAGAATATCGAGTACGTATAATTTGACAATTCTCGCGCTTTTAAATTGCCATGAATCACGTCTGGATCTTGTTTTCAGCAAAACCCCCGTCTCAACCCCAGCCTGCCAAATTGCATAACAGGCATGCATTTGGCCGTCAAATCTATTATTAAAATTTTTTTGTTTGTGCTTTCAAGTCATAATGCGTTACTACGGTAGCATGCAAAGCAGGTTGGCTGTGAAAGCTTTCCTGCAACCCCTGTACACAGCCAGGCACAGGGTAACTCACATGTTACTGAGACACAGGCGTGCTTGCTGTATGACCCCCAGCTATAGCTACGTGGCCTAATCGCACTAACCATGGCACGGCAAAGTACGCGTGAAAGGCTGATCGCCCGTTTGGGCGGGGAAGTGCGCCCAGCTGTCGCACGTAAAAGCGCAGCGCGTCCCGACGACAAGTGAGCGTTTAAGATGTTTAAACACATAAACTTCATCGCAGGCCTCAGCACGTACAATCCTCAACGAGGCACACTAAAGTCATCAACCGGTCGGCTCCGGTCCTCCGGGCTTATGTTCACGCAAATATCGATGCAGGCGCTGGTATTAGCAGCAACACAAACCTTGTAATGCACTTTAGGTGGAAGCTATCCCATTTTCTTTTTTCCTGCAACGTCAGTAGAGGCATCTCAGCTTTGAGGCGTCCGCTGCCTACACCTTCAGTTTCAGGTACGCTTGCCAGACAACGTAGCAGTGTATGTGTCATACCTTGTGAGCAGCAAGCGGTAACGAGCAACTTTGGCACGTCTCAGCTGTGGCTGCGAACGGCGCGCCAAGCCGCAACCCGGACGCATAATCGCGGCCACGAGCAGGCACAGGACATTTAGACACAAACTGACGCTTTTCCAACCAACGCATAAACTTGCATCCCCCGAATTTACACCATGAGCAGCAGCAGCAGCAGCAGCAGCAGCAGCAGCACCACCACCACCACCACCACCACCACCACCGCTGGTACTTCTTCTTACCTGGCTGAGTGCTGCTGCTCCACCACCTGCATCATGCATCAGGTTTCGGACCTGTTCCAACACCATGAGGGCACTCCCAGCTACAGCAGTGTTGCTGCTGCTGGCGACTGCTCTCACCCTTGCAGCACCCCTAGCAGCGGCACAGAAGCACAATGGAGGAGGAGGTAGCCCACAAGTGACGCAGTGCAGATTTGGCTGGATTCCTGTCACATTTGATAGAGAGCCAGAGACGCAGCTGCCACTGGACCCTAAAAGGCGTCCTAGGGTTCTGAATTTGCGCTGCACTGAGGCCTGCTCCTCGTTGGGGCTGGAAGCTGTCTTGACAAATGATGATGACCCATCACTTCAGAAGCCACTGTGCTACTTTGAGCGAAGACGCTTGTTGGGTGCACCGTATAAGATCTACGGCAGCTGGTGAGCACGGTTTGCGGCAAGGCAACCAACCTGCTGGGCATCAGGGCGTTATTGCATGCCGCTAGCATGGAATGCTCTGAAACCGCCAGCAGCAGCAGGTGGTGACTTGTACTTCATCATACAATGTACATGCTGCAGAAAAAAATCCAGCATTTTCACCAACTCTGTTTAGCTGTTTCATGGCAAAACCCATTTGCTGTCCTCAATCATGTGCACTGTCACAGCTGATGCCGTTGCCCACCCTGCTTTTGCTGCTTGCTGCTGCCATGGTCTGCAGGTATGCTGGCGAGGAAGCTGCAGACTACGAGTCAACCTGCCGCGGCCGCATTGAGACAGGCCAGCCAACGCAGAGTATGCCATGAGTTTCAACCAAACAACTGCAGAGATGCAGTTTGGCTTCTACTGCGGCTGCTCCGGGTGCACACAGGGCTGCTGGAACAGTGCACCAGGAGCAGCGCCACGCAACCCCGTGACTCAGAAGTTCAACTGCTCCGCTCCCGCCCCCGGCACCTTGCCACCTTACCCTAAGGCCAACCAGTACTGGCCCTACTACTTCACAGGGCCCGACTTTGCACCGAACACCAACCCAAACAGCACTGCAACAGACGCGTGCAATGACCCGAGGTTTGGAGGGGGGGCCAACAACTTCCCGTACCCAATCTGCAAGGGACAGACTGCGGCCTTCGGCGAGGAGTGGGGCACCATGGACAGCGACTTCACCTGCAAGACGTTCAACTCCCTAGTGGTGGCAGATCCAAGCTTCTTTTGTACCACAAACCCTGGTGACAGGACCATTTTCCCACCACCAGCAGCGGTAGGTGCTGCCACTTGATCATCTACTTGTTCTGCTTCTTGGTGCAGAAATTCCGCGCAAACCTGTTGCCTTGCTCTGGCTTTGCTGCAACTGCGCCCATATACCATGTTGATTCTCCTGCTGCTAATCTGGTACAGCAGCTTCCCATGCAGCTGTGGTGACTAGGTTGCAGCAGAGGTGATCTTGCCATGGCCGCCCTCAAACGCCGGGATGCTGTTGTTTATTTGGCTACAGCACAACTCTCACAGCAGCTGCAGCAGCTAACCCTGACCCGCCTCTAGCTTGACTGCCAGCGGCACTGATAGCAACGCATCCTCTGCCAACAATGGTGCTGCCGCTTTTCACTGATGCTGACAATGGTGCTGCTGCTACTGCTGCTGCTGGTGGTCTGTGCGCAGCCTGGCAAGCCCCTCCGCCTGATGGGTCTGCACCCCTCCAGCAGGCTGGACCTTGTGATGGGGGCAAGCGTGCCTACACAAAAGCTGCCGAGCCGAGCCATGTTGCGGAGGCTGGCGCCAGCAGTGCTGACACGCACAGAGGAGGTGCTGCCTTGATTGGATTGGGACAATAACTACAAGGCAAGCTGTGTCTAGGCTTTGCACAGCTCCAGCAGCGGCAGCAGCAGCAGCAGTTGCGCAGCAGCAGCAGCAGCAGCAGCAGCAGCAGCGGCAGCAGCAGTTGCTGTTCAGGTGGCCAGAGGGGACATGCAAGTCCAGGTTATGGCAGGCTGCCCTGACTAGCCCAAGGGCCATGCCTTGGACACTGTGGCTGCTGAGTAGGGCGGTTTTTAAAGCCATTTACATTATCCAAGTACAGATGTCAAGGCAATAAATATGCAAGCAAGTTGATCTGTGCTGCAATCCGCACAGGGTTGTTTGTGAAGTACAAGGCGGGGAGGATGGCCACCATGGATGTTTGGTCAGGCTGGTGCACAACCAATATGTTGCTGTGCATGATTCGCAAGTCAGCGCAGCATAGTGGAGCTGATGCTGCTGTTACCCATGTCATGTTGTGACTGGAAACAGCCTTGATATAACTTCTAGAAGTTATACAGATCTGTTGGCATCTGAACGGGAATGACTGAAAGAAGGATGCAGCATAAGCATTGATGCATGTTGAGTGACAAGGCTGTCATGAGTGCTGCTGCGCTGCTGTACCTTGGCTCTACCGCCCGTAAGTTGCTGGCACATTTGCAGCGGGTGTGAATTTGTCGCAGACGGCTCAACAAATATCATTCAGTTCATAGTCTGACCCTGATAAGTTCTGTATCATACTGAGCAGATGCAACGGAACTTTGGTTGATTGGCAAGCTGCTTGTGAGTGCACCACGCACAGAGCGCAGTTTCAAACACAATCTTTGGTGCCTGCCAGGCATGGTGAGCACCAGCAAGCTTGGTGTGCATGAGGCTGGCTGTGTGGGGTGCTCTGCTGCACATGCACCACTGCAAATTTTATGTTCAAGCATGTGTATGGGGATGTGCATGAAGACACCTTCGGCAATGGCAGGCTGCTTATCATTTGCCAGGCAAGAATGCTGTGTTGATGAGGATTTTGGCACGAGCTGTCCACCTTGCATTAAATGCACTCACCATGGTTGGCCAATGGTTGCTCGACAGCAAGTGGTACCAGCTGTGCACATCACTCAATCTGAGTGATGCTGAAAGAATACGTTGGTGAGGATGGCTTATCTGCCCATTTGTTCTCTGCTGGCTTGAGTGCTGCTCTAGGTTACAGTTGGTGCCGTCATGAGTGGGCTAGCCACATCAATGTGCTTGTTTGCTGCAAGTCGGCTGGATCTCTGTAAGCATTGGGTGTGTTACGTCAAACGGCAATCTGCCTGCAGCTGTGCTTCATGATTGTGGAAAGGCTGGTGCCCCCAACGTGGCAATCATGCAATGAGCTGCATCACTGATTGGAGGGGAAGGGCACGGGGTACTCAGGCGGGGTGGTGGTATGTACCAAGTGTTACGTATACATAACACTTGAGGGCAAGCACATCATATCATCATCATCATCAATCATCATCATCATCAAAAAAAAAAAAAAAAAAAAAAAAAAAAAAAAAAAAAAAAAAAAAAAAAAATCATCATCATCAAATCATCATCACATATATCATATCATATCATCATATCATCATCATCATCATCATCATCTCATCATCATCATCATCATCATCATCATCATCATCATCATCATCATCATCATCATCATCATCATCATCATCATCATATCATCATCATCATCATCATCATCATCATCATCATCATCATCATCATCATCATCATCATCATCATCATCATCATCATCATCATCATCATCATCATATCAATCATCATCATCATCATCATCATCATCATCATCATCATCATCATGTTACTATACTATCATGTTATTATAATTATGGCAAGCACAACAAAACTCTACCTGCCAACTATGCGCATGCATGGACAGCGGGCCGCAACCACTGTAAACGCTGGAGCTGAATGCAGGGTGCTTGTGACAACAATAAACATGCTCACGGACACTTCGCGAGTTGAGATGTGCAGCGCATGCGCACACTTGCAGCTCAGCACTTTAGATCTCAGCAGCAGCTCAGGCTTGCCACATGCTGTTTCGCACGTCAATGTACTCTGCATGCTGCTCATGTCCTGCGCAGTGCTCAAGGTCTGGCCTACATATGCGGTAGTGGGAAGCCGGCGCAACACGACATTAGCTCATGTGTAGGCAAAACCTACATCAACAACGACACATCAGCGTGGTCCAATACAACCTTCCACTCTGCACAGTCCGTACTATGGAGCCCATTTCCAACCGTGTTGAGCTTCAAGGCCAAGCAGCAACATGATAACTTCAAGGTGAATATCATATATACTGCTATTAGGTGACTGCAACCAGTACGCATCACTGAACAGCGTTTTGAGCAGCATGCCTTGCAGATCTCGAGCAACAAAAGTCGCTGCAGCTGCAGTGCTGCAGCTTGGTATCAGCTACCTCAAATGCCAGTCTGCTTGAGAGCTGCCAGAAATGGAGCACTGCTGCTGTTGCAAAGCACATAACTGTTATGGAAGAAAAAACATCAGCAGCTGTTCTAATGACTGCAAAAACAAATTGGCATGCCATTGTGCTGGGCAACGCAATCAGCAACAACTCAAGGCATGCCCCCTCAACTTCGAGCTGATGAACCTCACGTGCTGCATTGGCGTGCAGCAGCGTTCCAATGGATAATGTGCAGCAGAACACGGCAGCTGAAGCACCACATCGCTCGCCGTGACATGCTGTCGTGTATCCACCAGGCCTGCACCGTGCATTGCTCAACTCAAAGGTGTTGGCGCATGCTCCTGCAGGGCCTCCCAGCTTACAGCTCAATGCGCCTGTCACGGTCACCTGCACGGTGCAGACGGTCATCCTGCATGGCATCGTGTGCTACTTGTGCTGCATGGCTATCTTTGTACTCGGCGGCATCCTGCAAGCACACCAGGCAGCAGTACAGCCAGCAGCCATGTCAACGTATTCAAACACTGCATTTTGGTGATAACAGTACTGTAACACACATACAGCTGAGACCCGCAGCAGACCATGACATGCACGCAGCTGGAAGGACACGTGGTCAGCCACCAGATACCAGGAAGAATGTAGTAAGACGTGCATGCAGTACACTCCTCAACACAACCTGACACTGTCTGGCAGATGTGCTGCAGGTGCAACAGACATCATCATATTGGCTTTGATGATGGCCAACGCTGACTTGACTTATCAATGAGGTCAGAGCATGCTGGAATGCTGCACTGAACCAAGCACCAGCTGCACAGCCACTGCTGGAGTAATGGCAGCATCATGTCAGCAGAATGCAGTGCCTGCAGGCTTTAAAGCAAATTTGTTCTAAAGCTGACCACGCATCCTCCCCCCTACGTGTAGCATCATCACCTGCAGCTGCAACGCTCCCTGCACCTATATGCTGGTGCTGCAACTCTGCTGTATGAGTCACGGTTTGTTCAGTACGAGCAGCCCTTTCACAACGCCGTACAGAAGTCCATGCAGACAAGGAATACGATCACAGCGAAGGCATGTCGGCATGTCTATTTTGCCCAACAATGCCCACCTGCAAGGCCTGCTCTACCTTGAGCCCAATGCTGTGCAGGCCTAGCGCCTTGCCTGGACTATGAGGTTGAGCAAAGGCATCCTGCAGCATGGTGCAGATGATGCAAATTAGCAGCAATGCCGATTGGTTCAAGACCCGGCTTGCTGTTGCGGCTGCCTTGAAAGAAGGGGAGTGGGCTGCAACATTGTTATGTTCAGTGATGTTCAGGGCAGCTTGTGCTGGCGCACTCTGCAGCACTGTCTGAATGAACACTGTGCGGATCAACACGCGGCAGGTGCCGCACTGCGCCTCCTGCGACACAACACACAGCAAGCAGCTCCAAGCTGCAGTTCCACTGCCATTGACAATCATTCTGCCCTCACCTGCACTGCAGGCCCCTTAAGCTTGTCCTCTAAGGGCACTAGGCTGTCATCCACTGTCTGCACCACCAGCCCCACACGCCGCAGCGCAGAGCGCAGCGCACCTAGCAGGATGGTTACCTTTTCTGCTACATAGCCCTGCAAGCGCAGGTAGTTGGGTGTTTGTTCTGCATGCTGAGCAGTTGTGTAATACTGCTCAGCAACAGTGCTGCAGGCTGCAACATGTCGACTGCAACATGTTCGACTGTACAGTCGGAACTCGCATCAATGAGTGCTATGGTTGTCGCTGCCATTTGTGCTAGCTTTGCATGCACACCATGCAGTGTACATCAGCATTGTTCAATATTGTGCTGCATCATTGCTGCTCCTTTCCCAGCACCAGGTGTTGCTGCTGCTCTCTCTGAGCAGGACCATCCTGCTGCGTAACGTCCGAGGTGCTGCTTGCTCGCTGTAACTTACGCATATCATGGCTTCATTGGATACAGCGACACATGTGGCTTGCAGACAGCGCATTTACCTTTGGGTGTGGCAATGGTGGGGTTGGTGACGAGGTGTCCGACATGTCGAAGCTGCTGATATTCTGCTACTTGTACAGGTCGAGTATGCTACAATTTTTTGAAGGCAGCGCTTGGGTCGGCCTGCCCTACATCCACGGTTGTGTCGGATCGGAACGGAAGGCCTTACCAGTTTGTGTCGGGAGCCGTGGCAATTGTGAGTCCACCCGGTGGGATGCAATATGAGGATCCCAGTGTTTCTTACAATTGATTTAGTGGACACGTTGTCTTCAGCAGGTGGTCATGCCTGAACCAAGGTGCACGACAGTTCCGTTCGCTGACATCCTCTTGTACCTAATAGCATGCACAGACTTGATTTAATTATAACAGGCATTTCTTATAGAATTTTGCGCAGCGTCACAAACTCCTCACTCAGACTCGGGTGCAAAACACCTCAAGTTTGACTGCCGCGACACGTGCACGAAGCTTATCCTGATTGCTGTTTGTGCAAGGAAAAACAGCTGCTCAATTGTTGTATGTAAGACGTGGCAGATGCAACGCTGAGGTTCATGGTGTATGATCAAGGTGCCAGCCCTGAATTTGCCTGCTGCTGTTGCACAGCCGCATTGAAAGAACGTGACACACAGCATGGAAGCTGCAGATTCCACGATCCCACCGGCAGCGGCAGCAGCTGTGGATGCCAGTGCTTGTGTTGATGGAACAACAGCAGTGGCCTTACCTAACAGGTGTGAGCAATGCATGGCCTTGCAGCGCTGTGGAAACATTTGCATGCCCTTTGAACATACGTTACGCTGTACGCACGTGCAGTAACAGCATGGCAGCACCATCAGGCACAGGAGCACTGCAACACGGCAGCTGCAGATATGGTGGCGTGTCAGCATCCCAGGTGAGCGGCAGCACCGCAGAGCTGCTGCTCGCATGAACCCTTACACCATCAAATGCTCCCACAGCGCATTAGCCTCGTGCTAAGCATATATGTGCGACACAGCACCAGCGTCCTTCCAGCTTTCGGGCTGCGCATGGCCAGTCACTGAGTGATGAGTCCTGCTGCCAAGCATTGCAGCAACGCTGTTGTTGTGACCAGCTCGTGTCATGCGGTATGCAGGGTGTTGGCCTTGGCCGCACAGGGCGTGCTCCTGCAGACCCAGATGCAGGCACCCTTGCTCAGCTACTGGAGCAGCACTGGCAGGCTCTCACACAGGATGCAGTGGCGAGTGCAGCCAGCAGCTGCGCATACAAATTCCATGCATTACGCATTGCACAGTGGGCCAATGGCATTTATGCAGTGGGCCATGCATATATGCAGCACGTGACAAGATACGCAGGGACTCGTGGTGCGTGGAGATCTCATCAGCTGTCAGCAGTTAGCTGGCAACAGCAACCTGCAGGTTCTATGGGCTGCAGTGTTGCTGCACTGGCACTTGCTGCAGCTGCTGTGACACATCAGCATGCATTCCCAAGAGGGCCACTCGCACGCGTGACCATCATTGCTGCAGCCTGCAGTGCTATGCGTAACGTATGCAATGCATTCTGTCCTGCAGGGCCACCTGCTGACCGTCAAGGGACACATGCTGGCATCAATGGACGCAGCAGTTGAGAGTGAGCGGAATGCTGGCACCAGCAGACTGGCAGCCAAGCAGGTGAGCACTGCGCATGGCAGTGGAGCTGTGGGCCCGCTCGCCCTGAGCACAGGGCCCTACAACAAGACTTTGGCTGCTGCTGCTGCTGCCGCTGCTGCTGCTGCATTGTCAGGCTGAGGTGGACATCCTGAAGGGTGAGCTGCATGATATACAGCAGCAGCTGAGCCGGACTGACAGGCACCTTGACAGGTGAGGCGCCTGCAGTGCACGGCCCGCTCACCGCAGCACAGCACGGCTGCCGGGCTGAGCGAGGTGCTTGGCAGCTGCTGCTGCGACACAGTGCTGCGCCCATTCTGCTGCTGGTAGCAACAGCTGTGCATTCCAAACTGTTCAGCTTACCGTGCCATGCAGTGCCGTCGAGGCATCGCTAGTGGTCAACCATGATGCCACTCATCGCCACAGGCAGGCTGCGCTCGACCAGTGCTTGCATGATGCAGCAGAGCTGAGGGCCTGTACCAATAACCGCCGTCCATGTGCCCTCCCTTGCGCACATGCCGTGTCAGGCTGTGCGCTGCTTACGCGGAGAAGCAGGAGGCAGTGCTGGACACCCGTGCGCAGCTGCGCGCTTGGTACGTGTGGCGGGGCCACATCGCAAGGCAGCGCCGCCTGGCCCGGCAGGCAATGCAGGCAGAGCACTACTACGTGAAGCGCTGGCTGCTGGGGCGGGCCTGGGACAGGTGAGCTGGCTGTTGCTCAGCGCCCCGCATGATGCGAGCCGGTGGAGCGAACTGCCGCACAACATCTGCATGGTCGGCTCTACCCTAGGGTAGAGCTTGGGACGGTGAGGTTTTGGGTGCAAGTTGCGCTTGGGCAGCAACCTCCTGCATGTACATGTGGGCAGCATACTACACCTGGTTAGTTTGGTGGTTTCCATGTCTCGTGTGCTGGCTGCTGCAGGTGGGCAGGGAGGGCGCGCAGCCGCTACAGGCAGCTGGTGATCCAAAGGGCTGAGCAGCAGCATGAGGAAGATGCAGCGGCACTGACGGCAACACATGCTCTGGAAGTGGCGGCCCTCAGGTATGCATGTTGCTGAGCGCTGGTCCATCGACAGTTGCATGGTTGCAAGTTTGGCTGTTTGCCAGTCGTTGGCGCACATGCTCAACTTGCGGCGGTGGCGACAGACTGTCTTGGTGACAGGCTTGGCACACTGCGGCCTGCTCCAGCTGGCATGTTCCTGCTCCTGTTCCTAGCAACACAACGTGAAATGAAGTCAGAAGTGCTGAACTGGTCAGTGCGTTGTGTGCTGTGCAGGGCTGAGGTTGAAGCACTGCAGGAGCAGCTGCAGCAGGAGGCTGCTGCACGCAACAGGATGGAGGAGGACATGAAGAGGGCCTTCATGCGGGGTGTGTGCTTTGCAGCTGTGCCTTGCCCACAACTTGCAGCTGTGTGACGTCGTGTCATTCGTTCTCCATCATGCCGCAAACCTGAGACACCTGAGGCAGCACTAGCCAAGTTAAATGGCCAAAGAACCTGGCCCATGCCGTGTGCCAGCAGCCACACAGCACTGCATCTTTGCCGGTTTGTCATCGCTGCTGCTGCACATGCTGCAGCTGCTGCCCTGTGGACCACACCGTCTGCCGCGCCGTGCTGCTGCTGCAGGTGTGACCGCCATCAACCTCGAAGCGGTGCAGATGATGCGGCGGGGCGCGCCACCATCAGGTGGGCCGATCTTCACCTCGCCTCCGGGGTGATTCCGTCACGGGGTGTGTGATGAGCGCTGGTTGATGAAAGGGTGCGCCCATGGTGAAAAGGCACACCACAACACCTGATGCACTGGCTGTTGAGTCAGTCCGTTCAAACATCTCTGCCACATGCTGAGATGTGTCGCACTGTCAATGCTGCAATGGTAGCTTGCTCACAGCAAGCATCTCTACAGAAGTGTATCTGAGTGTGCACTTGATTGGCTGCAGGAACAAACCCCTTCCCCGTTACAGTGCCGCTGAACGCTGGCACAGCTGCGTCTGGCCTGGCAGCTGCTCAGCAGCAGCATATGCAGCAGCTTGCTGGGCCGCTGCAGCAACAGGCGTTATGGCAGGACGGCGCCGCATGCGATGGGGGCCGTGACATCTGCTCAACCGCTGCTGGGCTGCCGCAGCAGCAGCAGCAGGTAGCTCCTATGGCAGCAGGCTGCAGCCCTGGAGCCGCGAGGTCCAGCACTTTTGGCCAGGCAACAACCTCCAACATTGATGCTGCGGCTTGCACTGACTACACCAGCAGCCCAACAAAAGAGGCGGGTTGGAACAGCACTGAAGCAGCAGCAGCTGCAGCTGCAGGGGCACCAGCCGGGCACATAGCACCAGGAGCAGCTGGTGGACGGCAGCAGCGTCATCTGGGCCTTGCAACATGGAGCAGTGTGCCAGGCGCCTGTCAGATGCGAAGCTCAGGTGCAGTTGCAGCAGCTGCTGCGGCAGTAGGTGTGCCGGTTGCTGCTGATGGCAGTGCAGCTTTGTCATGTATAGGTGCTCACAGCTCAAAGCTAGCTTCCATGCCAGCTGCCACTGCACAGGCAGGCTTGTTTGGGTTTGGTACTGCAGCGGGCAACAGCATTGGCCCAGCTGTGCTGCAGCAACCTCAGAGCTGCAATGGTGGGCTGCGTGTGGTGATTGAGCGGGGGCCAGCAGCTGGTGGCGGCAGCAGGGCAACTGGCCAGCCACGGCATGTGGCTGGTGGCCATGCAGCTGCAGGTGGCAGCAAGGTGGCCTGGGGTCCAACCAAGAGGCAGACTTGAGAGACCAGTGTGCGTCTGACTGGACTGTCGTTTTTGGAGAACGAATATGTACACACCCACAAAGATGTGGCCATGGACGGTCCATGGTTTGCATCAGCATGCACATGGCAGCCTTGTGGGCATGCCGCATGCTACAACTGGCACTAGGCTCTGGTCTTTGGCAGCCGTTACCCCGCTTTCAGATAGTATTGCTTGACACTCCGCATGGTGCACACCACCAGCCAGAACAAAGAGTGTGAGATTGTTGTCACTGTTGATCGGCTGCTGTGCTGGTCAATGGATGCCGCGTACGAACGTACTTCAACCGTCTGTAGGTGATAGAGTTTTACCTTCTCATCGTGCTGAACTCGTTGACGGCAGTGAGGTGCAGACTTTTCAAAAGAGCCCTACTTCTTCCTTCAGACTCAGCCACTAAGATGGACGTCCTGCGGCATCATGCTAAGCTTTCAAGAAGCCTAACCTGTCTGTCCTGCAAACGCAATGTTGCGCAGCCCCCTTACGTAAAAAGCAGCATTGTACTGGCAAGCAGCAGCACAGCAAGCAGCAGTTGGCGCGGACGGGCGTTGGATCCTCGCTCAGCATGCAAACAGTCACTTGTTACGACCAGGTCATCCCTAATGAACCCGCAGCTGCTTGTGTCAGCCGTGGCAGAAGGTGCTCAGGACGAAACAGCACTCTCAGCTGTTGCTTGGACAGTGGTTGCTGGCGCTATGTGCACATCCGTTTGGTTCATGGTGACAGCGTTCCTTCAGGCAAAGACAGCAATTGACAGGCGGGAAGAAGGCGAGCGTGCAAAGCAGCAGGAGGATGAGCAGAAAGAGGAAGCCAGGAAGGCGAAGATCAAGCAGATGTTCGAGCGGCTGTGATGTGTCGCATGTGAGGCGAGAGTTGGTCAAATATTTTGATGTGTGTACAACAGTCAGCAACAAGCTTGCAGGCAGCTGAGCCTTCTCTTCAACATCAATGCGTGGCATGCATCGGCAGCTTTGGTCACAGTGTTTTGGCGCCATTGTACACCATGCCATGCACATGTACATGCACAGTCATGGGCGGAGCCTGCCTGACACTCAACCGACTTGTGTCAGCATTACAAGTGATATATACCGCACACAGCAGATGCTACAATGCGTATGTTTTGCCTGTTATCATGTTTGCCAGTGAGACATGGGCCTTGACTAAGCAACAGACGAAGCGCCTGGAGTGTGTACATTCTAGCTGCTTGCGGCAGCTGTTACACGTTCGGCTCTCTGATAGACACCGTCTGGTGACTATCAGGAAGCAGTGTGGCACAGTTAGCCTTGCAGAACACCTTTTGGCGGCTCGCCTGAGGTGGCTGGGGCATGTTGTGCGCATGGATGAGGGCAGGATCCCCCAAGTTGCTTTGTTTTCTTCATTGCATGGAGTTACGAAGCGGCCTGGGGGCCGACCTGCCAGTTCGGTGGCAGGATTGTGTACACAGCGACTTGCAGCAGCTGGGACTCCCACATCAGATGGATGACGTGCGTGGTTACTGTTTTATGAGGGGCGCATGGCGGTCTATGGTCTACAGGGTTACACACCCTGAGGCTGTGGGAGCTCCCCTGCGGTTCCTCGCTCCTCCTCCCACTACAGGCAGCAGCATTCACTCATGAGACAGCAGCGCCTGCAGCAGATGCATCTGGTTTCTAGCGAGCCGTTCATGATTGCTGGTGTGGGCTGGCAGTGCCCTTGCGGGAGGATTCATCCCACGCGGGAGTGCACTGACGCTGTGGTCCAGCTCAGGGCCATCAGTGATCAGGGTTTGGGTATGATCATTGCATGAGAGATCTGTCAAGCGAGCGCTCTTGCGTTCAAGGTTTTGGCCGTATCTGGCCCTAGCTTGTAGGCCTGGCCTAGCCTGCGCCTTCTGGTTGGGAACCACCGAAGGTGGTTGGGGAGCGGCTTCCCTTTTGGGATTTCACTCTTATTAGAAAAACGTGTAATTGATTAATTGACAGCAGATCTGCATGTGGTGCATTGCGTAGCTCGTCCCCTGTACACCTGTCTTGCCAGGGGCGTGTTGCACTGTGCCTGCAGGAGCAAGATACGGCCATGTATGAGGCACCTGCATGGTTGCAAGGGTGCCCAGAGTGTAGAAGGGGTTATGCTCTGCAGTATACATACTGACAGGGCATGTGCTGCAGGCCATCGCAGCGCGCTGAGCAGGTGCTGTGGGGTACAGGTGACCCGACAGCTGCGCTGCCCTCTGCTGGGTGGTGTGACTTCTGATTTGTGTGTGCCCCTTGTATGTTGTCTGATTGGCAGCAGTTCCATCATGATTTCGTGTGGCCTGCCTTGTGGAGGTTGAGCATGGCACATTTCTGGTTTGCAGGCGTCTCCATGCACGATGGCATGGAAACAAAGGTGTTTGCAGGGTATTGGTCTGCTTTGCACTGCTGCAATCAGCTGCTAGGGTGTTGCTTTTAGCCACTGGCATGACAGGTGACTGATGAGTTGATATGAGCCATGGTACTAGCAGCTGGTTGCCTGCAGACACTGCAGTCATTGGCTAGCAGCGCCGCTCATGCTGTACCGATCGGTGCATGTGCATGGGTGCACCCATGTTGGCAGGTGCATTTTTATTTCTGAATCTGTGGGGAGTGCACCTTGATTAATACTATAAGCTTCCGCACGCGGTATGGTTGCTGTACTGCAGTCTTATGGAGCGTACGAGCACGAGTGGCGGTCCGCTACAGCTTGCTGGTGACCTTAGTGACGAGAAATCCCCTTTACATGCGACACATTGTTTTAACGAATTGCATTGTTTCTTACATGAAGTTGGTTTGAAACGCATACCGTGTGCTTTGTGTTGCTAGAGGAAGGCGGGAAGAGAGCATTGCATTTGGCATGTGCAAGACCGATAAACACAAGCTGGAGCGCAGCAAAAACTGAGGAGCCGTTCAAGTGGCTAGGAAGCTCTGCCAATACCCCTGGTGAGTGAAAGCCATCGACAGTAGTGAACAGCAGCAAGAGCTATGACATAGCAGGTGTGTTCGGTCCGAGTGCTTCTCGTGCAGTCAGCTGAACGATACACGCCAACAAAGGCGTTTCATGTGTTAATTGCTGTTGAAACTTGCCGCAAGCCCCCAACCTTGCTGAAACTGCTGCTGCTGTGTGCAGGCTGCTGAGTGCGCAGCAGCAACAATGAGCAACCCACATAGGCCAGCTAGTGCTTGGCTGACGCAGCTGCAGCGAGCCAAGGTACAGCCACAGTGTGCTGCTTGCAGCTGTCTCATGTGTTGTACATTCACCAAGCTCAGTGTCTGCATAGAGCAACATGCACACAACAACGGCAGCAGTTGTCACTTGGACCTGTGCCTGCCTTCCTGCAGCAAAAGTGACAGCTTTGTTGCGCTTCTTATGCAGACTGAAAATACCAGCAGCATTAAGCCCAAGATTACCATCCAGGACATAACAGAGCGTGCGAACGGTGAGAGGAGAGGGCAGCTTACCAGCCATGCAGTGCCGGCGCTGAGCATGCGTTGTTGCTTTCTAGCACAGTATGGCAAGCTGGCTGCAGCAGCAGCAGCAGCGAGCAACAGCAGGTACAGCAGCAGCAGTGGCAGCAGCAGGTGAAAGGCTGCTTGTGTGGGTGTCCACACCTGCTTTTGTTCTGGCCGACGCCTTAAAATAGCACAACACTGCTGCTGCCACATGCTGTCTTTCTTACTTGCTAGGTGGCACCTCACACATGTAACATGCCGTTATGAAGCTCACACACGTCGCTTGCCTGTGCCACAACCCAGCAATTGCCTCCTACGTGTATTTTGCCCAGCAACACCTGACAATCTTGCCTGGCCTTATCCATCAACCGTGCAATCTACAACACCGCCGTGTGAACTCCACACTTCTGCTGCACTCCCTGATGCATGTCTCCTCTACACACAATGCTCACACATCTGCACCCGCTGCTGTTACTTTGCAAATGTTGTACCATCTGTTTGGCAACCACAACCATCAGCTGGCACTGATGCAGACGCCAACACCAGCAGCAGCGTGCTGCTGCCCACCAGCCCCAAGTCAATTGAGGCCTGTTTTAGGCTGGGCATTGACCCTCTAGAGCTTGCCTTCAAGCCAGCAGCAGCATTCAAGAAGCCCGGAGAGACCGATGAGCTGGTGAACATGCGCTTCCAGCACCATGAGCAGTTGCGCCAGGTGCGGCGGTTTGAGCTGCGAGCTGGTGCTTGTGCTCCTGGCGCAACCTCCCGCTGGTCTGGTTGTTTGGCAGTTCAACTGCTCCAGCACGCTACCCCAAGCCCTGCTGGCAGGCTGCTCTGGCTGCACCTAACACGCTTCGTGTGCTTGGTGGTTGTGCATGCGTGCGCTGCCGTACCTGGGATGCTCCACACACAGGAGCGGCTCAAGGCACTGCTGGAGGAGCGTAAGAAGCTGGTGGACGGTGGGGCTGAGGCAGGCGGCCACAGCCACGCGCGCGGCACATCACACGGTGAGCAGCGCTACTCAAACAAGAGTGTCATATTGTTGGCTGACGCAGCAGCTGGCTGCGACTGTGCAGCCATCTGGGCAGACGTGCAGGACAAATGCTGTTGTGGATAGATCCCTGCAACAACAGGCCGGCCGCAGCAGACTAGTATGTGTGCATCGTGCTGGGCTATCAGCAGCAGCACGGGTGTACAAGCAAAAAAGCCAGCACAATTTACTGCTGCACCCTGCAAGTCGTTGTGCCAATGTATGCTTGGCTGGCAGTGCTGCTTGCTGACACTGCGTGGGTGCTTATGCTTGTGGCAGGTGCAGCCTCTTCCGGTGGTGTTGACCCTGAGGCCACCTCAGCCATGATTGAGAAGGAGAAGCACAAGCTGGAGGTGCTCAAGAGGCGGCAGGAGCGAGACATCCAGCAGGTTTGTAGCAGAACTCAACCTGCAGCAGAATCTGTAGCAGAACCTGTAGCAGCAGAATTTAACCTGCTGGTACATTGAATGCTTGTGTCATTCTGGTGTTTGGGCTGAGAGTGCAATGCACGCCTCTGCTGCTCGTGGCATTTGGCTTTGGCTGCACAGCAGCTTGCTGTCGCTGTGCAGCTTGCAAGGCTTGGCTGCAGCTGGGCAGGACTCCTGGCTTGCAGGGACGACTGTTTGCTGGCACTTGCTGCGGCCTCATTCAAAACACATGCACATGTGCTTAGGTCCTATTCCTCTTGCTATTCAGTGCTGTGCATGCAGACTGCCACCTGCGTCTGCTGCTGAACCTGCCGTATGTGTTGCGGCTGTGCACTGCCCCTTGCAGATGCTGCAGTATGAGATCACGCGCAAGCAGCTGCTGGAGAAGCAGAAGAAGAAGATCGAGGCGCTGGAGGGGCGTGCTGCTGAGCTGCAGAAGCAGAAGGTAGAGCATGAGAAGGCCTGGGCGGCAGCACAACGGGAGCGCGAGCTGCAAAAGGTGCGCCCAGCTGCCTATTTATGTGCTGTCTGCTGCTTGAAAACTCCAGTCACCAGCCTTCCGCTGCTGTGCCATCCTGCTTGCATTGTGGTGTGGGACAACCTCATGGTTGGCGCCCTGCTTTCTCAGGCATGCACCAACTGCCCGAGTGCTCAAAGGCCAAACCGTCTGCTGGCATGTGTTTGTGCCTGCAGCTTGCTGAGGAGCAGGAGCGCGACAAGGAGGCAGCTCAGGTTGCCGCCGAGCGCTACCGGCGTGAGCGGGAGATGCAGCGCAAGGAGGCCGAGGAGGCGCGGCAGCGCAAGAAGCAGGCCTTCCTCAAGTGAGTGCACTGGAGTAATGCTGGGTGGCAGGCCAGGCCAGGTTAGGCAGGGCAGGGCAGGGCAGGGCAGGGCAGGGCAGGGCAGCGAGTAGCTGGGCATGCAACCCTCCTGCTACTGGATGGTGCCGTCATGCTGAGACAGTGTCAACAGACAGCCTGAGGTGCTGCTGCTACAATCAGCCCATGCCCACAGCTTGAGCATCAGCAAACAACTCTTTGAGCTGCTCGAGCTGCTGGTTGGGTAGCCAGGCAGCAGCACCAGACGAGGCCATTGGGCGGCTTGCTGGACGGCTTTGCGTGCTGCACGCGCTGTGTGCTGTTTTGGTGCATGTGCCATCGGTATGTGTTGCGTGCTGTGCACATCAGCACACCTTGTAAACATCAAGCTTGCTACAGGTGATGCCGACCATGCTCTGTGACTCGTGTGTGTGCACCTGCCAGGGAGATGGAGCGCCGTGAGAAGGTTGAGGAGGCGCGCCGCGACACGGACCGTATCCTGGCAGCGCAAGAGGCAGAGGTGGCTGCTCGCAAGGTGCGTGAAACCCAGTCCCGCAATCGACTTGTAGGTCTGGTTGGAGGGTGGCAGGTTCATCAACATGTTCAGCCTTGAGTGTGTGCCCTATCTCATGCAGTGACGCTCTGCAGTGTGCAGCGGCGTATTGCAGTGCGCAGCGGCCTACTGCAGTGCGCAGCGGCTGCTGCTTGGGAGGTGCTGCTGCGGCTTCAAGGCAGGGTTTCGTCCAGCAGCGCTTCTGGGCTGTATGCCAGGGTTTTGTGCGCATGTCGCTGCTGCTGCTGCTGGCGCTGCTGGCTATCAGGCTGCCATGGAGACTCGTGACAAGGAGCGCCTGGACCGCATGGGCAAGGAGGCACAGGAGCGAGCGACGGCAAACGCAGCCAAGAAAAAGAAGGCAGAGGAGCGCATTGCAGGTACGGGCAGGGTTGTATTTAGACAGCTGTGTGCTTTTGCGTAGCCAGCATCTGGGCCTCATGAGCTGGCTGCTTGCTAAATGGCCTGCACCTGCCGCATGTGCTGCATGGATGCTGCTGCCAGACGTCAGACACTGATCAGACGGCAAGTCAAGCACTGTTGCTGCTGCTGCTTCTGCTGCCGTGCAGCTGCTCTGGACATGAACACCAAGATCCTGCACCAGAAGCGCTCCGACTTTGAGAGGCGTGAGGCAGCCAGCGAGGTGCGGCTGCGGCACACTCTGTGTCGGCTGCCATGCCAGCTGTGATGCACGCTCAGTCATAGCAATCTGCCACTGGCATGGCTTGCCTGGTAGCATGATGAGGTGTGCTAGTTACTGCTTCCACCTCCCTTGCCTGTCTCCAGCCACCACCCTGCGGGATTCCTGCAGCCTCTCCTGCACCCTTGTTGCCAATCTGATGTGCTGCACGCCCTCGCTGTTGCGCACACCCCACCAGGTTCGCCGGCTGGAGATGGAGGCTGAGCACAAGCGGCAGGACGAGCTGAAGCACCAGGCGGAGACGGCCAAGGAGGCCGAGCGCAAGGCCAAGTACGAACTTGCCCTGGCACGCGAGGAGGAGCGCAAAATGGTGCGCGCAGTGACAGCGCGGTTCCGGCGGCAGGGCGGGGTGGGCAGAGGCATTGAGAGAGCTAGGCGTGATGCAGGTGCCTCTGTGTGAGCCTGACATGGCTGGTCAGGAGGTTGGCACGGCAAAGATGTTGCTTTACTTGACATCTTGAATGCAAGCATAAATCAATGGCTGGCCAGAGCATATGCTGGATTGCTGCCGCACATGCCCTATAATCAGTTACTTTGGCCGCAACACGCGTTGCCATTCATGCTGACTCAGCAGTCTTGCCGCGTGCCGCTGCTTGCAGAGCATCCAAGACCGCGCCAACAACAAGGAGCACATGCTGGGGATGGTGAATGCTGAGCGCAAGGCCACCAACGACCGCAAACGCATCGAGCGCGAGCTGTTTGACAGCCTCCGGAGGGACAAGGTGGACAGCATACAGAAGATGCAGGTGGGCGGCGTAGAGGCCTTGTCAGGCAGCCTGCGGGTTGCAGACAGCCGCCTGCAGAAGTGCATGACCAGTTACTGGCAGCTGCACAGGACTGGGCAGGACTGGACTGCAGCGAACAACATGGGCAACGAGCACGAGTTGCGTCTGGCGCATGCTGACTTGATAAAATGTGCTCTGCTGGCGCGTGATCCGCCTGCAGGCCTACCAGCGCCAGCTGCTGCTGGAGAAGATCATGGACGAGAACGAGAAGACGGCGCAGCTGCTGGCGCAGCGTCAGTTCATCCAGGAGCAGCGCAAGGCGGCCAACATGACCGCCAGCCTGCACCGCAACAAGGTCAACCAGCTTATGGAGAGCATGAAGAACATCCACAACATCGAGAAGCTGGCGCCTGGTGGGACTGTTGACGTGTCTGCGCTGACTGCGCAGCTGGGGAGCTTGTAGGTTGAGAGCGCACTTGTGTTGGTGCAGCAGCAAGCGGCGTGGTGTCTTGTCTGGGCTGCTGGGGTGTTGAGGGCACAGGCAGCAATGTGTGGCTGGCAGGCGCGTTGCCACAGACCTTGATGTGTGGCGCTGTGTGTGGCGCAGCACTGTCACGGCGTGTGGGATGCGGTTGTGGTGTGCAGCAGCAGCTGGGCAGCTGCTGCGGAGTAGGGGTTGACAACAATTTGTACATCATGGATGCGGTTCTGGTGAGGGCACTGCCGGGATGTGGTGTCGCTGGTTGCATGGTGGGCCTGCTGTGCCGGCAGTCAGACAAGAGTTGAGCAGCAGGAGCGGTCGTGAGTGTCTAATGTTCATTGTTTGATGAAAGTATACATGGCGGGGGTGCTGGTGTGCCAGGGTTAGGAGTGGCCTGCCTTGCACGCCGAGGCATGCAGGTGGGAAGGCATCTCAGGTGGCATCAAGCCAGTGACAGGGCCCGGCAATGGCACACAGAAACCTGTCAACAACTATCATGGTTGTAAGATACCCATGCGCACTACCTTCTTGCACACAGCACAGCTGCCTCATGCATGCACCAGTTTTGTGTCTTGTGCGTTGTGAATTGCTTGCATGGGATGCCAGCTGTTGACCAATCCTAGGGCACGATGACCATGAGACTGGACAGCAACATCAGTTTGACTACATGCATTGTGTTAGCCACACTGGCTGTTGACTCAGTGTAGTAATGCCTTGACATGCCCAACGCAGCCCAAGTACAACACACTCTTGTCAGTTCAAGGGTGGTTGTTGTTGACATCATATTAACAATAAGGACAGCCTGTCCTATGATAGTATGCTGTGCTTGGCGCAGCTTCACATACTTAATTAAAAATAATGCGAAGTCATGGCAGCGTTATAGTGCTTCTCAGGGTGCCGCACACACCCGACTGACTCAGTCAGCCGCCCCAATAAAGGGGTCTATAGTCATAATGGTAGTGAGGAAAAAATCGCCACCAAAAAACCTCATTGGCTCAACACAACAATACATACGATGTGACCAAACAGCGTTTGCGTTTGGCTGGCGTGATCACCACTACTTGAACCACATTGCCGTAGCCTGAATGAGAAGCCAACGCGCAAACAGTTCCCGTAGCAAGTGTGATGAGCAGCTGGATTTTGTTGTGTGCTGGCTCATCACCTACTGAGGACCTTGAAGCCTACTAGGCTATATATAGTGACTGTAGCTAGCAAGGTTCTTTACAACCGACTGATACCAGTCTGAGACCTGGGCATACAGGTAATCTTGAACAACAAGGCACAGCTAGCCACCAAGTGTTGCATGGTGTGTCAACACATGGGCGCAGCTGTACATATATCTGGAGCCCAGAACTCTTTCTTCTACATGCAGTGCACAGCTGGAACATCTGATAGTCTCAACCGTTGGTTAAACACAGCGCATTGACCAAAACTGCGGTGTGTTTGTTCTCATCAGCACGCGCACTGCTTATGATGCTCTACTGGGTTATGATATAGCAGCGCCCTTCCACACATGATGGCACCTATTAACTGGACCCATACCTGTCCAACAAAGTCCGAGCTGCTGCTGTGCTGCTGGTGCTGCTGTCCAGCTCTTCGCCGCTGCCGCGCTGCTGGACAGCACATGTTGCAACCAAGAAGTGCTGGATTGTTGAGCCTGGCTGACTGCTTTAATTGACCAGACAATGCGAAAGCTGCCAAGCCGCTGCCATTAGTGACCAGCTCAACCTCGCTGCTGCTGCTGCTGCTGGTGCTGCTGCAGCAGCCTAAAAATTCTTAGACCAGACTGGGCCAGACCTGCCCAGGCCACTGCTGCTGCTGCTCTCCACCTCTGCACTGCTGCTGCTGCCGCTGCTGCTGCTGCCGGCCTGCCACTCTCCAAGGAACGACAGCGGCACCTCTTCTGCTGCTGCATAGAAGCTGTCTATGTCGTAATGCTCCCGCTGATCTGCTGTGAACACGTGCACCACGACATCCCCAAAGTCGAGCACCTCCCACTGGCTGGAGCCTGCTTGGTTTTGCTTGATGCGGTCAAACTCTTGCTGAGCTGTGTCTTCCATGCGACCTAGCACTGCCAGCAGCTGCGGCCGCGACATTACCGTGCAGAGCACCTGCAAGCACAATCAGGACAAACAGCCAAGCCGGTGGTGTGATTAGAGCAGAGAGCTGGAGTTCAGCTCGGGACAAATGCCTGCTGCATGGTTCAAAAAGAACATGCCAGTCCCTGCACAGCTAGCAGCTGCCCTGGCTATGCTGCTGCGCACGAGACTGCAAACACACACTGCTGTCTTCTACCTGTATGCAGCTGTGTGCAGTGCTATGTGACTCTGCCGTATGGCGAGGCCCCTTCAACATCAAGCAAGTTGCTGCCTTGCAAACTGCAGCAAGCTGCCAGCCGTGCTGAGCACCAAGCAGCTGAACTGAACCAGCTGCGTGGCTCTAGCACGACTGCTGCATGCATGCAACGCCAACGGCAGAAGCAGCTACTACAGCTAGGAGGTCACAACCGTCACCAGGTAGCTGTCCCAGCTGACAAGCGGCTCCCCATGCAGTACTGACAGGTCAGCAGCACTATAGCACGACTAGGTGGCAGGGCAAGTGACACAAGATCCCAACGTGAACCATGCTGTCCTACCATGTAGCTGCACCAGCTGACAAGCGGCTCCACATGCAGCACCGACAGGTCAGCAGCCTTCGTGTCATCAGCAATCTGCAAAGCAAGGTTGGCAGGGTCGATGAGCCATGAGTCGGGCATGATGTCAAAGTGCACACAAGCTCAAAGCATCACTAGTGGGCTCCAAAGAGCACCGATGCTGCCGTCCCTAGGCATCTTGCTGCACATCATGAACCCTCTCAGCATGCAAGCAGGCTGCTGATCAGAGATGATACACGATGCCAGGCTGCTGTGATCCACACCAACGATGATCACAGAGAAGCAGTGGACGCTGAGTGGTGTACCATGGCCTGCTGCAGCTGCAACGATGTGTGCAGGGCTGCGCCAGCCTGAAGGTCAGCAAGCAGCTCAATGCATTTGTGTGTGTACTGCTGTGCACACGTGAAACAACTGTTCTGAATTTCTGTCATTCTTTCCCTTTGCTTATGAGGCACGGGGCCGATGGCGTTGATGCTGAGGCTTGAAAGGTAACATGTTGATGATGAGCCTCAAGATAATGCTACAGTGGTAGACTACTGAGCTTGAGAGCATGCAGCAGATGCCGTGTGCATCTCTATGTAACCCACCTTGGCCATTGCAATTGCAAAATCCCTTGATTCGTCAACACATCCACTTGATGATGGTGCCTGTGCTGCTGCTGCCGCTGCCGCCATGCACACCCTACTGCTGTTTGTCGGGGCAGGCCTCGCAGTAATCCTAATGCACTGCTGCCAATCATCAGCTCTTGACGTTTGCCGCCTGGAAGACGCTGCTGCTGACAAACTGCGGTTGTGCATGAGCCTGGCCACCACAAGCTGCTGCTGTGGTGCAACAGCGCTGCGACGCAACTGTGCGGACTGTGTTGTACGCATGTTCATTGTGCTTTTGGAAGCAGACGCAGACAAGCACCCCGTGCAACCTCAACCGTGTCGAAACTCCAGCCGGCAAACTAGTAATGAGACAGTGCTGTGACGCAACTGAGGTACATTCAAGCAAGCCCATAAGGATACACCCGACTGATGTCTCAGGAGTGGGTCAAAAACGCTGACTTGTCACAACTGGAAGCAGTCATGACAAGCTGACAAGTCACCACTTTGCAGCCCTGATCCTGACCTCTTCCTGAAAATCAGGACGCTACCTGCCGCAGTATACCCGCAGAGAACTATCACATCGGCTGTCGTGCCGCACGAGCGGCTCATGGCTGTAGTTACTCATGCAGCATGGCATGCCACTGATGGCATCTCTCCCCCCTTCCCGCCTTGAGCTGTGCAATGCCTTTGATGACAGCATGCATAGCCACACGGTGTCACATAGGGTGCTCGTCATGCTACCACACCACAAGCAGCAGACAAAAAGCATGATGACCACTGGTGGCGACAATTCAACGGCGGCACTCAGCAACAGTGACTGCCAGTGCTTCTCACGTGACAGAAACAGCAGCATGATGATATCCAGGATAAACTCGCCATGGACATCTCGGGCCCCTCCCGCGTTTGCGGTATACATCCTCGTCATAAGACGCAGCGATAAAAAGGCGCACCGACCCAGCCAGCTCTACCTGACCAGGTGTTGCGCATTACTGCATGCCACTATGGGTGACACCCCCTTGTTTCACCAGTGTTTCCCCTGGGAACTCCAAGGTTTCACAGTGAAAACAGGGGAATTTTGTCTGCACGGTGAAACACAGCAGAAGAAGGGAGTTGTTTACTGACTGGCTTTGTCTGGTGAACATCAGTAAATTATTTCCAGCCTAGCTGAAACTTTCTCGTGGCTATACCCTGGGGCATTGCAGGCAGTGGCAGCGAAAGTAGACGGCACTAGCATTCAGTACATGCCAAATTCCCACCACCCACCCACATGCATGGAGCAACTGCTGCTATCACTGCAGTGCATACCATGCACTGGACCCGCATGTAACAAGGTGTCTGATACAGATAGCATAACTTTTTGAAAGAGGACACGGCACTACCATGCAGAACACTGTCAGTTGTGTCGACACATTGACGTCAATTGCGCTCGCCGTGCCAACCCACACACACATCAAAGTGTCATGTCAGCCAGCAACTCACACACATCAAAGTCGGATGCAGTATACAACTTGCAGTACAAACACCACCGTACGCGTGTGCTTAGCCCCTGCACCATTTGTGCCAGCGCTTGAACTGCGCAACAAGCAGCATTGGCACCTGCATGTACTCACCATCACCACCAAAGCTGAAGCGCACGCGCTGCTGCATGTGGCAGCATGCTGCCGCGTGCGTAGTAGAGCAAACCTCAAAAGCAATTCTGAAGCATAAATCAATGCTGTAAACCGAGTGCAGCCACCCAGGTGGCACCCATACCTCTTGGCCTGCCTTTTGCTCCACGACATGTGCATACTCACCCAGCTCACATGCTATTGCTGAAATGCCTGCAACATCCAACTCCACCCTTGGATCCATCAGTGCATCCCACCTGTGCCGTCTGTCGCTCTGCTGCTGCTGCTGCTGCTTTGTTCTGACTGACTGCTCATGCTTCTGCCTCTCCTGCTGCTGCTGTTGCTCCTGCTTCTTGCTCAGCTGCTGATCATCATCATCATCATCATCATATTACCCATTCAAGCCATAGCATCAGCGCCATCGGCCCCGCGCCCCACCGGGCTCAGCTGCTGATGTGGCTGCTGCTCCTTCCTATTGATATTCTTCTGCTGCTGCTGTGGCAGCATGGCATAGTGAAGGATCGCCCAGTTTTGACAGCCGCAGGCAAGCCAGCAAAGGGCGCCAACACCACGTCTAGGCAGCAGCTCCCCCAGAGCTGCTGCCTAGACGTGGTGTTGGAGCCCTTTGCTGGCTTGCCTGCGGCTGTCAAAATTGGGCGATCCTTCACTATGCCATGCTGCCACAATTCGTCCAGTAGCTTGTTCAGCATGCTCGTGTCCTGAATAACACTTGGGCTGATGAACAGCCATGCTGCCAATGGCTTGTTCAGTCGCTGTCATGTTGCTGGTCTGCAGCAGCCATGCACAGGTGATGGCAGCTGCAGGGTCGACATGGCCAGCTGTCAAGCTGTCTGCTGCACCCACCAGGAACAGAACCTGCGTAGTGATCATGCAAGTAAGCATGCTGCGAACAGCAGCAATGCTAAACCTACCAGCCACAACCCAGGCTGCGATGAACAGCGCGGCAGCAACATCGCTGACACCATGAAAGCCATGCTGAGCTGCCTCCCAGACTGCCTTGGATTCCATGCGGCCTGCATTGACACGACCAGGCTCCTGCCCAGCACACACAGAATCTGGGACAATGCCGCTGGCGTGCATGCGCTGCAGCTCTGCAACCGCAGCATCATTAGCGCTGCAGCCCTGCTTCTGCTGCTGCTGTTGCTGCTGCTGCAGATGCTGCAATGCTGCCCCAGGTTCAAGTCCCTTAACAGCCAGCTGCTGCAGCTGCACCGCTGCAGCCGCTAGCACGTCGACTTTTGAGCAACAACACCAGCAACGGCATTCTGCTCGCTGCCTGGCCTGCAGCAGCCGCTACTCTGAAGGCGCAGCATCGCTTGCTGCACTGAGCTCACACCAAACATACATGTAGTTGTCCTCAGGCTTGATGCAAGCACCAGTCTGCTGCTGTGTGTGCCGCTGCTGCTTACTGCACCACCGCTGCTGTTGCTATTTGCACCATTGCTGCTGCCAGTGCTGCCGTCCTCAGAGCTCAGGAATCCACATGACAACAGCACTCATGCTCCGGCACGCTCTTGCCCAGTTCTCTGCACCAACAAAATCAATTTTGATACCCCCTGTGCACTGCCACCTGCTTCGAGCAGGTGACTCAGGGAATCCACAGGGCAACATCACTCACGCGCCGGCACGCTGTTGCCCCATCCTCTGCACCAACAAGATTAAAAAAAACCCTCCGTGCACTGCCACCTGCCTCGAGCAGGTGGCTCAGGGGCCGGACAACATGTCATATGCGGACAGGACACCTGCTGCCACCACCACGCGCATTAATAAGATCAAGGCTCATCATCATCATCATCATCATCATCATCATCATCATCATCATCATCATCATCATCATCATCATCATCATCATCATCATCATCATCATCTTCATCATCATCATATTACCCATTCAAGCCATAGCATCAACGCCATCGGCCCCGCGCCCCACCAGGACGGAAGGATCAAGAACAACAAGATCAAGGCTGACACAACCGAACCTGCACGCGCTGGGCTTAGGATGCCATCATTCTTTCCAGCAGCATCTGCTGGTTTGGACCCAGCATCTTCCCACGCACCTCTGCTGCCGGCAGCCGCAGCGCGTCGTCGTTGGCCCATCCCACCTTGCCTGTGAACCCGCTGCCTTGGCTGAAGAAGCCCAGCACACCTGTGCGTTGGTGCACTAGCTGCTCGTACCTGACCAGCACGTTCAGGTTGAACAGGCCCCCGGTCAGCACCATACTCACTTGAGGCTTGTATGCAAACCCGGCGGGAAGCAGCGGCAGCGGGCAGTTGGACCCCAGCACGCCATTGATGTTGCAGGTGGACACCTTGGTGCCCCAACTCTTGCGCGGGTAGGCGTTGTAGGCATACACGGCGCTCGCCTGCATGGCGCTGATGACTGCGGCCTCTTCTTCCTGGATTGCGGCATGCAAGCGCTTGGCCTCCATGGCTGCTGCTGAGGCATCGTCGAGCTTGAGTCGCAGCGGGCCGCTGTAGGCCTGGATGGCAGCCTGTGTTTTCGCAGTTGTGATGTTTGCCGTGGTTATCAGCAGCAGCAGGGCGCCATCGCACTCGGCCCTGCAGGCGGCGCTGTGAGCGGTGCTGCGGCACTCGTTGATGCCGGCCTTGACCGCATGAACACTTGCAATGGCTGAGGCATGCTCCTGCTTGAGGCTGATGAAGCGGCGCAAGTCAACCTCCCGGCCCAGGCGGCTGCTGATGTCCTTGTACACTAGGTGGTTGTCGTTGGTCAGGGCCCGCGGTTTGGCCTTCTTGGATTGAGGTTCGCTGATGGCTGTGTCGTCTGTGGCTGCGGTGCGCAGCTGCGCCACATTCCATGCCACCACCTGCGGCAGCAACAGCAGCACAACAGCACCCAAATGCCAACAAAACGTCAGGATTGCAGTTAAACATTGCCAGCGACCCAAGCAGCAAAAAGAGAGTAGCCTGTCAATTGTAGACAAACACGTGATTGCCAGCGACCCAAGCAGCAAAAAGGGAGTACGTGTTTATCTACAACCGCCTGAGTCGATGGCAATCATGCGTTTGTCTAAACTTGTCACTTGCAATACTTGACTCTCATCAGGCTGCTCTCTTTTTGCTGCCTGGGTCACTGGCAATCGCGTGTTTGTCTACAAATGGTGCGGCAGGACAGGCTTTGTCATGCTGTGATGGGCACGCCCCTTGTCAACGGCACCCGGCTGGCTCCACGGTGTGTGCTAGCAACATTGGGGCTTGACAAGAAGCCGTCACGCACAGACAAGCCACGATAGTGCCCCAACCAGCTGCCCAGTGCGGCTTGCACTCCAAAGTGCGTGCTTTCGCACCCGCTGCCCTGCGTCCGCACGTCCGCCACCGCGCTGCTTATCCTCTTGCCGCGTGATGGCTGCCACGGCTGGCATACGGCGCGGTATGGCTCTGCTGTGGGCAGCCATGGTTCTGCATTGGCCATCGTGCTTCTGGCAGCAGCTGCAGCAGCAGCACCACCGGCCTGTAGCATCACCCACTGCTGCGGCACTGGCAGGATGGTGCCATGCGCTGCTTGCACTGGAGCAAACCACTCATGCACGTACACGGTGTCACCCTTGCTGCGGTTGTAAGGGATGCTGTCTTGTTGCTGGTACGCCTGCAATGCAAAGGCAAGCCAACAGCATTGATGCGAAGTCAAGGACGACATGACACATGCGCCAACAGCAATGATGCGAAGGCAAGCCGAAAACCTGGTTGCGGCCAAGGGCACATCACGGCCTGCTGTTGTGCTGCTGTTTGTTTTGCAGGCGTTGTGTGTACTGGTGTTCACACGCCTCCTGACACCTGCCTCAGCCAATCCATCGGCGCCGCAACTACCCACCTTCTTGAAGCTGCTGGCCCATGCTTGCGGAGGAACGGGCCTGAACTCAGCCAGGTTGTACCCGAAGCGGTCTAAGAAAGGCGCCTGCTGGTCTGCCAAGAAGAGGAAGACGGCCATGACTGTTGCAGCCATGGCCTCAACAGGCAGGGGCAGGAAAGCATGCAGCGCGGATGGATCTGCCCAAGCCTGTGGAAAGGTGACTTCGAACTGCAGCAGGCAGACGCAAAACGTTGCAGGTTGGGTGTTGGTTTGCGAAGGACAACTAGCGCGTGTGTCTGTTCATATATACTGCCATGGTAGTATCAACACATGTGTGACAGCAGCAAGCTAGCCAAACATGACGGCCTGTGGCGTCAGGTCAGGGTGCCAGTGGCCAAACAGTGCAGCTCACCAGCGGCTGGCCACGCTTCTGATGGCGCCCCAGGTGGTGTGCTGCTGCAACTGCTGCCAGGATGAAGTGTGCGATTTCTGTGGCCATTTAGTCACCCGTGTGAGGGAAGAAATCGTTGCTGAGCAGCGCAAATACCAGGGACGGCTGCGCGTTGCTGCTGCCGTGTCGTGCACAGTAGGCTGCCATGAACTCTGGAGTGCCGTATAAGGGGCACGGCAGCACCTCAGCGGCGCCCTTGGGCCACATGGGCAGCAGTTTCCTGCGGAGCAGCTCGACTTGGCCAGGCTGCAGCGGGAAGGACCAGACAGAGACCATGGCAGCGATAGATGCATCCCAGACCAGGCCAAGCTTCGGGTTGCTTGCAGCTGTTGCATCACCTGCATGCACGGCAAGAATTGTGCCGTTTGCCAAGTGCAGCGACACACACCGCAGCTCCTGTTGACAGAAAGGCACCTTGGTGTTGTACGTCTCCAAGTCCTTGACGCCAATGGCATAGCAAGCCTGCATGCAGCAAAGATGGCGGGGAAGAAGCACAAGATGTGTCATGACCAAGGCGATTGCTGGTGCTGCCCATGCAATGCACACTGTATACTTTGCTACTCTGCCTCGGGGGTGGGGATGGGGGGTGGGGGTGGGTGTTTGCGGCTCGTCTGTGCTTGTGATATTTATCAACCCTGCTGCTGATCATTGGGCTGCTGCTCAGATGTGGCGTGCAAGGGTGCTGTGCCTGGACCGTGCAAAGTCAGACCAGCACAGGCTGGGTTGCTTACCCTGCCGAAAGTCATAAACCAAACTGTGCCGTTGCTGAACACCAAAGCCACCTGCTTGTTGCTCTGCACAGCTGACAGCAGACACCTCCTGCGCTGGCCAGCCCCATGGGTGGTGCGTGACAGTGTGCCCGTCAGGCCCCGAGACGAAGCTACCCACGCTTCGATGCGCTTCTGAGGGAAGTTTCCAGTCTACCAGGCTGCCGTGAAAAGCGCCATCCTTGTAAGCGAACCATTCGTTGGCGCGTCGGTGATACACGAGACGCTTGAGTACCTGGCCACCCAACACTGCTGCTATAACCCACACAAACACAGTGACCTCTGCAAAGTCGGTCATGCTGGTCGTGGGGCGCACACACCTCCCAGCAGGCTCCACTGCCAAAGCACCCGACAGCTGAGCCATCCGCGACAACAGTACCGTCCGCACAATCACAGCAACCGTATTCTGATTGCTGTAGCTGAGCACAAAATGCCAAGGGTAGTGTGGATCAAGTATTGCACTGTAACGTTACAGTGTTGTTAACAATCTTTAAAATTGAACCCGCCTGCACGACTGCATCATGCACAGGCAGCGGAGCTTCTGTGCTGTGGCAATATTTGATTTGAATCCAGAATAACTTGTATAGCACCGCAACAGACAAACTAAAGAACACGATGGCGCCACATGCTTGGCCAATTGGCCGTTGCAACGGCCATGGGCACTCATCGACCTCACAATCCCGCTGTTGTGTTGTGCTGCGTAGGCGGAGGTTCACGCCAAGGTCGACCAGACCAAGATGACGGACCAAGGCGCACCCACCCGCAACATGGCCATGCACGCAGCGGCGCACCCACACGATCGTCACTCGCGAGTGGACCCTCCACAGGCCCTGCAGGCCCTCAGCTGAGGGACACAGCGGGCAAGTCAGTGCGCAGTGTGAACCGCGCATGTCCAAGGCGCTGACATGTGTACACCAGAGATGCACCGTGTGCACACGTGCTGGCACTCGCGTACCCCGACATGCGCCACCCAGGCGCATAGCTATGCGCATAGGCCTATATATAGGCCTAGCCTAGGACTTCCCAAGGGTCGTTTTCAGCCGATGCAACCGAGCAACTTGCGAGCAACCTGGGAGCAGCCGACCGAGCAACCAAAAGGCAACCAAGGAGCAACCTACAACATAGCAACTTCGGGTTGCCGAGCTGTACAGGCCCCGCGAGACCGCGAAAGTCACAAACGGGTTGAGCATGTTGGGAAACCCCCGTGCTCCGCTTTTCGCGGCCCGAAGCGCCTTATGGAGGCAGATAAAAGACAAAGCAACCATAATCTGCGAGCAACTTGGTCGAGCAACCACGGCAATTTCGGAGCAACCAAACGGCAACTTTCTGAGGTTGCGTCGGCTGATCATGAAACTGGCCCCGGGCTTGGGAATTCCTTTGTAGGGAGGCGCCGCCACACCCGTGCGCGCCCTGCGGCTGCTGCAGATGCCACTACCAGCCAATATTGCAGCAGGCGCCGTAAGCCTTACCGTAAGTTACGGCCGGGTGTGGGCACAGCAAGTGGGCACAATTGTGCAAATCGTGGCAGAGTGTTCAAACAGAGAAATCTTTACCGCGCCGTCGACGGTCACATGTTGTGCGCCAGCGCATTGCAGCAGCATTCGCGCCGCCCAGCTACTATGAGGTGGTGGCTATAGAGTGCGGCCATTCTTTGACTTGGAGTACAGTAGGATCAGCAATGCAGGCAGGTCCACACATGCTGATGACCAATTGTGCACTGCAATACTACAGTTGGTGGATGCGTAATTTGTGGCAGCGCGTGGAGCATGCTAGTACGGTAGTTTTAATTGCAAGCAATGCTGTCAAATTTTGCAACACATAATCGTGCCTTTGGCGCTTGTGCCAGCATTGACATTATTGGCAGCGGCACAAGCCATTGCTGATTACGTGAGCAAGCGTTTGCCAGCACACTTGCTGCTGGCTTCTGATGTCGGGGGGCTGGATAAGCCCATCCTGGACATGGGCGTATACGACAGCAAATGCATGTGATGGAATGTGCAAAAAAGGGAGATGAATGTGTGCCGGTTGCAGTAGCGCCACAACCGTGTGTTGCTTTTGAAGACACCCTCATTTGCACTCACGCGGTCTGATCGGATGGATAGCCGGATGCCCTGCCGCTAGCCAGCGGTGATGCCCCATTGCATGCACCCATCCCACATCACAGCCGCACTGCGTCAGCGTTGAGCCCAGCGCATGTTGCTATGTCACACTTGGGGGCGCACATCATGGCCCAGCTGAGCACCAGGGTGTTCAGCATTAGAGCGCACACCCAATACGGCGCACGCTCGCCATGCTTGTACTTGCATATGACAACGACGCGATGTGCGCACACGCAGCACCGCAGCAACCGCGCTGTGGCACAAGTCCATTGCATGGCACGGAAGTGGCGCGTGCTGTGTATGGTGCACGCCTGGCGCATGGCATGCCCTGCCCAGCGGTGCACTGTTGGTGCCGTGGATGCGCCGGCATGGCAGTACACACACTTGACAATCTGGGCATAGATATATTCGCATGTTTTGGCTCAGGTGTGCGCGCTGGACGCTGCTGCTTTGGAGTGCTGGGCTAACCAGCAGCTGGGCATGTAAGCCTGTCTCAGGGCCCAGTGGCACCTTGAAGCATGGCTGGGGCTGGGCGCGCAGGTGCACGAGACGCTGGTGTTGAGGTGTTGGGCTGACCAGCAGCTGGGCTTGTAAGCCTGTGGCAGGGCCCACTGGCACCTTCACAAGCCGAAACTTGTCGTCACTTGTGTTTTACTCTCGTTAGGCTACTCTCTCGATGCTGCCTGGGTCGCTGTCAATCACGTGTTTGTCTACAGCTATTACACAGAGTTGACCCTGCAAGGGTGCCCGTATACAATGCTGTACGCAAGGGTGCCTGCATACATTACTACAGCAATACAGAAATACGTACAGTAGCAAATCAGCGGGGGTAGAAATTAGAAAGCACTGCCCTGCTCGTATGCGTGTTTATGGTTGCTAGAAACCGGGACAACCAGCTGACCAGTTCTGCCTTTCCAGCGCCCCCCTTCCCAGCGTGGCGCGGACGAGCAATTTCCACCACGCAGCACACAGAAACAAAAAAGCAAGCACCACAACCTGTCTAGTCGGGCGGGCGCAGCGGCAGAAGCCCAAAGCACGCATTCTAGCTTTCTAGTTCTGCCGACCCCTTGGCAAATCCACGCTTGATACCCCCCCCCGGTTTGTAGCCACATCCGCCGCTTGCATGACACCCAAGTGCCAAACCTGCAACTGCGGTGTACCTGGTACGCGAACCAACAGTTGGGCTTGACCTAAGCATTTAGAGCAGCAAACCCCTCATCTGCTGTGCACAGCAGCCGAAACACACTACCCAAAATGACACATTTGCACTAAGCGTCACTGCCAGATGCAAAGATCAACAACCAAGTGTTGTGTCCTCATACAACGAAGGCAGCACACTGCCCTAGTCCACCCTGGTTTGCACAGTTTTTTGCATGACGTGTGTACAATGTGCCATGTTTTTAAATAGCAATCAACGTTGTCCAGATGTGTTGCCCTGGGCGTTGGCGGCTAATCAACACAAACATATGCAAGCCATCGCTGGCCAAATGCATGATGGACAAAGGCACTCCCCGCCACACCAGGGCAACTACTTCACTGCAAGAGTTGACAACCTTCATACCATGGAGGGGCGCTGGGGGCACAAGAAGTTGTAGAAAGCGTCCTTCACAAACAGCGGCCCTCCTGCAGCTGCGCTGTCACCCAGCTGCTTCCAGCCCACCCAGGTGCCCTGCCAGATCTTCTTCAGGTCCTCGCCTACAAGCAAAGACATTTGAAATGGCGTCAGTTGCGCTCCCATATGATGCGCAAATCAACGTATTCAGGCGGCTCTTAGGCTCTACGTTGAATGCTAGGTAAGTGCATAGTTGCAGAGGTCTTTTCTTAGCTGTTATAGGTTGCTAGACTAGCAATGCTGATACGCTGTTTGTCAGTGCGGACAAAGAAGCCGTGCAACAAGGTGAGTTTGACAGCGCAAAGGGGGATGGCAACCTCACTCTTGAAAAATTTATTATCAGCAACAAGCTGTAATGTGTCAGCGCCAACGTGGGCATGACCCTGCTGGCTTGCCGGAACGTTGGCGCTGACACAGTACAGCTTGTTCCTGATAAGACAAGAGTGGGGTTGCCATCCCCCTTGTACTCTTTTGGTTGTACTGACTTGCTAGAGTAAGTCTCAGCGACGGGGGCAATCTCGCCCTGCTCAAGGTCTGCCATGCCTGGCAGAGCAAAAGAGGCAACTAAATCCAGCTATGTATCTGGAAAGCATATGAACCAAAAGGTCAGGTCACGTCAAACAAGTCTCTCAGCTACCAAATGTAGCAGCAACGAGTGTTAGGCGCATGTGGAGGCGTAAATGGAAATCAGGTTTGATGACCAATGATAACCCTGAGGCCCAGCTGAAGTTGTTGTAGACCGCCTACGTTGAGAGGCCAGCGTAGTTCTAACATGGCAGTACAATGTGTCACATTGACTTGCCCGCGTACTCACATACATGAGTCACGATAGTAATATCTAATCATCCAATACATGGATAGTAACAGCTCGTGTTACAAATGGAGACGAGTGAGGAGGTGACAAATACACAACCAGTGGCGTGGCTTGCACGTGTGCTCAATGACCAGGGGCCTTTTTGCTTCGTCTTGACGTCCTCGTCTGGTGAGCAGCGAATGGGTGCAGCAATGCGGGCCCATATACATTTTGATATATGATAGTGCATGGGCCGAACTCAAGGCAATGGCCAAGTGGTGCGTTGCGGCTTGCAGGCATGACAGCCATGCCTACACGCCCTGGGCGGGGAGCCCCGATTGGACCTTAACTTTGCTGATGTAGTACACAACAACACTTTTGTTGTTGTACATCTGACAGCTGGCCCTAGTCCTCGTTGCCAATGCATGCGCATCAGCGTCTTCATTAGTACCCCAGCCTTTCCAGCTCAATGTGCGGCTTGAACCATGGAGCTCACACCACCGCGCACCGGCTTCACCCTTCTCAGAAAATGCATGGAGGGTATCATCAGGTTAACAATCTGCTGGCCAGAGTTGCAACAGCCGTAGAGCTGCGCGCCCAACAAAAGCCAAAAGAAGAGGGAGCACAGCCATAACCTGGCTGCCAAAGCACATCACCCAGCCTCGTGAAGTGCCCCACCAGCTGTACCTCAGCATGCAAAGGGTACTTGCCAAAGCTGCACACCGCAAGCTCACCTCCCGTGTAGTGTGGGTCCAGGATGAGGAATGCAGCCTCTCCTGTGTCCTCGTTGAAGGCCACTCCAAGCAGCGTGTACGCCAGCACGCCACCTCCAATCATGATTGGCGTGCCGTGGCTTGTGAAGTGCTGCGCCAGTGCGCGTGCGTTGGCTGGTATCTCACTGCCACGGTTGACAGTGAGCACCTACGGACCAATCCCAAGTGACAGGGGCACAAGCTGCACTGGATGGAGTTGCACTTTGCAAATTGGCGCATGGACACAATTGTGGGACGCAAGCAGAAAACAACAGGAAGGTGGTCAGTGAGCACATGTTCAAGCCACACAATCACACCACATGCTGTTACATGCTGCCTCACACTTCAAGTGCATCAGCAGCGAGGCTTGCCAAAGACAACGACAACAGGACTGTACAAGGTCACATGAACTACTGCCAGGGGTCGTTCACTGCCGTAGCATCCACAACCTGTGTCCTTATTCAACCTCAGCTCTGCACACAAGCTCTAGAGCTGCCTCAGATCTGCACACTTAAACCCTAAGCCCACCTTGCTGGTGACGCCCAGGTACTCGTCCAGGATGTAGCTGAGCTCAATGGCACCTATCCAGTTGTTGCTGCCAATGAACGAGGCATCCTTGTCCTTGAGAGACACCAGCACCTCTTGTATCTGCCTACAAGGTTGACAAAAGTGTTGCAGGGCGGTGACCATGAGTAAGGTATGTGGAGAGAAGGATTATGTCGACTCCCCCGCAGCATCACCCAGCTGGGTCTACTGCAGTCTCTCGCAAGGCAGCCAGCAAGCGTCCTGCAAATGCAAGGTTGTCAGCAAGGATGGCAGCGGCTACTACCCGTCATGCAAAGTCGCCAACATCTCAGGATCACAGCAGCCCTGTCTGACCTGCCTACAGCATCATGCCGAGGTGCCCACCGCCGCTAGCAGGCAGACTGCAGTTGTGTAGGCACTGCATTTCCATTGGTACACCAACACTCATGGGTGTGCATGCCAGGCTCACAGCCTCCCTGACAGGGAAGACTGACGTCATGCTGCTAGCTGCCGATGATTTTGTGCTGGTCGCTTGTGGCTCAAAGCAAAACCCCTGCAACATGCTGCCATGCACCCCCCCCCCCCCCACACACACACACGAGGGTGGGCCCAGCATCAGCACATGCCTATAATGTTGTTGCAGCAGCGACTTGCAAAAGCTCTGGACCTGAAGCTACACTGCGGGTCCACGCATCCATCAAACTGCATGCATGTGTCCATGAAACCCATCATCAGCATCACGTGTGGGCTGCGCTAGCTGCCCACCTGTGGCCTGGCACTGGCTTGCTGGTGTACTTTTGCAGCCTGAACCACGAGACGATCGTCTGCAGTGAGCGGTAAGCACAGCCCCAGCCTGCATCGTTGAACTTGTCCTGCATGTAGTGGTAGTATTCATACGCACCATCTACAAGGTACACCTGCCCACCAATGCCTGTCATAAAAGCAGCAGCAGCAGCAGCAGCAGCAGGGGATCAGCATGAACAGGTGTCCAGCATCTAGTGGTGACACTCATCCCACATTCCACAAGGTACACCTGCCCACCCAATGCATGCTGTCACAACAGCAGAGGCAGCGCAGTAGCAGCACCACCATGTGTGGTGCACCCCCTCCGGCACGCAGTGCTTGCACTGCTACACATGATTTGCACCATCCACAAGGTGCAGGACGCTCCTGTACAAATTGCCACAGCTGCAGTTGCGCTTGAACTGTAACACGACACATGAGTGCCTACGCATGCACCCCGTGACTCCATGTAAAGCACCACACAAACATACACATGTGTTGCACCAAGCAGTGCTATTGCCAGCCACCTGGAACTGCATGAGGATCTTCTACAGCGCTGCTACCAGCCACCACCTGTACATGTGGTACCAGTCACCAGTTCTACCGTGCGGTGGCCAACCAACAGCCTCATGGCGCATTGAACCGCACCCTAAACCTGCAATGCTGTTACCAGCCAACCTCACCTGGCACTGGCAGCCCCTGGTGCACGTTGCGCAGCCGCCGCGACCTCGCTGCTGCAGCCGCCCCACTGCTGCCGCTGGCACTGCTCCAGGCAAGTGCATTTGCAAACCGCAGCATCGGCACATCCCCTGGCAGGCCCAGCAGCTTGTGTAGCTCCTGCCTCCTGCCCAGCAGCTTGAGCTCGGTCGTCTCTAGCGTTTGATGCAGCAACGGGTAGCACACCGTAACAGGGAAACCCAGCCCCGGTGGCAGAAAGTGGCAGGCACGCAGCGGTGCCAGCTGCCCGCCCTGTTTTACTTGCTGCTGCAGCAGCGCCTGCATAGTGGCAAGCTGAGCTTTCAGCGCTGGCAGCAGCAGGGCCGCAGAGAGCTCGCTGACCCGCATGCTGCTGGGCGCGTATGCAAGGACGTCTAGACTGAGGGTGACACTGCTGATCTGCTGCTGCTGCTGCTGCTGGCAAGGCTCAAACTCGAACACAGGTGCTGTGGCCTTCTCACTACTGCTGATGCTGCTGTTCTGGAGAGGTAGCAGGCTGACACATGGACCACTGCTGCTGCAGCTCGAGCCAAAAGCATCCTGCACAGTGCCCCCACTGCTGCTACAGACCAGCCGGGGGGGCACCTGCTGCCCTGCCGCTGCTGCTGCACCTGCTTCTGTTACAAACATCAGCTGTGGCGTCAAAAGCTCCTGCTGTAGCCGCTGCACTGCTGCTTGGATTGCAGCAGCGGGTGGTGGGCTGCTGCCAGTGCTGCCAGTTGATGGCGCAGTGCTGCTGCTGCTGCTGCTGCTGCTAGGGCTGCTAGCGTGCTGCACGTCAACCTGCACCTCTAGGTGGCACCTGCATTACACCATGTAACAGGCACTGAAAAACAGCGCACTGTGCCGGGTGGTGGTCAGTGGGTGTGCCATACGCTTGCATCATGCTGTGCTGTGAAGGTTGCAGCACACCACATGCAAAGCAGTTCACCTGCGGCTGCTGTTTGCTGCTGCCGCCGCTGATAAGCGCAAGGCCTTGGTTTGGGACGCTGGCTCGTTTGTTGGCAGTTTACCTCAATGGCACGTAACCAGTGACAATGTTGAGCGCATCATCATCACCGCCAGCTGCTGCTGCAGGAACAGCAGCCTCAGCTGCTGTGACTTGCTGCCCAGCTACGCTCCAGGCTGCGCTGCTTGATGAGCTGCTGGCTGTAACTGTAGGCAACTTGCCTGCGGCAGGCTGCCAGGCACTGCTGCTGCTGCTGCTTGATGTACAAGTGCCCACAGCATGCAGGCCCGCGGGTAGCAACGCTGCAAGGTTGTCTGCAGTGGTAACGACAGCAGAGCGCACAGCAGATATCAAGGCACTGAGGTGATGCTTGCGTGAGCACAAAACTATGCAGTGACATGCAAGGCGGCACTTCGCCTAAGCTGTCGTGCTCTGCATGCAACACCAGTATGAAACGACTACTGCAACAAGCATAGGTACAGCCTGCAGGGCATATGCTTGTGGCAGCAAGCATCAGCGCAAGTGATGGAAGCCTGTGGTTGCATTTACGCGTTACCTGCGGGCTTGAAAGCTAGTCCCTTTGAAAATGGACTTACCTGCTGCATCCTGGAAGCCTCCTGCAGCAACAGGCACACCACCTAATACAGTTACTGCTTTGCTACTGGCATCCACTGCAGCTATCAACAGGCGCTGTTCTCCTGCCTGTAGCTGGCTAGTCAAGATTGGGGCAGTGGTCAGGGACCACGCCATACTGACGACAGATTCCCCAACACGTAGATCTGCTCAACCGCCAAGTAGCAGTGGGCTCGCAATTGTTTGGCTTTTGCTTGGCACACCACAGGATTCTTAACCACTTGACGATGCTCAGCATCCTACTTGAACACCTGTCATGATGAGCCAGGCTTCACTTTCACCCCGCCCTTTGCAACACTGTTGAACAGTCACTTCACACTTGGCATGGTTACACCAAAGCAGCACCTTGTCTTCTGCTAACATTGGTCTGTATATCATGATATGCGTTGCGCACCGTTAGTGCGCTGTCCGCCACCCCTGGCTTGCTGCTGCAAGTCCCCACCACAGAGCAAGCTGCTAGAGCACCCAAGTTTTTAACTTCTTCAGTAGCCCTTACACGATGTTACTAACTCGCACACAAACACAAGGTTTATGTAAATGCAGCAAATCGCATGTGGCTAGGCCTCAGCAAGCACTACCAGCAGCAGCGCACAGGCAGGCAGTGCTAGCCAGAGACTCCAACAAAACCAACTGGCTCAAGGAGCTGTTTGACTTTGAAAGCTGGGCACCAAAGAGCACCAAGATTTGGAGGCTGCAACAATATCAGCCACCACCTGCAGCTGGCGAGGAGCAGGACAACAGCTCAGGTACCAACCAGCCAGCAGCAGTGCCAGGTTGCTCTGCCTTTTGCTGTGTGGTGTACTGAGCAGAGGGCTCAGCTGGAAGCATTACCGATACACTGGTCCATCAACTAGCAGTGATTCGAACAACATCACAAGAAAGCACACCATGATCATGTGCATCCTGTGCCCTGAGCTGTGTGGGTGTGCTCATCCTTGACGGTGTTCCTGCAGATGCACCGGACGCTTTGAGCATTTTGTCAGACCGCATCAACCGCATACGTGACAGCCCCAGCGGCAGCAGCAGAAGCAGCAGCAGCGGTAGTGCAGCCATCATCGATCCTCCAGGTCAGCAACCCTTCAGCAGCGATAGCAGCAGGGGCAGCAGCACCAGGACCTCTTCAGGAGGCTTGAGCTTGCCAGGCAGCAGCAGCGGAGCTGGGCTAGACGCAGACCCAGCCAAGTCATTCAGCGATGCAGATGATGACGAGCTGTCAGCAGCTCTGGGCAAGCGCATCAGCCAAATTGCAACAACAAGCTGCTCGTGGAGTGAGAGCATGGATGAGGAGGCAATGCGGCAGCCACTCACTGGAGAGGTGAGCGAGCAGGGCTTTGGAGAAAACAACCAGCAGCAGGAAGCTTCCTGATATATATTCTGGGGCAAGCAGTTGATCAGCCGAGTAACGCCCCTCTGGGCTGGCTGGATACACAGGCAGGCGGGCACTGGCTGCTTGAGTCTGGTGGAGGTGGGGGGGTGGGGGGGGGGGTGGCTGTGTAATCCTTGGAACTAGCTTTGCTGCGACAGTGGTGTAGCGCTGAGGCGCATGAGCCTTGCAGCAGCCGCTGCTTGGACAGTTGTGGCGTGCCAGCAGTTAAGATCAGGCAAAAGGTTCAGGAACGTATGCGTGCTGTCATCCGGCTCAATCTTGCTCAGCATCCGCGTTTCCTTGCGCCCCCGCCGTTCCCTGGAAAGGAAACCTGCTTCTGCGGTCATGTGGTTTGTGATGCTGAACTTGCAGCCTGCTTGCTTGCTGCAGCAGCTGCTGAGCACAACATTGAACTTGTGCTTGCACCTCGTGTGTTTTTGCCTGTCGTGCTGCTGTGGATGCAGGAGATCCGGGGCCTGCTGCTGAGCAAGTACGGCAAGCAGTACGACTTGAGCTTTGTGAAGCGCGACGTGCCAGGCATGAAGACCTTCATCTGCCTCAACATCATGTGGCTGCACCTGGAGCAGCGGAGCTTCAAGTGAGCCTTGCAGCGCTCAAGAATCAGCCGTGCAGCGACGACGCACATGCCTACTGCTGGTTAGATGTTGCGGTGCAAGTGCTCCAAGCTGTGCCCAGCATGGCAGCTGCTGCCAGGTCGTGATGCAAGGCTACTCAACGCCACAGGTCCTCGCCACATTGTCACCAAACCAAAACCGGAGGTTGGTTGCCATGCAGAACAGGTACGCTGGAAGGGAGCTGTGCATATTTTTGTTGTGTGTGTGTGTTTCCTGCTGGAACTTGCATAGATGTCGCTTCTGCTGCATGTGCATGCCGCTTGCTGCTGGCGTGTGCTGCTGCCACTCTGCAGGATGAGTGTTGAGCAGTACACGGAGAAGCTGGAGGGTGTGGCGGCCATGGTCAACGTGCTGGGGCAGACAGACAAGGTGAGCCTACTGCTGCTGCACTGCTGGCGTCAGGCCTGGACTGCTTGTGAGGGCAATGTTTGCGGTCCAGTGATTGACGTGCTTGCTTGTACTGGTATCTACAGTAGTTGTGCTCTTGTGGCTGACTGTAAAACACGCTGCAACTTGTTGGCATTGCTTGGCTGCGACCGTTCATGCAATTGCGGGCGGTACTGCAGCCTGTTTGAGCATGGCATGGTTGTGCTGGGCGTTTGCAAAACACCCAACCTCTGGGCGCAGCTGCTGCGGTGCTGCTGACATGCACCACCTTGGTGCATTACGTGGTGCCGGGCAGGTCACAGGCAGGCGTGTCATATGGCATCATATGGCATCATATGGCATGAGGCTGTGCATGTGACGAACCTCATGGTGCCAGCAGCAGGTGCTCGCTGGCAATTTGACCAAAGGTGGTGACTCAGTACTGCTTGCTGCTGCTGCTGCTGCTGCTGCTGCTGCTGCTGCTTTACTGCTGCTCCTAGGTGCGTGCCTTCCTGAATGCGCCAGCAAAGAGCCAGAAGGGGCTGCCACGCCGGCCAGTCGTAGGCACAGCCATTAGTATACGCTTCGACCTGGACCAAGCTGTCATTGACGAGTGGTTTGGCAGGGGTTATGATTGACGGGCTCATTCCTATATAGGCATGCATGCCTGCAGCTGAGGGTGTGCTGATGCAGAATGGCAGTCTGTTGTCCTGGCATTCCTAGCTGCCAATGCGGCACAGTGGCATGGTTGGTACTGCCATTTACTGTTGGCTGGCAGTGCACAATGAGCCCTGACCAGGCTGTTCATGACAGTTGTGTGCTATTTGTGTGCAAATGGTTGCTTACGCTGGCCACCAACCCCAAACCCATGAATAGTTCTCAGTTTGCACAGCTTAGGACACAGCACTGCATGCAAAACCATGATTGGTTCTCAGACGGCACAGCTTAGGACACAGCACAGCACTGCATGCATGCAAAGGAATGCCCCACAGCAGTGTGTTGCAAGCGTTTTTCTACAAGTAGTAGCCGTTTCTGGTCGACTTTTGGGTAACCATGCCGCCCGTTTGCATGAGCTTTGTGCGCAGTGGCAGCTGTTTGCCAGTGGCAGGCACTTGCTGAATTTCATGCAGAGCCTGGTGCACTGCCGTGTGTGGCAGAAAGGGCAACTTGTGTAATCACAGCTATACCTGCAAGTACGTATCACCTGCTCCTACTCCATGTAAAGGATTGCAAGAAGACATGTTACACATGCGACAGCAGCAGTTGCTCCATGCATGTGGGTGGGTGGTGGGCATTTGGCATGTACTGAACGCTAGTGCCGTTTCCCTTCACATTTCAATGCAGCAAATGCGGCACTCACATGCTGAAGTGGGGCCCCCGCCACCATGGCGGTCTTGAACCAAAGAGCTCTGCTTCTAGTCCTTGCTAGTGTCTCTAGTATCATTCCCCCCAATGAGCCTCTCGTTGGCTCCTGAATGGGGTTCCCACTCCTTGTTGGGTGGAGCATGTAATGTAATGTATGTAATGTATTACCTGCACTCAACAAGCAAACTGGTCAGTGCTGCTCACGGCCATAGCGGGGAGCGAGCACTGACGGTCTTCAACTCTTGTGTAGTTCTTGAGGTAGCCCAGCACAACATGTCCACCAGCTGTCAGTGACACTTGCTCTTGGTGGCCTTCCCGCTCCTAATAAGCCCGAGAGCTGCAAAGTATCTTCCTTCTACGACTGAATCGCACACACCATGTCACACAATTGGAACACGCTCAGCACCCCGGGTGTGCACTTGCTGTGCAGTGTGCTGTAACTGCATCTCAACATGGTCCAGCGCAGAATGCAAAACACAGCCCGCGCTTGGAACAGCCTGTGGTTCAGCATGTGAGTGACCCAACTGCGGCAGCAGTTGCATTGTGCTTCGCAAACATTGCGGTATGCTGTCCTGCAACCTTCACAACTTGTGCCAGTGCCAGCCCCTCGCTAGAGTCTGTGCACAGACTGCAGCTGCGCGCAAACACAGGGCGGCTTCATGAGCCTTGAGAGACTGCTCCTCAACCATCTCAATCAAGCCCCACAATAAAGCTGTTGCGTGTGTGCTTGAAGCTTGCTGTTGGGATCTTGCCACTCAATAAAGAGCTGCAGTGGGCGTGTGACGACTTGGAGTCATGTGTGCTACACCGGCAGGGACGGAGCACCATAATGCAGGTGTGGCACACCTGAAACATCATCAACGAGTACCCAATCAAGCAAATACTTCAACAAGCAAGACAAGCAAGACATTTCACATGCCATGCACACCAAAGCCAACCCACACACCCATTGGCAGACACCACAGACTGCTGTGCCAGGGCCTTTCAAAATCGAAATGGTGCCCTCCTAATACATCTGCAGCATGATGCAGCTGAGTTGGCAAACGAGTACCAGAGCTGTACATACGGCGTTACCAGCCACCGAGGTGGTGAAACAGCTTGTATGTCAGGACAAATAATCCCACGCTGTCTCAGAGCCAGCTATTAGAACTTGATGCTCTAAGACACTATTGCATCGATACGCTAAAGTGTCAGTTGCGAGGTTGGCCAGAGGCTGGTGCATCCGCGTCCATGTTGCCGATCACGTCACCATCATGTGTCACCTGCACGGCGGCGGCACGGCACACACACGCACACGCGAGCTTCACCTCGCTGACATAGCCAATCATGGACACAAGAAAGCAGCACCATCAGCATGGCAAATTCGCCAACGCAACGCATATGATCACAGCTGCTGGACCCGTCACAGCACATGGCCTGCACATGGTCTGCTGCGCGTACCTTGGCGATGGGCACGGGCTCCGATAACTCTGGCGAGGGGTTGGGCGGCTGCACAGTGCCGGGCTTGGGCACGTTGGGCTCTGAAAAGGCTGCCACGCCTGTGGCACAAAACACGGCAACGAGGCACTCCATGAGACGTGCCACTGCACCGGCAGCTGCTGCCTGCTGCTTCCACGGTGATGCAGCGTCCGCTGCTCCTGCCGCCCCTCATGGGAGTGCTGCTGCAACGCCGCCTACCACTTCAGCCCTGTGTATAGTCAGCAGGTGTGGGTGCTTCCAGCTGTCGCAGCGCTGCTGCTGGCAAGCAGCGCCGTGGCTCACCTGGCACCTTCATCTCAAATGCCTCCAATTCTGCAGTGGAGTGCTGGCTCAGCTGCGGGTTGGTCTCGCGTGTGACGTCCATAGGATTTGACTTGCCACCTGTGCATTCAGTCACACGTGATATAAGCAATGAAACCCCAGCCAATGTAGGATGGTGTTGTATTCTCTGCAGGGGCACAGCCTGCTGCTGCTGCTCCTGCTGCTCCTGCAGCAGTTGCACCTCACTCTCCAGGTGCTTGCAGGCCCTCACAGTACGATGCAGCCGTATGCAGGCGCCCCGCTGTATTTTGGAGGCTAGTACCATGATCCAGGCACGGCATCAGGTGCTGGAGCACTGCTGGCAGTGTAAACAAGTAGCCACAGCTTACCAATGGCTGAGAATGTGCGCACAGTCAGGGCTCCCCACCCAGTGCTAATGAGGGCCCTGGCAGGCCCTGCAGTTGCTAGAACACCGATCAAACTTCGTGATGAGGCCATGCCGGACGGTGATGCGGAGACCACAAGCTGTGACAACAAGGTCAGAGAGAACAGCAGCAGAGCTGATAAGGGTGGCTGTAGAGGCACTCAAATTAATGTTTGAAACAACGCCGCTTTGTTTACTGTCACTGCTTGTTTAGAGAGGATACCAAACGTCTGGATGGCGTGCAATACATTGGACCCCGACACAACACGCAAACCTTCAATGCGCCATGCATTACTAGCATAAACATCAAATCAAAGTAAAGTTCTGCGTGAGAATCCTCATTAAAATCGCATTGTTGATGCCTGCAGTGCTGGTGCTGTGCTGGCCCTCTCCTAGATGAAATGGTCGGCATACATGTGAGTCCTCTGTCAAAACCAGCCAAATAAGCATGAACATATGTTTATTATGACTGCACATGACTCTGTTACTGCTCCAACCTCTCAGGCCGCTCAGCAGGCTGTTATATGAGAGAACTGCCCAGCAGCAGCTGCTGCAGTGTGCCCAGCCTTAGCTGGCTGCACGCGGACGATTACCAATATCAGCGCCCGTTGCGTAATAACCTCATGTTTTGGGGGAAGGAAAGTGCGCTGAAGATCGTGCTGTACCTGATTGTCACCAGCCTGCATGTCAGGTTGGCAGTTGGTTACAGGCCTAGGCGTAACAGCCCTAGGGTTCCCATATGGCCAATCAAACTCTGCTTCCTCAGCACATATATTGCTCACTCACCAATTAGGTCTTGATGTATCACACGCTAAGATGCATAAGTAGAGGCATCAAGGAGTTCGTGTAGTCGCTGCCTAGAAGAGCCTGGTAGGCACTACCCACAGGATGGATCGTGGCAGGGCTGCAGTGCTCTTGATAGTCCTTGTATCGTGCTACGCTTTTACAGCCAGGGCGTTTAAGGAGCAGGACTTCAAGGTGACAGGAGGAGCAGCAGCACAGTACAGTGTCGTGCTGTTCCTCGTCGCTACAGCTCCTGATCTAACCTGATCACCTCTGCTCTTGCAGAAATGCGAAACCAGTAGTTTTTGCAGTCGAAACAGGGGCGTGAAGGGCACCAAATTCAGCGTGGACCCGGCCAGCGTGAACGTCGATGGCGCAGAGCTCTCTGCCGTGCTCATTAACAGCCAGCCGCAGGAGCCAGTGAAGTTCAACCTTACAATGCGTGCATATGGCAGTGTCCTGCGTTTGATCGTGGACGAGCAGCCCAGCGAGCACCCAGGGCGGTACCAGATACCAGACATCTTGATGCCTGGCCTGGAGCAGCGGCTAACTGCTTGGAAGGGCCAGGCAACGGCTCACACATGGACAGGAGGCGTAGGTGATGTTACTGTCAAGCTCACCTTTGCATCCTTCAAGTTGGAGGTGCTGGTGAAGGGGAGCCCTGCTGTTGTGTTCAACAGCAGGTCCATGTTCAACCTGGAGCATCCGCGTAAGAAGCAGGTGTGTTGCACAACGAAGCTGGAAGGGGCATAAGGCTGTAGAAATCACAGATGGGTCTGTGATTGCTCATGTTGGCTGTGGCATCACCAGCAGCAGCAGTGCTCGCCCTTGCTTGCCATTTGAATGTATCGCAGGGGTTGAAGCACGGCACATCAGCAGTTGCAAACAGCAGCAGCCAAGGACTTCAATATGATTCTTTACTAGTGCCAGCAACTAATCCTGCCCTGTTGCAATTCATTGTCAACTGCGGAACCAAGTGCCAGGCATGCCACTGCAGCTGTTGCAGTGGCTGCCCAGTTGGCCGTCTGCCTTCTGGCAGGCTGTACAGCAGGCCCTGCAGTAACACCACAATCTGCACGCAGCAGCAGCAGCAGCAGCAGCAGGCAATATTGTCGGCAGCTGATGCATCTCAACATTCGCTGCTGCATTCTATTGCTTACTGCGTGTTTTGCCTGTTTTGCTTTCGGCGTACCTTCGGTCAACTCCACTTCCACGTTCGTCTCAAATGCAAACCCCACTCAATCTTGGGGTCTGGTTGAGCAGGATGGTGATCCAGAGGGTTGGTGGGAGGAGAGCTTCAACGGTCATGCAGACAGCAAGCCTGCGGGGCCGGAGGCAGTCAGCATCGACATTACCTTCCCGGGGTCGCAGCACGTGTACGGCATCCCTGAGCGTGCCACCAGCTTGGCCCTAAAGCCAACAGCAGGTGCGCTGTGGGGGCAGTGGTAGGATGGCAGCAGCAGCAGCAGCAGCGGCAGTTGCAGAGCCGGGAGCTGCAGCAGCAGCGGTTGCAGCATAGGCAGCGGCAGCATGCAAGAAAGTACAGTAGGAACGCAGGTTGTTGCTGCGCAAGCAAAGGATGCTGCAAAGCAGCGCATTGCAATGGAGGAACAGCAGCCAAGCCACGGGCGGAACTGTGCAGCAGCAAGCAGAGCGCAGCAACTGTAGCTTAATTTTCAGCGCCATCAGACGCTGTAGGAGCAGCAGGCTTAGCTTGAAGTTGCAGCGGTGCTTACTGTGCCTTGTGCTGATGTACTGCATGCATATGTGCGGGTTGTGTATAGCACCGCACATATTAGTTGCTCAGGCAAATGCTTACATGCTGCTGCTTGCCATCATGACTGCTGGCCTCTGCAGCAGGCTTTCGAGTCACACATGAGCTGCGCCGCTTGCACACTCTGGATGTGTCTGGGTGCCAGCACACACCAGTCCTGGATGGATCAGTCTGCGTTGTAGTCCGCCTGGTCACTGCTGCTGCTGCTGCTGCTGCTGCTCCACACTGTGCAGGTTCTGGAGTAACATCCGAGCCATACCGTTTGTACAACCTGGATGTGTTTGAGTACGACCACAGCTCACCCTTTGGCCTGTACGGCGCCATCCCAATGCTGCTGGCGCACAAGAAGGGCCAGACAAGCGGCATCTTCTGGTGAGAGCAGCAGCAACAGCATTTTGTTGGCAAGCAGGCAGAGCAGCAGCAGCAGTGTACATCAGCAGCTCCAGCCATCCTACCGTTCTCTTGTATAGCCCTTGCAATGTTCAGCAACAAGCTGTCATCATCTGTTGAAGCAGTGCACGCACTTGGCTGCGGCGCGCAGGCTTTGCTTGGGCAGCAGGACTGGGTACGTCCGTAACTTCTGCACATCAGCTTCAGGCCTGATGTGGCGCTTGACGGTTGCTGTGCTCTGTTACTCACTCCCCGTGCGCTGCTGCCCTGCAGGCACAACGCTGCTGAGATGTATGTTGATGTTGAGTCAGCAAGGGAGGGCCAGGCAGTGCAGTGGATCACTGAGAGCGGCATTCTGGACCTGTTTGTGATGATGGGCCCTAGCCCTGCTGAGGTGACTCAGCAGTACAGTGACCTGACAGGGACAACTGCCATGCCACAGCTGTTCTCACTCGGCTACCACCAGTGCAGGTAAGCTTTGTATTGTGTCGTGGTCATTCTTTGTTGCTGTCGGGTGTTGTCCTGCAAGGGAGCTGGAACTTTCAACACGTCACCTTTGCAGTGAGCATGAGTCATAAGGCCTGTGCCAGCAGCAAGAGGTGCATTTACCTGTAGCATGTTGGCCCTGCTGAGGTGGGTGGGCAGTACATCGTGCCGACAGCGGCAATTGCCGTGCTCTCACTTGCCTGCCATCAGTGCAGGGGCATGGGGCAGTCAGGTGGGCCCATGATCTGTTATGTTGAGAGTAACAGAGGCTGGATCTTTATGTGCAGTGCACATTGCGCATGGTGTGGCGTGCGCCATCTGCACATCGCTCATGTGTGTTTGGAACAGCACTACCTGTGCTCAGGTAATGCAGCAGTTCAGCGCGCCGACGGGGCCAAAATGCCGTGCCCCTGCTCTCTGTGGGCTTCCGCTAGTGCAGCTCTGGCGCGAGTGTTACAGCAGGGGTGAGGGTGATGAATGCGGCCTTTCTGAGTGGTCACTCAACAGCACTTTTGAGAACTGCTGTTAAGTTACTCAGCAGCTCACGCAAAATGGTGTGGTTGCGTAACTGCAAGGTGTTGCTGCGATGAGTTGCGTTGGTGTCATTGGTTGTCGGTGCTGCCGTCCGCCCATTGCTTGCTCAGGTGGAACTACAAGGATGAGGCCGACGCGTTTGCTGTTGACGCTGGCTTTGATGAGCACAACATCCCATACGATGTGCTGTGGCTGGACATTGAGCACACGAACGGCAAGAGGTGCGCGGCGGCGGCGCCAGGGGAGCGCATGAGCCTGACTGTGTTCATTGTGCATGTCATACAGACGTGGCATGTAATATTTACTGTGCTGTGGCGAGGCACTGTGCCAAGACGGCTGACAGTGCAACGGTGACAGGGCTTCACAGCCGCTGCACAGCATGCTGTGACTGCCTGTTGCAGCCTGCCCTGGCAGAAGGCACGGAGGCATGCAAGCAGCTGATGCATGGGTTCGTGGCAGGTGCAGCGCGCTAGCAGTGGCATCGGCAGCACCCATTTTGTAGCTGCATGGTGCGCGTGTGTGATACTGTCATTGTGCTTGTGCACAACATGTTGTCACCACCTGCACGCTACGCCTGCACACCACCGCAGGTACATGACCTGGGACAGTAGGCTGTTCCCGAACCCCGTGCAGATGCAGGAGGACATTGCCAGCAGGTATGTGGTATCGTCTGGTTAATTATTCAGCGATGGCATTAGGCTGGTGTGAGGGTTCACCTGCAGCTGTGGCTTGGATGGCTGCATTTGCCCACCAGCTCTTGCGTCTTGATGTACACGCAAACCTGCTTCACAGCACCGTTGCGGGCTCCTGCTGTGTTACACATGGGCTGCGTGCTGGTGGCGGTGGTGGCAATTTCACAGGGGTCGCAAGATGGTCACCATTGTCGACCCCCATGTGAAGCGTGACACAAGTTACTACGTGTACAAGGAGGCGAGCGAGAAGAAGTACTTTGTGCGGACCAAGGACAACACAGAGTTTGACGGCTGGTGCTGGCCAGGTGACAATTGTGATGCATCATGCCAGACTCTGACAGACTCTGAACTCTCAAAAGGTGTTGGCATAAGCTGCAGCATCTGCTGCTGCACTTGCCTGTGTTTTGGTCCCATGCTGTGTTGTGGGCTTTGTGTGGAACCTGAAAGGCTGTTGCTGGTATGGCGAGACCCAAGGCATAGCTAATCCGATAAGCAAGAGCTTGCAACTGGTGCTCTGTTTGATGGGCAGCTCTGTTTCTCATTCAACATCTTCCCTGACCCAACATGTCGAGCAAGGGTTCCAGGGGTCAAGTGAATCTGTTTGGTAACAAAGGCATGCTTTGTGTGCATCATATGATGTCAGGTACATGAGTTGTGGGAGGCTACTCAGTAAATGCCAAAACTCCTGCTAGGCGGCTGACTTGCATGCGCATGCTAGGCAGTGGGCCAGCTGCGGTTGCGAGGTGCAGCATGATGAGGCTGTAAAGGCCCAGCCCTTGTCTTGCCTGCATAATCTTGGGCAACAATGCTTGCAGGAGCTGGCATTCTTCACACGTTACAGGTGCATGTATGGGTGCATGTGTGTATGCACAGGTTCAGTGGGGTGTGCGCACACATGGCACGCTCGCCTGGCGTGTTGGCTGCCTCATCAACAGCGTCGGCAACCCAGCTGCAAACCAACACAGGCTTTAGGCTGGCGGTGCGCAGCTGTGTAGAGCTGCAAAGTATACGGCACTCGTTGTGCGCCCGGCTTTCATCGCCACTCCTGCATGCGAGCTCACGCTGAGGTGCATCCCATGCCTGGTGGATGCAATATACACACATACCCCTCACGCATCATGTTCCGGCTTGAAACGTCAATGCACATCATACCGCGCTGCCTGTTGCTTCACGTCGGCTGCAGGCTCTTCCTCGTACCTTGACGTGACCAGCCCTGAGGTGCGCGCCTGGTGGGCGCGGCAGTTCACGCCCGACCGCTACAAGGGCTCCACCAAGCACCTGTACATCTGGAACGACATGAACGAGCCCAGCGTGTTCAACGGCCCCGAGATCACCATGAAGAAGGACCACCTGCACTTTGGAGACGTGGAGCACAGGTAGGGAGGTGACTTTGCTGGCCGGGCAGGGCTGGCGGCTTCAGTTGCAGTGAGCTAGCTTGGGCTGCTTGAGGTCGCTCCGCCACGTGTGCTTCATTTGCAGCTGCCCAATCGTTGTTGCGCGTTCAGGTGGTGCGGCACTGCTGCATTGCTTCAGCGAGCAACAAGGAGGTGATCGCTACTGCTGACACCCGGTACCTGTCCCCCTGCATGTGCATGTGCGGCTTGTGCTGCCTCACCGGCGGCTTACTCTTGTTCGTGGTTGTGCCTGGCTGCCGCAGGGACATCCACAATGTGTTTGGCTACTACTACCACCTGGCTACTGCCGAGGGCTTGTTGCACAGGGGCACCGACGTGGCGGTGTACGGCGAGCACGGCGACAGGCCGTTCGTGCTGAGCAGGGCCTTCTTCTCGGGTACGTGCACTGAGCTCCCGTCAGCTTGTGCACCGTCACTCGAAGGTGTATGAGCAGGCACCGGCGTCACAGCTCACTGCAGCGCAGTGCAGGCCGTGCGCACGGCATCCGGTGGTTATGCCGCTGCAGGCTCTCAGCATGTTGGCTGTGTCTTGGTAAGGCACAACCTGCAACAAGAAGCAAGGGGTAGGCAGTGGTTGTGGATGTCCTATGGTTTAGGTGACACACAAGACTGGAGGCATCGGGCTGCTGCCATCTTGGCATGGCCGTGCGAGCACACAATGCGTGGTTCTGGTGTGCATCTGTGACAAGTCTTCATTGCGTGTACAACTCCTGCTTGGCGAGCGACGTGGCACGCCAGTGGCGTCCATGCTTTGTGTCCGCTGTCTGCGCCTGCTGCTGCGTGCAGGCACGCAGCGTGTGGGCCCAATCTGGACGGGTGACAACGCAGCGCAGTGGAGCCACCTAGCTGTCAGTGTGCCGATGGTGCTGACGCTGGGCCTCACCGGCCTGCCCTTCAGTGGTGCTGATGTGGGAGGCTTCTTTGGCAACCCTGACGCTGAGCTGCTCACACGGTGAGAATGCGGTGCAGGTTTGGCTGCAGTGGATCTGGATCGTGGTTGTTTCGGTTCCTGCTAGTCCGTGTTGGGATGATGCTGGCCTGATGGGACGCCGCTCCAGCGGTGCTGATGTGGCAGCCCTGTCAGCAGGCTTGCTGCAGAACTGTGGCATGTGAGGCAGGTGCATACATGACAACCAGGTTTGACTAGGTGTGGTGTTGCATGGAAGCGTGTGCGAGGCGCTGACCTTGTTGTGCTATCGCAGACTGTGTCATTCTGTCATGGCCGTATGTGTGCTAGTTGCCATTGCATGCGCGAGCTTCCTGGACGCCGTGTGGCGCGTTACCTTGTGTTGCCTGGCCACCTGCCTGTCTGCTTGCCCCGTCTGCAGCTGGTACCAGCTGGGCATCTACTACCCCTTCTTCCGCGGCCACGCCCACCTGGAGACGCAGCGGCGTGAGCCGTGGCTGTTTGGGGAAGACACCACCAGGCGCATCCGCGAGGCGATCCGGGGGCGCTACGCGCTGCTGCCGTACATATACACGCTGTTCAGGTGGGCATCTGCATGTGATGTCTCGGCCCGTTCCAGGCTTGTTGCACGTTTTGTGTAAGGTCTTGCAATGTGCGGGCCTGTGGGCATCGTGCTTCTGCATGACCACTCTGTAGAGTCTCATGGTATTGCTCACCGATGGCATGGCGCTTCGCTTGATTGCTGCTGTTTGGGCAATGTGATCGTCGGCTGCGCAACGGTGGCTTGGTATATGCGCATGTCACGGCAGGCGCTGTATCCCAGCTCCTCATCAGCACCTGTCTGACCCATCACATGGCTTCCCTGCTCGCCATGCTCGTTCACCTGTGACACCGCAGGCACACCAACCAGACCGGCGTGCCGCTGATGCGCCCGCTGTGGTTCGAGTTCCCCGAGCAGACCGGCCTGTTTGGTGTGGAGGAGGAGTTCCTGCTGGGGCCTGCCATCCTGGTCAAGCCGGTGCTGCAGGTGGGCACAGCCGTTCACTGACGGCCCCAAAGAAAGCACAAGGGTTCGTGCTATCCTGCCGGATGGTGCAGTGTATTGTGCGGTGCAGATGCAACCATGCAACGCTGAGCTGCCAACTCCTGCTGCTGCTGCTGCTGCTGCTGCTTCCTGACAGGCTGGCGCCCAGTCTGTCGACATCACTCTGCCTGAGGGTGCTGTCTGGTACGAGGCAATTGGGGGTGCCGCATTCCCCGGCAAGACGGGCAAGCCCCTGCCCACTGCATTGCACATGGACGCCATCCCGGTGTTTTATAGGGGAGGGCATGTCGTGCCGCGCAGGTGAGATGGTAGTTTGATGTTTGTTTATGTAAAGAATGTGCTTGTCATGTGGCTAGTGCGTTGAACTCGGGAGGTAGCTGCTGTCTGAGAGAGTGTGAGGTGTGGCAAGGAGGCAACGCAACTGTGCAGCAGCTATTCACAGAAGAATAGGTTGTTGTGATGATGTCTGTTTCAGTGGCACCAGGCTGTGCTGTCAAGGATAGCACTCGCAAGCCGACGTCGACTGCCCAACATTGTGCCATCCGGCCATACCAGCTGACTGCTGTTTTTGTGCTGTTGCTGCTGCTGCTACCTACAGGGAGCGTCCCCGCCGCAGCACTGCTGCCATGGCCAACGACCCCTTCATGCTCGTGGTAGCACTTGATGCCAACGGCAAGGCAGTTGGTGACCTGTACATTGATGACGGCCGCAGCTTTGCATTTGTCAAGGGCCAGTACCTGCATCGGAGGTAGGGTGGCATGGGTGGGCAAACGGCGGGTGGTGATCATGACAGAATATATATCTTGTCTGGGAGCACATTAGTAGTGCAGTTCCCAGGCAGACCTTGCCAAGGCTTCTCCTACTGCTTCAGGATAATTACCTTTAAATCTGCCACTGCTGCTCATGCTCTGTGTAGGGCGGCAGCTACTTGTGCATTCTGTGACGGTCATGTAGCATTGCACCTCACACCTGTTTAACAGTGTTCCATTCATCTCAGCATGCTCACCCCTGCTGTGCACCTTCTGTGCTGCAGGTTCATCTTTGAGCGCGGCGTGCTGACTTGTGACGGCAGGCCTCAGCCAACAGGCACCCTACAAGGCACCCTGGCAAGCAAGCTACTCATCGAACGTGTCATCATCCTCGGACTGCCAACAGACAAATCCTACACAGCACGCAGCACAGGCGGCAAGACACACGCCGTCATCAGCGGCACTGGTGTGGATGTGCGACTTGCAAAGGGCTCTGCTGTGGTGGTGCGCGCTGTGAATCTGCCGCTGGCGTCAAATTGGTCGCTGCAGATTGTGGAGGGGGCACCACAGGTGGCGGCAGAGTGATGAGCTGCTGCTGTGTGTATGAGATGCTGTTGACGGGCATTTCAGGACTTGTGTTGTCAACGTGGTTGGCTACTGGCAATGAACATGTCATGCATATGCTTTGGGTGGTGTGTAGAAAAGGAGGGGGTCAGCGGGCGTGAGACTCTGTGACATTTGCTGGCACAGCAGCAGCATATTATCAGTGTGCCTAGCACTTGCAGGGTTTAGGTTTCACGCGGTGGCGCTGCCAGTGTGTGCTGCAGTCACTGCATGGACGCCCTACCTTGCGCTGTTTGTGTCCTGCAAGCCTCCACAGCAAGATGTTGTGCTGTGTGTGTTGTACATCTAGCAGGACACAACTGTGATCCAGGCTGCAACCTCTGTGTGAAGATTGGGTGGCGGGCATGAGCATAACCAGCTTGATCGGTTGCTTCCCAGCAGCTTGGTGTTTGACTGTGCGTCTTCAGCATCAGTGGGCATACCTCTCGGGGATATTGGTTTGGCCAGCCTAGAGCTTGAAAAGCCCTACCGCTGATCCAGCGTGATCAAGCAGTCATGCTTCAAGTCTGGTGTTTAGAGACCAGTCTAGCCATGTGGATGCTGCATTTGCAGCACATGGTTGTGCTGTGCAACATGTGCTTTCTTGCTTGCAACCGTTCACACAGAATATTCTGCACTTGTAGTCTGACACCACTGACTACTCCTCCACGCGGCCGTTTCCACAGCCAGTGCGACTCAGCCATCCTTGCAAGGTTGAACTTGCTGAGCTGCTGCACCGGCCTGGTAGTGACCTGACCTGAATGTCCTTTGAGTACTGGGTCAGGCCTGACCCTAGGGTGCTGTTGCTTATTACATGTAATGTGAAGAGAGACGGCACTAGCATTCAGTACATGCCAAATGCCCACCACCCACCCACATGCATGCAGCAACTGCTGCTGTTGCTGTAGTACGCACGGCTGATCACCCACTGTAATCGACGCTGGTGGCAAGTAGAGAGCAGCTGTCCAGAATAATGAGGTTCAGGGGCACCAGCCCTTCTGCGTCCAGGAAGCATCAGGTAGAGAGCTGCGCACGTGCGCACTTGATAACGCAAAATAAGTACCTGAAGCAAGCAAAGAGTGCAGGAGCAGGCAGAGTGTGAGCGGGCCGGTCCCAGCTCACTCCTCAGCCTGCCGCGCTCTGGTGTAGTCCAGCTGGATGCCATTCTCCAGAACCGCACGATGACTAATCCATTGGTCACCAGTGAACATCCCTTCGAGAATCACAACAGCAATAAGTAACAGGGAAAAAAGAAACGGGGGAGCAGGGAAAGGCCTTCCAGCAAAATTGCGCTTGTTGATGGTACTGAGTCATTGGCTGCATGTCAAAGAGGCAACTGTGCTGACAGCTGTATGTGTTGGACAGTGCTGGAGCAGCATAGATGCATAGTGATGGCAGACCCCCCTCCTCGTTGCCAGAAGGCAGCGTAGCAGAGCACCGGTGCCGGCGATGGTACCACGCCTACCCTAGGGAGGCCTCCGAACCCATGTCACATCTTACATGGCTAACTCCATCCTGCTCCATCATTTGCAATTGCAATTTTCAGCATAGCAAGACAGGTTACATCTATAAAACAAGGGGAAAACATTTGAATAAGCACTGTCGGGATTGATACACATGTGATGTGTTTTGTATACATTGTGAAGCAGCAGCAGCACTCTAGCATGGCAAGGCAAGCCCACAGTGTCCCCCTACCCCTGCATGCTAGGCTGCGCATGCAAGCAAAGCTGGCTCCACCCACTGTACTGCGCCGCTGGTTGTACTGATGAGCACGTAGCAAGCATCCGTGTCCAGAGTCTTGCACACCGTGTACGTGATTGTGACACTCATCATGCATTGAATGATCATCATGATGAGCACCTCCAGGGACCCGTGCACTCACATGCATCAATGATGACACACGTCAGCAACTTTGCAGGAGGTATTACAGCCACATCCTCCGCCATGAGCTGAGTGAACACAAATCTTGTGGGGTCCATGCTGCTGCTGACGCTGGTGTATGATAAGCCAATCAGGGGTGAGAGCAAAAGAGTTTGAAATAGGCGGCGCTGATACTTGAATACTTGTATGCAAAGAAGCGAAGGCAGCCCAGACTTGCTGCAGAGTGCTTAAGCGGAGACTGCTACGACACACGAAGTTCAGTCAGTAACTAAAACCGCAGGAAAACCCTAAGTTTACGTACAGCACGCCGTTGCGGTGCAGCACGAGCGACGAACACTTCTGCGTTTTCAAACTAATGCTGCATCCATCGCCATACAGCGGCACGTGAGCAGCAGCCAGTTAATCACTCCTTCACACGATCGCCGATTTGTAGTAAACGCCGCATGTTTAGCGTATGCTTGCAAGTTATATAGCTTATCTTCAATGGGAACGCCTAGCTTGAGTCTCTGGTCGCAGATGCTGCTAGGGGTCTGAACAGAGCACACTAGAAGCAGTAATGGTGGGCTACTGGCAGAAGCCGCCCTACGGCGCAGTCGAGCCACAAAACACAAGTTGACAGGCATTGCTATGCGTCCTGCAGGCGTCTCGGATAGTAGCACAGCTGTTGGTGGCAGGAGCCACAACTGTTCTGCGCGCAGCATCACAGGCGTGGCACCAGGCACTGCAGAGTAAGTTGCATGTGCTCCATCCTGCGTTATGACATGGTTTGCACGCATCATGCTGTTACTAATGCGATGGCAGCATAGTGCACACTCCAGCAAGGCACATGCACAACATTTGTGGTGTTGCTTTTGTTCATGCTGTACGGTACTGCACGTGTGTATCTGGTTTGGGCCCACCTGACTTGGTTCCGTTGGGCTTGGCAGTTTGTTCACCACCAGCTTCTTCTAAAGGCACCTTCTGCACATGCATGCGCAAAGGGCAGCAGCCATATGATTGCGCTCAGAGCATAGCAGCAGCAGCAGCAGCCTGCCCTGTTAGGCCCTGCAGCACGATGCTTCTCAACAGGTTGCTCAAAGACAGCAGCAACTCACGGTTAATGCTGTGATGCATAGTATGTGGAAAAAAACACACTAGTCGGCTTGCCAGCAGCAGCTATTTATGCTAGAAGGGCTGATGGCGCTTTGACACTTCCCTGCAGCACTTGGATGCTTGTGGCATGGCAGTATGAGACGACAGCTGCCCTACCCCTTATAAGGCGTCGCTGCTGCTGCCGTTACTGACCGTTGGCGCTGTTGCTGCCCCTCATCCGCCTGCAATGCATGTTTGCAGATGCACACAAGTCTGGCGTTGCTCAGGAGGCAGTCAACAAGGCGGTCAAAAGCGCTGGAGGCATGTCAGTGCAGGAGGCACGCATGATACTCAGCGTCGACCCCTCTTCGTCATGGCTGGATATAACAAAGGTATTGTAACATGTTACATGGCATTGTGCCACAAGATGGCGAGCAGTGGTTGCCGCAGGATGGCTTGCTTGATGCTGCTGGTGGGGTTGTTATGGTGGACTGCTGGGTGCGTTGCCGATCAAACTTGCTGCTGCTGCTGCTGCTGCTGCTGCTGCTGCTGCTGCCTGCTCTGCTTTACAATGATGCAGCGCTACAAGCACATGTTTGAGGTGAACCAGAAGTACGGCAGCTTCTACCTGCAGTCCAAGGTGTACCGGGCCTGGGAGGCATTGGATCAGGAGTACACGCAGGAGGGCAAGAAGAGCCCGGAAGATGAGGCGGCAGCACAGCGGCTGCTGCACCAGGACGCAGCAGAGGCAAAGCAGGATGGCGAGCAGCAGCAACAGCAGCAGTAGCAGCAGCAGTAGACAGGCAAAAGTAGCGGGGATAGCAGTAGTAAGGCGGGTTGGGTGACGCTGGAGGGCTAAAACTTACAGGGAAAGAGGGTTGTTTTCAGTCACTTGGTCAACTGGTGTGGTGGAGCATCAACAGCAGTGTCTGCTGCAGCAATGTTGCACTCACTCAGCAGGCTCTGCAGACTCCAGCATCAACAGCAGCCCATGTTTACTGCAGTTTAAGGCCGTGCTTGCATTGTTGGGGAGGTGGCCAAGCATGGCGTGACTGCCTGTGGTCACTGGCGTTGCAGCCTGCTGCATATGGTGTCTGGCTTGTCATATGGGTGCAGCCGTGTGCGTGTTGCTTGCAGCCGTGAAACACGACGGTGCGTGGTACAGGACAGCCGCTGATGCAGCCATGGCGATGCGTGGCTGAAGCATCTATGAGTCATAGTATACTATTAATCATTCTTGTAAGCCATACCTTTGCGGCATCGGCAATGAGTAATAGTATACGACACTGGGCTGTCACAACTGTCTCCCAGGGACAGGGGCATGGTTTTGACGCACGCTTGGCAGGGTGCGCGTGCATGGTGGAACCGCTGGTGCTTCTGCGATTGCTGCTGAGCTTGTACGTGTGCCGTGTGGGCTGTGTGTTTGCCCGCTGCAGGCAGCAGCACTTCTTGGTGAGAGCCCGGTATGGTCACTGTGACCTCTGGCTGCTGCAGGATGCGTGATGGTTATGCGTTGTCCTAGTTGGGGCTGGTGCCTGCTTCCCAAGCATGCACTCGGGCACACACACACTGGGAGTTGCTCAGCGTGATGTGCAGTGTGCATGTGCAGCTCAGCTTGCATGCGGGTGGCGCCGCCCACAGCGCGTTGTCTTTTCCCGTCATCACACAATTGCTTGGCATGCAGATGCTGGGCCTGCAGAACCAAGCGTAGCACAGTTGGCCACTCTGACTTGAGCGTGCTTTGCACGTCCTTTTGGTGTGCACGTCCTTTTGCTGACCACGGCAAGCTGACAGATGTGCCACAGCTACCGACTTCATGGTATGGCAAGCAGCCTGGACTGCTCCCAGCGATTCCTGGTGGTACACCAGGCTGGTGTTGTTGCAGCCCTCTCAGACTCCAGCTTGCAGGCCCTGAGCAGCTTGCAGGCCCTGAGGGTTTGAGAGTGTTGAAACGTCATGCTTGCAGCGATTGTTATGTAGCCGTCAGCGGGTGCCTATTGAGGCACTCTCAATTATGCCATCCCTGCAGCAAGCTACCCCTGATTCTTGTGCGGGCAGGCTGCACTGGCATACAGTCTGTCCTGTAGGGAAGTGGCAGTCTAGGGTTCAGCTGACTTCTAGTAACACCAGGCTGTGCTGACTACTTACACCTTACAACAATTGCTGTCATTAACGACTGAAGTGTGCGTGCTCACTACGTATGTCACGATGCATGCAGGGTAATCTCGGCCACTGTGGGGCTGTCCCGTTAAAACACGCATCGTTGAGGTACTTCGGACAGCTAGACATCATAAATGGCCAACATGATGCTGCAGCGATCACTCATGTGTTCGCCTCAATCACTTGGGCTCGTCATGCATAATCAGCAGCAGCAGTAGCACCAGCAGCAGTAGCAGCGGGCTGCTGCCAGCAGCACGCCAATTATGAGCACACAGCGACCGACTACCGCCCAATCAAGTGCTTCATATCAAGACCAGGCCAGTGCTGCAGCAGAACAAGCCTCAGCAGCAGAAGATGGTGCCGCACCACGCCTGTCCCGCTCAGCTGCAGCACCTTGGTCCATGCCGCTCAAGTTCCTGCCTCTGCCTAAGGCCTTCAGCTGTGCCGGCAGCAGCACGCGTATCGACATGCGCAGCAAGAGCGCCACACAGCTGATAGCACTCGCTGCACGCCACAACAACAGGCAGGGCATCAAGGAAGACCCGTTTGAGGTGCGTGCACACCCCAACACCCCCCCCCCCCCTCAACAGCTGTTGTCACCATCTTTTGCCCAACGTGTTCCAAAGCACCCGGAGCAAACGAGCAACAGGGCCACGAACGTAAAATTCGCCCCAACTGCCACCCATGCTGCTGCTGCAGACTACCCTGAAAGGCATCCCCGAGCGTGCCAAGCTGCGGCCAACCAGCCAGCTGGCCGCCACACACACACTGGGCAGCGTGCCAGCAGACAGCCCTTACGCCAAGGCCTGGCGCAGCATCAAGCGCAAGGCCGTACGGGCGGCAGGGAAAGGCAAAGGGACAGAGGATGCTGCCGCTAAGGTGAGGCTGAGGGTGTGAGTGGTTGGCGAGAGTCACATCGGGGTCTTGAGGGCTGGGACACAGCTGCTGGTGTGCTGCAGCTCAGGAAGAGCAGCGAGGTCGTCCCTGGTGCAAATGGACAGTAGTGTGGAGCATGCAGGGTTCTGCCAAGACCCGGCGCTGGGCCGTTGCATGCAGAGGGCACAAGGCCATGTTTGAAGTGCACCTGCCTGCATGCTGCAGCAACATGCGTCATGTGCATCATGGTGTATAATCTTGCCTGTAAACACACGCCAAGGGCTCAGCCGTGCTAGCTAGCCATGCAGCTGCACGTACAGCAGCACAGGCTGCAACGTTGCAGTGCGCGTAGCCTGCCAGGCGCTGCCCTGTACAAAAGGACCGGCTGTTCAGCTGTGCGCGTGTCTGCAGCGTGCCGAGGCGGCAGCCACAGCAGCACGGCTGGCGCGGCTTCAAGGCAAGCCCCTGCAGGAGGGGGGCAGGGCGCAACCACGGCAGCAGCAGCTGGTGGTGCCGCCTGAGCAGGTGGGTCAGGCAGCACAGGGGTAGGCAGTTGTGTCGCCGTACGATGCACCCTTATGAGTGCTGTGGTGTAGTCCATGTACAGCAGCTGGCAGTGCCACCACGGCTGGTAGTTGAGCTGGCAAGGGGCCTGCACATGTGGTGTCTGTGTTATCTAGGCACCATATGGTGTCTTGCAACTTGGCCATAGCAGCGGGCTTGCGTAGGTGCTCTTGGCGGGGGTTGTAGAGCTGACGGATGTTGGGTTGGTGTGGGGGTTTGGTCCATGTACAGTAGCTGGTGTTTCTACAGAGGTGGCGTGCCTGGCAGACAGCATGCGCAGGGATCAGCACTGCATATGTGAAGTGCACGCGATGCCAGATGAGCTGCGCACATGGCTCAAGGGCGTCTCCTGTGCCACTGCATGCACAGCTTCGGTATATATGCCATCAGCACACAACCGGCTGCAAGCGGTGCATGTCACGGTCATCAGCCTTGTTGGCAGCTGCCCACACTCCTCCTGCAAGCATCTGCAGCACCATGCGATTTGGCTGTCAGCCTTTTCTGGGTGAAGTTACCCTCCCGGTGCTCTTGCTGGCTTTGATGACGACTAGTACCACTGCTGCTGCCGCTGCCCTCTTGCTCGGCTGCTCCATGCTGCTGCTGCAGGTGCGCTGGCGAGCCAAGCTGGAAGGCTTCCTCGGCCGGCTGCTGCAGCTGCCCCAGCTGGGACCTGACGCACCAGTGCTGGACCTCAACCGGCTCTTCCTGGAGGTGTGTTAAGACATGTAACATAAGTTTAAACTGGTTGACAGCAGGAACAGCAGTCATCTGTCTCTGATGCTCAGCATGACTGGTTTTTGGCAGTAGCGCCTTAATTGCTGCCTGTCAATGGCTTCCAGCCTCACAGATTTACGGGTGTCCTGACTTTACAGGTTGGGCGTGCAAGTTTAGGGCTGCGTGCCGTCACATGCGTGCCTGCGACGTTGTGCTTCTACTGCCCTGCTGCTCTCTCTTCCTCACAGGTCATGAGCCAGGGAGGCGCGCAGGCAGTTGCACAGTCGGCAGGCTGGCAGGCGCTGGCCCTCAACCTGCAGCGTGACTCAGCACTCGCTGACGAGCTGGCAGCAGTGTACAGCTGCTACCTGTTGCCGCTGGAGCAGGACCTGCCTTGGGGTTTCCGGCCAGCCAGGAATGTCGACCACCTGGAGACGCGCGCACAGCAGCGAGCAAGCATGGGCCCGAGGCTGGCAAACTATGATGCTGTGGTGTACACGTGGCAGCGCGCCCTCGCAGCACTGGAGCGTGTGCTGCCGTGGGGTGCAGAGCCGGCACCAGCAGCAGTGCAGCAGCAGCAGCAGGAAGCAGTGCAGCGTGTATCTCCAACAGTTGCAGGTGCACTTGCGGAAGCCAATCACCAGCAGCAGCAGCAGCAGCAGCAGCAGCAACAGCAGCAGGAAGCAGAGCAGCGTGTATCTACAACAGCTGCAGGTGCACCTGCGGAAGCCAATCTGCAGCAGCAGCAGCAGCAACAACAGCAGCAAGGACCCCAATGCTCCCAGCTGACCCGCGGTGCACTGCTGCTGCTGCGGCAGGCAGCGCTGCAGCCTGGGTGCGTAATACAGCAGCTACAGGAGCACAGCATCGGTCCTGGGCTTCATGCTGCTTCCCGCGAGGCTTGCATCGGCCAGTTTCGGCGTGGGTATGCCAGCCGTCGCAAGGCCAAAAGTGCAGCAGCTGTTGCAGCAGGGGAGACCGAGTGGTGGGCGGAAGATGAACAGGCTGCAATGCTGCTGTTCGCCAAAGATCAAGCGCCACTTGAGGCTGCAGTAGCAGCTGCTGCAGCAGCTGCAGCTGGTGCTGGCAAGCAAGGGGGGAGCGCAGCAGCTGCTGGCAAAGGCAAACGTAGGAGCAGCAGCCCAGCAGAACAGGCACAACAGCAGGTTTTTAGCACCACTCAAGCAGCAGCAGCAGCAGCAGCAGCAGCAGCAGCAGCAGCAGGGCAGAGTGTGCCAGCAGTTGACGATGATGATGCTGAGCTGTCGGCAAAGCGTGCACGCACAGCTGCTGCAGACAATGGCAGCAGCCAGCAGCAGCAGCAGCAGTGTGCAGTGCCAGACCCGTGCATGCAGCTAGACGCCGTGCAGTGGCTGCTGTTGTCCCGCCGTGCAGTGTTGAGCGGCCCGCCAGGCTGCAGCAGGCCTCCGCTGCAGCTGGCAGGGGTGCAGCTGGCTCATGGGGTCCCTGCTGCTGCTGGCGCGACAGGCGGCGGCGTGCGGCGGTCAATCAGTATAAATGACGTCAGCGGCAGCAGTGCATTGGCTGGCAAGCGCACCTTCCTTGGCATCACGCCCCGGTGTGGAGCGTGCCAGACTTGCAGCCACCCGTCGATGAAAAAGGCGTGCGTTGTCAACAGGGAGCGGCTCGCGCAAGGGCTGCCGCCGCTGCTGCTGCAGCCTGGTGGCAAGGGCAAAAGCAAGCAGGCCTGAGATCGAGTGTGCAGCTGGGTGACACGCGGTGCGTGGCGCACTGCAGTCGCACCGCGCGCGTATGCAGTGCAAGAGCGTCGTGTTGCTCTGGTGTGATTGGGCAGCTGCTTAGCGTCGTCTGACAGTGCATCGAACCATGCCATTTGTGCCCCGCGAGGATGTCACAGAGCAACCATTGCGGATGCTGATGGTAGTTGGTGCATGCCAGAGCTGCAGCAACCCCCGCTTTCATTCACTCTTAATGCCATTGAATGGCGTGCGTAGTGAACTGGCAGCGGCGTGCCTCACACTCTGCAGCTGCATGGGCTTGCAGCCATACATCCGGTAGCCCCCAGCGCAGCACGCACCATTTACACCATGTTGATTCAGTCACAGGGTGGGTTTGGCAACAGCATGGCATTCAGCCCTAGTGGATGTGCTGTGCGGTTTTCCTAGCTCGGTGTATGCTTGCAACAACATTGCCGTGCTGCGCTGCGCGTGAGGCGCACTGCGCCGACGGTCAACGTGTTGACTTAACACTCAGACGCGCTCATGATCAAAGTTGCATCGGTGCATGGCAGCAGGATTTTATCAGGCTGCGCTATGTAGGCCAGCATTGTCCTTACATGGGACCGCGCAGCATCGCTTACAGATGCCAGTGCAGCTTTGCATGAGGGTGGTCGGGTGACTCTGCTTCGCTTTCCTTCTGGGTTAGAGTGCTGCTGCATTGTCAAGGGTTGCAGGAAGACACACTTTGCAAAGCACAATGCAGCAACTGCGGCACTCACATGCTAGAGTGGCGCCCCCGCCACCATGGCTGAATCTGCTTGAACCACAGTTGCATTGCTCCAGGTCACAAGGGTGTTTTGAATGCGTGTGCTTGTACCCGTCTTGCGCAAGACTTGCATGCAAGGAATCCCATACGCCCATGGCGTTGCTCCTGTCAGTGTCAACGGTTCCTCTGTTACAAACCACTGCTAGCAGCGCACACTCATGAGTGATCACTGCATGCAAATGCACCTGCATGGCCGCCAACGCCACCACGGCCCTGTCCATAGCCGTGCTGCTGCCAATGCTTTTCGCCACATGCTATGCACAGCCCATGCACGTGCTGTCCATACAAGCTTGGCTTAAGCCATCGTGCTCTGCTGCCTGCAAACCAGGAGCGGCGTCTTGTCCTTCGCCCGATGCTGTGGTTGGCCACCTGCACTGCAGCTGCTGTGAAGGCTTGCAGCCCAGGACTGCCATTCGCTGTGCATGTCCAGCGTACGCAATGACTACAAGCAAATATCAGATGTGCTTTGTACGAAGGCGGCCTCGAGCCCTGGGCTCCAGGTAGACACAGAGCTCCTTCAGGCGCTTGTGAATGCCAACTCAACCTCTGCTGGTCATGCTGAGCTGATCGGCTGCACCCACAACGAAGGAGTCACCATGATGTGCAGCACAAGAATACATAGCAAGCAATTTGTGGCAACATGCATGTAAACAGGACACGGCACTAGCATGCAAAACACTTGCTTGTGGGGTTCAACCAAGTTGCTGTCTCAGCAATATGGCACATGGCGGTGGTAACCACCATCACACCATAAGCGGTGTGATCATGCAGCCAACACTGTTACACCAGCTGTATATCTGGATATCAGCATCACAGCTTTCTACACAGCACTGCTGCCTGTCCAACATTAGAACAGCCTGTCTGCAACCCGCCAACAAAAGGTAATTGCGCTGCTACAACCGACGCTTCCGGCAATGCTGCTGCTGCTGCTGCTGCTGTTCACCACGGAGTGAGCGCTGCACCACAAACAACAGCAACGCGCCGCAGTTGATCAAAATGCCCAGCAGATGCAGCCTTGCAGGTTCCTGAGTGGTACCTTCATCGGACAGCTGCTCTTGCAGGTGTACACGAGAGCTTAACGACCACAAACAAGTCACTGGGTGCTGTTTGCTGCCGTGCATTGAAACCAGCCGTAGCTCCTAGAATGGAACTGCCTGGACAAGCAAGCTACTCATGCTTCTGATAACGGCAGTGACTGCCAGCTGGCACAGCATGCCAAGTCAGTTGGCAGGAGCCAAACCATGCTGGCGCGTGCAGCTGCTCCAGCAGCATCTGCTTGCGTTAAAACTGCCAGTACCACACATGCCCAGCTGGCGCTCAAAGGCCTGCCCTTGACACGAGCACGTGTGCAATATGGTGGCAGGCACCTAAGGCTGCACACAACATGAGATTGCTGTGCTAAGACAAACCAGTCACAGGCACTTAGCCAGCGCCCATGCTGCTGCTGCTACAGCTGCATGCCCTGGAGCTACAGACAATTAAGAGCTTAGCGGCTGTACCACAAATTAGACACGTCTGCCAGCAGTACATTGAGGGAGAAGAGCAGCGCTCCAGTGGCAGCAACTATGGCCAGCACCAGCACAGTGTCCAGCAGGGCCTTGCCAGGTGTGGGCCAAGAGATCAGCTGCGCTTCCTCCAGGGCTCCCTGTACTACGTTGCTGCTTGTTTGAGGTGCTCCCTCCGATCGCTGCCGCTTGAGCTCTGCGAGTTTAGCCAGCTGCTCCTGAGACATCATGTCTGGTGAGGAGTTGGCCTCTGACCCGGCGGTGTCACGCTTCTCCTCGATTGCATAGAGCCGTTGCAATCGCAAAGCTGCCTTGTCTGCTGCTGCTGCAAAACGCCGTGCATCGACCTGCCTGCTGCTTCTAGGTGTACGCGTGCACTGGCTGCGGGCTAGCATGTTGTTACTCAGTAAACACAGGCTAACACGTTGAGTTGTGTCAGTGCGTGTGCGGCACCAATGGCTCAGATGTTGTGAGGTGGGAAGACAGGTGGGACGCCTGGTGAAAGTCTGTGATGGCAATAGATCTGGTCACTGTACTCAGCAATGAGGCGTAGAGCAAGCTGTTCGCGTGTAGTCTGCCTACGTTGATCCCGACTGCTGGTCAAGGCAACGCACAGCAATGACAATGACACTTTTGACCGCCAGGCTGTGGCCTGTGAACAGAGCCATTGGTTGCAACAGCAGCTTGCATGCAAAGATGCGAAGCTTATGTCGGGCCAGTTTGAGTAAGTTGTACTTCAGCTGATACACACGTTCGTCTGCATCACTGCAGTGTGATCATAGCATCTGCATCGTCAGGCTAATCAGGTCAGCCATGTCAGGCCTCCCGGAATGGCAGCGCCTCGCCAGCATCCTGACCTAGTAAGGAGGTCATAATCATTGCTTCAGGTCATGACTGATCAGTGAACGGGCAAAACGCCGCAAAGTCCAGATGCACCATGTTGCTGATGTCAAGGACAGCTTCCTGCAACCTGTCAGTGACAGTCGGTCATGGTCACCGCCGGTTTGACCTGCTGGCACCAGCTGCCACGCTCCCGCCTGCCACCCTCGCCTGCGCTTCCTTTGCCTTGTCTTGCCTAATCTCTCCTTGATTGCTGCCTCATCCACCGTCTCCTGTGCCAGTGCTGCAAAGTCGGCCAGCACCTCCTTCTGGCCAACAGCAGCCAGATGCCTGCAACCATTGTGCGGTGAACAACACCATACTGAACGGGTACAGCGGCAGTTGTTGGTCTTGAGTCAATTCGCAATTGCAGGCGTGCTCATCACAGTCGGCTGGCATGTACACATCGCAGCAGCCAAGCTGGCCTAGCATTGCTGCGTGCAGCTGCACCGCCTACGATCATTCTGGCAACCCATACCTTGCGTACAGCTGCACTGTGTCAATCCTGTCAACGTGAGTCATGAGGCACTGGCACAAGCATATGCCTGGGAGTATGCACCAACTTGCGTAGCCTGTGTAGCCTGGGCACCCACCTGCGCCTGTGCATCAGCACAGTGTCCTGATGCTGCTGGTGCTTGCGTGCCAGGTCCAGCGCGCGCTGCCAGTTGTGCAGTCGCACGTGCAGCTTGATGGCCCTGTACACCAGCCCAGCCTGCAGCAGGCACGGTTGCTTCCTTGACTGTACTTGACTGACTCCACACATGAAGAAATGCATAGTCATGCCAGGAATCAACAACAGGCCCACAGGGAAGTGCCCACATGCGTCACATGCATGCACCAGGCATACACCTGTGCAAAGCGTACAGTTGTGCATCGTTTACAACGCAGCAGTCAGTTGTCACACCGCACTGACCTGCCACAGCTGTGCCGTAACAGAACACGCACAGTAATGCCATGCTTCACTCATGGGCTTGTACAGGCTGCCCAATGGTGCATCTCCTTTTTTACGACCCACCTGCAGCAGCATCGCCTCCGCGTCGTCCGGCTGCCTCCTGTACAACGCCAGCTTAGCGGCCACTGCCACCTCCCCAGCAGCACCCCCGCCGGCGCCAGCCCCTGCCTTGCCACGCAGGTGCAGCACAAACTGCAGCTTGTCCACTGCATCGATGGCAGCGTATGCTGCCTCAGCTGTGCACAGCTCCCCTGAAGCCATCGCAAGCGCTGCCAGGCAGGCCCACACTGCTGGGTCATGGCTGAACCTGCACAGACGTGCACGCAAGGGAAGCATGCCAGGACAAGCGAAGGTCACAATTGCTCCGTGGGGCCTCTTTGCCAACAGATGCAGCAGTGCCTCGACCGCAGTGGTTGGCTTTCCTTGCTTGCAGCAGTGTGTTGCGTGCATTGGCAACATGAAATGCAAAGTCAAGCACTGCCGCCCACTCATCTTGGCCCAGATGCTTTACATTGCTTTACTTTGCATGCTCCACCCGACAAAGGGGTGGGAACCCTGATCAGCCAACAAAAGCATGTTGGGCGGGGAAGGGGGGGGGGCCCGGGCATCAACGACAAGTGCACGCAACATCATTGTCATTCTAAGCTACGGCAGCAGGTTGGCAAATCGCATGACGAACTATGAATAAGCTGATTTGGCTGAGCAGCCTTGACTTGACTGGCTGCTCAGTGACCAATGTGAATAGTGCTGTCCAGTGGCATCATATGACCACATGTAATGCTCGCTTGCTTGCCATACCTTGCCAGCCGTACTGCCTTGTCCCAATGGCCCTGCCGTACCAAGTCATGCAGCATGGCAGGCTGTGGTGCTATGCTGGCGCACACGTGCGCGCCGTTGCGCAGTCGCAGCATCAGGCTGCTGCCTGCAAAGAGGTCCAGCGACGCACCAGCGCCAATGGCCCTGCAGCGTAGCAGCACGCCAGCCTCGCTGTCAAACGAGGCCTCAGCCATGCACTCAAAGATCACCAGAGACATGCCGCAGTGCAAGACGCGCCAAGGATGGAAATCTGACACCAACCTGATTTCAGTCCTCTCTGATGATCGCTGCGCATTGTGCAGGCAGCAAGCATGCAGGCAGCCACAACTGAATGTGTGTTTGGGGTGTGCCTCACATGTCTCACCCGTCGTTCTGCGTGCTCTTGGTGGCCTCCAGCAGGTCCCTGTCGACAAAAGCAGCGGCTGGGTGGTACCACACCACCAGCTGCCCGTCCACCACAGCCGCCAGCATGGGTGCAGCGTCGTGCCACACAGGCTGCCCTGATACGCAGCTTGCCAGCTTCACCATGCGCTGTTGAAGCTGGCTTTGCTGCTGCTGCTGCTGCGCCTGGCCGTTTGCTGCTCCCACTGCTGCTGCTTTGGTAGGTGATGCTGCTGCTGAGGTGCTGCTGCCGGTGCCGCTGCCGCTCGGTGCCAAAGGCCTGAGCATGTAGAGGTCTCCGTTGGCATCCAGCACTGCCAGCAGACGGTCGTTGGCATTCCCAAACTGAGGTCACAGTGGCCAGAGCAGCACAGGCACTGTCACAGAATAGCCGATCACTTTCGCGCATGAGTTGGATTCACATGGCAGCAGCAGGATAGATACGGACGCTGCTTGTCAAGTGCTGTGATGCTCATGCTTGCTGCGCTGGTGATGCAAGCCACTCCAACAGCTGTTGCTTCACACCTGGCTCAAGCAGACGGCCTTTATCTCAAGGCTGTGGTTGACCTGCTGCCCTGCAGGTCGCCCCTGCGCCGTCTCAAAGCAGCGCACGCTGCTCCCGCTGGCCACTGCCAGCGTGTCATTGCTGAGGCTGATCAGCTGGCGATGGAGCGCTTCGGCCCCTGTGCCCTGGCCCTGCAGCTTCAGGCCGCACACTGGGCGGCCCTCGTACGTGAACACCTGTGGCAGAGTTATGCGAGCCAGCCAAGCAAGCAAGGGTTCAGTGGCAGGCACGTTGCCTGACAACCAGCACGCTGCATTAGAGCCATCTATGTTGGCAAACAACTACATCAATGACAAGGCGGCACGCGCTGCAGCGCCGTTGAGCTGCTGCACATGTACGCGCGCTGCGTCCGCCGCCTCGCTGTGCCTGAAACTTACGGCTGCAAGTGACACAAGGCCTGCTGGGCTGGCACGGCTGCTCACCTGGGCTGCACCTGACACAAGGCCTGGCTGGGCTGGTTCGGCGCTGCTCGAAGACGAAAAGTTTAGGGCGCGGCTGCTCACCTGGGCTGCACCTGATGCATCCACCAGCGCGAAGCCGCGGCCGCTCTGCAGCACCAGCTGCGCGGGCTCCTTCAGGTCAAAGATGTGCGGCGTGTTCCAGTTCAGAGTCGAGTAGATGTGGCACTGTGTGGCGCTGCACACTAGCAGGTGGCCGCACCCTGCAGGGCAGGAGACATGCCGCATGTGTGTCAGGCTCTGAGGAGTGCAGCCACACTCAGCACTGCTGCTGCACGCAAGGTCAGGTGCTATGCCGCATGCTGAGCATCAGCAGCGGCCTTGCACACAGTGGGGGCGTGGCTCTGGCCGCGCTGCATGCACTTGCCGAGGCCTGCTGCGGAAACAGTCTCCAGCGTCTTTTTGACTGGCGAATTGTGCTGGGGGTGCTGCAGTGGTGCCGCCTGTTCTGCTGTATCGGCCGGCACAACCAATTGGCACAACATCACACCGCCGCTGCATCCCGCGCACACCACTCTCACCAAGGCTCATCTTCACGACAGGGTCCCTGAACTCCAGCCGCTCCTGTGTCTCGCTCACGCAGTCCACAACGCTGACCAGCCGCTCCCCTTCAAGCACTGCTGCCACCCGGCCGTCCTCTAGCCGCACATCAAGCAGCGCTGCAACCGTCAGGCTGCCGTTGCCGCCACAAGCAGCCAAGCTGGTGCCATCAGGGGACCAGCACAGGCCTAGGAGTGAGCAGGAGGATGGCCGCACCTGCAGGAGGCCCAGATGTGCAGCGTATGACGTGGATGCACTCAAACGGTGCATTTGAAGGCAGACAGCGGCATCTGCTTGTCCTGGCCTGCGGGCTATAAACAGACTGGCGCGCGTTTTTTGTGTCGCTTGTCTGTCAAATGCAGGCCGCAGCCCGCGTCAGCACGCCTGCCACTGCCACAAGTTGCACACTCTGACTCTGCTTGTTCCCTGCATTGCTATGCTGTGCATTGGTTACGGCACAAGGGTGCCATCGTGGTACCAACATGCACACTGCCACTGGGCACAGCATCCTCGGCTTACCTGGCAGTAGCTCCAGCCCTGCTTGTCGCACAGTGCTAGGCAGTTGTACGAGCCAGCTGCGAAGAGCGCTCCATCTGGGCTCCAGGCTACGCTTGTGATGCTGTGCTCCCACACGCTGCTCTGGTACAGCAGCCGGCCGAAGGCATCCCAGACCTGCAAGAGCGTGCATTTACAACAACAAGTGTGGCAGAACAACAGCCATATGCAGTCTGCTGCTGGCCTGATATGAACTAGCACCAACCTGCAAGCCCCCAGCAGCTGCCAGCCGCCTGCAGCTGCACAGTAGACTGCAGGCAAAGTTCAGGCCATGCCACTGGTCAGCCGTCATATACGGGGCACAGCACGTGCTGCCGCAGTTGCATTGTCACCCTGCAGCTGTTGCGGCTGGATGATGCGCAAGATCCACACACAAGTGTTGTTTGCTGTTGTTGCCCACTGCTGCTGGCACTGCCCAAGCTTTGTGTGTGGTGCACAGAACTCGCTGCGGAGCCATACCTTATACTTGCAGTCCTCTGCGCCTGTCACTATGAGGTTTGTTGCCACATTCCAGTCTGCTGTCAGCACCAGAGCATCATGGGCCTTCCAGCTGGCATGAGCACCGCAGCTGTTCCTGCTGCCGGCGCCAATTCCGCCAGTACCTTGCAGTGCTGCTGTGGTTACGTTGCTGCCGCTGCAAAACAGCAGCTGGCCGCTGCTGCTGCCACCGCCCCAGCACACGCAGTAAGCTGGCTCATCCGCCTGTGCTATGGTCGAGCGGAGCATCCCTGCCCTGCTCCACACTTTCACCTGCCCGTCCTCGCCTGCAGTGGCAACAGCAGTGCCTGCGGCAGCAGCGCACCAGGTACGGTGTAATGTAGCGCAAACATCAGCAGAGTACCTGTGACGCTTGTCAGCCACACGGTGATGATACTGCAGCAGCTACTGTCCCTATGTGGTGATATTGCAGCAGCTTGCAGGCTAGCCCCTGCAGCTTGTAAGTGTGCGATGGGCACAGAGAGAATCTACTGCTGCAGCATTCAAACTGGACTGCTGCTTCAGGCTGCAGCTGCCCCACGCACCGTCTGGGCTCCACCTGACTGACAGCACTGCCCCACGGTGGGCATCTACACTTTTTTCCACACGGGCATTGCTGGAAACCAACTTCAAGGTTCCTGAGCAGAAGAGTACAGCAGGGAATCAGGCTGTCAGGCTCTCACATAGTGAAGAGCAGGCTGCCCTGTCCTGCAAGCCAGTTTCTTCGAGTGCAGCAGCTTGTCAACTCACCATCAGTGCATGCCACAGCTATGACATCGGTTCCTGCTGCCTGCTGCTTTCTGCAGCCGAGGGGGAAGCAGTGCAAGTCAGAAAAGCAAGTGTCCAAGACGCACACCTGCAGCAGCAGCAGCAGGCATGGTAGGCAGCGTGTGAGCAGGTAGGATGAGGCAGAGCATGCCCTCTGCTGAAAGTCGTGCTGAATTGTCTTTACCTTGCCCTGTGACTCTCCTCGAGCATTCCAGCGCTGTATGCTCTGATCATCGCTGCAGGTGTAGAGGTCATTTGCGATGTTCCAGCTCACGCCACTGGCCAAGTCCTTGTGCGCCTTAAAGCTGGCAGAATGTCCAATCTCATGGGATCCTTTAAGCTTAGTTGCGGGACCTATTCGAGCAAAGACGAAGCGCCAGCAAAAAAGACTGATTGTTTGCACAACGTTTGCATGTGTGGCGCTGCACTAAGAGGTATAAACCAGAAGTTAGATCAAAAATCTTCCTCAAGACACCGTTGGTGTGACGAGGGGGCACCGGCAGAACCCTTGCTTGGTCAAACTTGTCATTCACAGTCTTTGGCAAGGACTTCTTGCATGCTGGCGACGTTGCACTTTTGTGATTATAAACTCATAAACCACAAAAGGCTTGTTTTGTTCAAGACAAACGTGGCATAGTTGTTGGCTGCTTTTGCCGAACTCGCACGGGGTGCAGGTTGTGCGGGCGGGTTCTGAACCGTTCAGCAATGTCGTCGGCATAGAAACAACGATGTTAACCATCAGCATCTAAAACCTGCTGCACGACAGCAGGCATTGCAGCAGCACAGACAACTCCTTCACAACCGCGCTGCCTTTTGCAATACGATTTTTGCTGCGTACCCCCTGCAGAAAGATTGGACGGCAGAGCGTTTTGGAATGCCGCAATGTGCCTCCTACTGCACATTGATACCACCATTGATGACAAGAAGGTAATAACAGGACCAACTGCAGCACGTGAAGGGTGCAGGGGAAGGGGGAAGCACACTTGTAAAAGGTTGCAGACAAGCACACTTGAGGTTGTGGACGCCAGGTATTCACATGCTAGCTGCTTCTTCTTTAAAGTGTTCTGCATGCTAATGCCGTGTCCTTTCACTTGCCTTCCATACGTGTGTGATCATCAGCCATGTATCAGCACCAATGATGATCAGAGCAACAGCCCCAGCGGCCCACCCACACAAGCATGGACAGCATTACAGAGTACTGATAGGCAACTGCAAGTGACAACAAGACTGAAGAGTCATAGCCATCATCATTACGGTCCTGTACATGGAAGGGCATGCGTACGACACCACACACTACGCACCGGAATAAGCGAATCTGCTTATACTGCACCGCTGCTCCGCGGTGGCATGCCAAACTTTCCATCAAATCAATGTGGCGGAAGACCAGAAGCCAGCATCAAACCATTGGATGCTGTAACAAAGACAGTCAGGCCCATGGCCCAGACGCTCTGAAACAATTGGCATGGCTCAGGACCACACCGACAGCCTGCCGTCAGCTGATGTCGCATGCCCAGTCCAAAAACCGACTGGCTGTTTGTGAGCCAAGCTATAGCAAGTTTGTCTCCAAAAAGGATCAACTCTACACCGATGCAACTGTTAAGCTTGCCACATGTAATGCTGACGCCCCATTAGTGCTGACGCCTCAAGTCATCCTGCCGGCCGCAGTCAGACAGCGGGCATGTAACCACGCAGCAGCCAGGCTGCTGCGGTTGCAGTCCGGTGCCTCCACTGCTGCCCATGCCCCACACACAGTGCTGACGATGCTACTGCCGCTAATCATCCGTTCTTCAGTGAGCAGCTTCGCCGCCAAAGGTTTTCAGCCAACACATCCATCAGCACAGTTCATCGGCGCCCACAGCGCACACTTGGTCATTGGCCGCCACACAGCTGGCCAGGACACGGCCAGCCGCACAGCACTGCTGCGGCACACATGCTCTGCTCGCCCTTGCGCCCAAACACAGCTCACAACAATAGGTAAACTTTCATTGTCAGGCGCCATGAGGCTCCCCCACGAAAGAGCTGCGGGCAAAAGCAGCAAGCCAATGCAGGAATATGCATGCATGCAGGAGCAGGCTCACCATGCGTGCATCGCCAAGTCTGCATACAGAATACGCCCAGCGCAGTATATTACGTGACACTCACCTGCCATGCTTGTAGTACACAAGGCACCACGATTAGAACCTGGCCCACCACCACTGATGAGTCCGCTGTTGCCGGACACAGCTGCCTTGCTCATTGAAAGTTATCAGTGGGACAGAGCACCACCCAGCAAAAGATACATACAAAAACCCCCCATACGCAAGCATCCTGGCCGCCGTGGGCGCAGCCAAGGACGGGCATACAGACCTAATACCACACGTCAACATGTTGCCGGCTGCCAGCCGCTCAGCATATGCGCAGACCCCGTGCGTTTAAGAGCAAAGTACAGGGCAGAGACTGGCTGCCAGTGCATGAGCAGCAGCAGCCTGCCCACCAACGCTGCCAGCTGTGGCAGGTAGTGTGTGTGACTTGGGACCACAACCACCAAGCAAGAGCAAAACAGATTACCGCAGCGAGTGATGTAGTGTACAATGCAGCATAGCAACAGCAGCATGCCATGGCACTGACCAAACTAGGCGCTGTGCATGCACGCCTACCCACACGCCATGCCCATACCATCACTGCCATACTGCCTCGCCGCATTGCCGCAATCGAGGCATGCAGCAGACCCATTATGCTGGCTGCAAAGGGCCGCGCACCCACACATGCTTGCGCCATCTGGGCGTGCTGCATGCAGCGCCAAGCAGATCTGCCCAGACAGTACACAAAACACGCAGCTAAGCAGTGTCATGGAAGTAAAGAGGTTGCTGTTGTGCAACAGGCGAGTTGTTTCCAACCCCCCCTTGCAGCCAAAGGTGGAAGCCGTCATCCGATGGCCGCATCACAGCATTTGGCCCATCCCTGAAGCACGATATGTCCAACAAACTCAGCATGACATGAGAGGCCCCGACTGTATGAACACTGTGGTTGATGCGTGTTCTGCTGGCACCACGCCGTACGAAATGCATGCAATGCGACGAGCAGCTGGGATGCGCATTAGCACACCGTCAGTGCATCTTGATGGGATGAGCGCTGCAAAAAAAAACAGCTACAACCAAAGCACAGCGTGCATGCACAGTGACAGCAGTCAGGGCAGCATACATAGACTGCCCGACCATGCCCCACTGCGCATGCACGGCCTGCCAAACGCCAGTCACTGTGCCGGGAGATGCCGCCATCCCGGACATGCTTCAGCAGCATATGTTGCCACTGCTGCACCACAACTGCCAAGGTTGGGCGCCCGCACAAGCAGCGCTGTAGACATTGCAGCGCCACCCATGCAGGCCCCCAACCTGATATGTGTGAGGAGCAGACACTGTAAAACATGTGTACGGGCAGCACATACCACCCACAAAAACACCAAAGCACGAGTAGGTAATCTACGTCAGTATTTCCACGTCAATTCCGGCACGCATCGAGGGTGCCGGCAAGCGCACTGCCAGGCGCCTGCCTAGGCGGGAGTCCCTGTAAGCAAGTCTGCCGCTGCACCCTGGCTGGCTGCATGCACCGCTGCACCCTCGCCGTATGCACAGCCATGCAACCAGTCCTACATCACCAAGGCCGGCCAATCACGTGACCAGGCGGGTGCAGAAAAGATCAAAATACCCACGGACGCACCGATTGAAATCCCGAGCCCGGCACGCAGTGGCAAAAAAAAGACACATGCAGAGAGAGAGAAGCATGGTTTACAAATCCCTGAACAATGATTAGCACAGGGGGTCGAAGCAGCCCCAACCAGCCGTTCACCACCTACTCAGCAGGCCAACATGTGTCAGCACACTGTCTCGGCGCCTCCATCACTGAACGGGATGCTCCCCTGGAATGCACTGAAAGGGCTGCTGCTGGCCTGACGAACAAGTGCAGGCGGAACTAGTGCAGGCGGGGGCTCAACAATGGTGGGCTGCTCCTCTAGGCTGCTAGAGGTGGTGCTGCCTTCGGCTGCTGAGCTGCCCTTGGCCATGCTATCAATGCTTGTCAGCCGACTGCGACGGCGGGGTGCAGCTGCGCCCATCCCTGACAGGTCAATGCTGTCCAGCTCGTTTGACATCAGCTCCACAAACCCTTGCCGCTGCGTCTGCTGCTGCGCCTCGGGCTGCTGCATGCTGCCTCCCGTGCCGCTGGCGCCCATGCCGGCGCTCGCGCCCACCGCTGTCGCTGTGGACGCGCTGCTGCTGCCGCCCAATGCGCAGCTCGTGCCTGCGCCCCGCAGCCGGCCGCTGCCTGCGCTGCTGCGCACGCTGCGATCAGGAGCCTGCCCGGCAGCCGCTGTTGCCGTGCCCGCAGCTGCCAGTGCTTCGTTGCCTGCTGCGCTGGCGCTGCCAGATGCCCCACTTGGCAGGGGCAGCTCAGAGCTGCCGGTTGCTGCCGTGCTGAAGGGGCTGGCGGCCGCTGCTGCGAATGGGTTTGACCCGCTGCCGCTGCCTTTGACGCTGCCAGTCCGCGCTGCACCCTTGCTGCTGCCGCTGCTGCTCGGCCGGCTGCCGCTGCCGCTGGCGGCTGCAGCTGCCCCGTCGGCATCAGCGCCAGGGCCGCATGTCGTCTGCTGCTGCTCGCCGCCGCTGTCTGACAGTTGTGGCGCGATGCCTGCTGCAGTTGCTGCCAGGGCTGCCTTGTCGCCGCACGGCCGCTGCTGCTCGCTGCCGGCAGGCGCAGGTGCCAAGTCGATGATCACGACCGTGATGTTGTCCCTGCTGCCCCTGTCGACAGCTGCCTTGGTGAGCACCGTGGCTGCCACGCGCGCTGCCGCCTTGCGCGAGGCACCCTTCTCCCGTGCACGCTTGATGGAGCGCAGCGCCAGGTCGGTTGCGTCCTGGTTGCTCAGCACGTCCCACAGGCCGTCGCTGGCAAGCAGGAGGATCTCATCGCGCGGGTGCCGCGCGAACACAGAAATCTGGAGGCCACAGCGCAGGCAGCAGGAGCACAGAACATGCGATGCTTGCGTCAGCAACCTGCAACCTGCAAGGCAAGGCGATGCCCGACACATGACAGGCACAGCCGGCGCGCCTCGGCATATTGCAGAACTACACACACACACCCCTCTGCGCAGTGGGACACACCAGTGCTGCAAGAAAGCGCACACACATTCGACTGTAGACGCCAGCGGTGCCTGGTCATCTCGCCTAACGGGTTCACGCCCTTCCAACACTGGCAACGCGCACGCGCACGCGCACCCCACCCGCACACCCACACACCTCGGGCTCAGGGATGACATAAGGCCGCAGGCAGTGGTCGCCGATGGCGCGGGACATGGCCAGCACGCCCATCACGCGGTGGCCGTTCCAGTAGAGCACCTGCCCACCGGCCTTCTCCACACGCTCCTGCAAGGCAGCGCACCAGAAGCAGCAGCAGCTGCGCGGTGAGCGTGCACGCGCGTGGGGCCCCACCAGCAGGCCAGCTGGAGCTGCACCGCAGCTGTGCACGCGCGGGCGCCGCTGCTGCCACGCGACCACGCAGGCAGTCGCCGTGCGAGCACAGTGACTGCAGACAGCCTGCTGGCAGCACGGGACAGTGCAAGCAGGAGCTAGTGTGCACAGCGCCGCTGCCGCAAGGCATTACTGGCACAGACGGGGCCAGCTGCCTTGACCAAGCTGAGTGGCAGCGTCGTGCTCGGCTGGCAGCGCTCACCGCCTCATCCTCTCTCTCAGGCTTGTGGTCATCTGTCACCTGGACAGCGACGCCAGCCCTGCTCAGCACTGCTCTCGAGTCTCCTGCAGGAGGCAGCAGCAGAAACGGGCCGCGCAGCCGGCAGGCGGCATGTCAGACGGACGGCTGTGACGGCACGCGCCGAGCACTGCACTTGTGCGCTGCAGGCTGAGCCTGAGGCATGCTGAGCATTCACATGGTGCGCTGCACACACCCTTCGTGCACATAGCCCACGAGCGGGGTGCACCCACAGATGCTGTCCCATCCCAGGCTGCCGAAAAGGACGTCGCAGCACCCCCGCATTTGCATACACATGGCAGCTAGTAACTCCATGGCGGACGCTGGACCGCGCCACCCCTGCCTCCCTCGAGCCACTGCCTGCCTGTCCTGCAAGCCACGGGCACGCCTGTCCTGAGTTGCACCCCCTTTCCCTGCAAACCCCTGCAGGGCGCTGCCCACGCACCGCAGTTCGCAATCCAGACCCGGTGCGTGCCGACCAGTGCCACAACGGCGGTGCTGCCAACGAGCCCCGCCTGCAGCCCGCTGTTGCTGAACTCCTCGTCCGTCTTCAGGAACGCGTCCCGCAGTACCTCCTCCATCAGGCCACAGAAGGAGGTCGCCGTGCCCTCGCTGCCCTCTGCGCTGCTGCCCTCGTTGCTGTCCACCTCGCAGTCACCGCTGCTGCCGGAGCCGCCGCTGTTGCCGCTGCTGCCCTGGCTGCCGGAGCGCCCCAGCTCGGAATCGTCGCCGCTGCTGCCGCTGCTGCTGCTGCTCATGCTCTGCGCAGCGGTGCCGCTGCTGGAGGGACCCGCTGCAGCTGCCGCCTCTGTGTCTTCTGCCGCCGCTGTGGCTGCCAGCTGGCAGTCCCCTGGGCTGCCAGAGTCGCCCACACGTGCTGTCTCCAACGGGACATACCTCACCTGTTGCATTCAGGACAGCAGAAGAGGTGACACCAGCAGCACAAAACAAAGGATGCAGAGCATAAGCCTGCTGCGCTGCATCCAAGCACGCACCGCAGCTGCATAGCAGCTCCAGTTGCATACACGTGTTGAGCAGCACAGCTGAACCACCGCCCTGCAAACACACATGCGCGCACCACTGGCATGCAAGCACACTATGTGCCCAACCCCTGCCGGCAGCAGGAGCAGCAGCAGCAGTAGTGCGGCAGCAGCGACAAGCACAGCTCCAGGCTTCGCCTGCATACCTCCGGGTTCCAGCTGCCCGCTGCCTCGTCTCCCGAGCTGCTCTCAAGCCACCCGCTGGCCAGCTCCGCCACCGCCTTTGACAAATGGTAGTGCAGCCGCTGCGCGCAGTGCTGGGAGGCCTCGATGCCACCATGGCCGTCATACACGCCGAAGAAATGGAGCTTTTCTACGCTGCCGCCCTCAGACGACGACAGGCTGCCCACGCTGTTCTCGGCAACCGGCACAGCTGCTAGCTGGCCAGGCACCAGGCTTGCAGAGCCGGCGAACGCTGCAGCAGTATCATCTTCAAGTGCCCCCACACCAGCAGCAGCAGCAGCAGCAGCAGCAGATTGCTGCAGTGGATCAAGCTGCTGTGGCTGCAGAGCTGCTGCCGCCTCAGGGGTGCGCGAGCACCGCCGCTGCATAGGCATGGGCTGCTGCCCTAGCTGCTGCTGCCGCTGCTGCTGCTGCTGCTGGTGGAGATGATCATGCGGTTGCTGCGGCTGTCCTGCATCACGCTCTGCAGCAGCCAGCACTCCGTTGGCTGCTGCTGCTGGCGGGCTGGTGGCACCGTTGAGGTGTGGTGGCTGCTGCTGCTGCTGCTGCTGCTGCTGCGGCTGCTGACCATCTGGCACTGGCATGTGCATGCAGTGGTTCTCAAACTGCACAGCAATGCGGTGTGGCAGCTTGTCTGCATACTCGTGCGCCATCGGCGACATGGGCAGCTGACAGATGTTAGGGCACAGCGCGTATGTGTCCTCCATGTTTGGCCGCTTGCCGCACGTGGATTTGACAGCATACGGCGGGCATGTGCAGCCAGGATCATGCATTCCCACGCCGTGATCCACGCCACCATTTGCATCTAGTGTTGCAGTGCTGGTGCGCTCAATGGCCGCGGTGACGGGAGGCCGCTGCGGTGGGGACGATGCCGCTGCACCTGCAGGGCCGCCAGCAATGCCGCTGCTGTGGCCGCCGGGCTGCGATCGTGTCCTGGCTACCGGCAGCGGCGGGTGCAGTAAGCTGTCCTGCTGCGACAGCTGGACACCACCGCTGCTCTTGCTGCCACGGTGCTCACGCATGACTGACAGTGCCGGTGCTGTGCTGCTGCTGCTGTCGCTGAGGCTGCATGCATCATGTTCCTGCTCTTCACCAGCTTGGAAGGCATCCATCAGCTCCGCTGGCAGCTGATGCGGCCGGGAGCTGAGCAGTGTGGGCGCTGTTGGGGCTGCATCGCCGCTGCTGCCATCCTCCGCAGCAGCTGCTGTCGCCTGCAGCTCAGCAGACTGCTGGCTGGCCTGCCTCAAGGCTCCTGTGAGGCCTTCCCGACTCTCACCGCTGGAAAGCCGGCCATCCAATGCCAGGCGAGCACCAACCGGGTCTGCAGGCAGGAAAGCAGGGTGCATCAGCTGCGAGCACTGGTCGCCACGCAAGCAGCAGCTGCTGACCGGCCTCAGCAGATAGGCAGCCCGCGCCCTAGAGAGCCCCAATATGCTGAATATACGCCTGAACATGCACAGTGCATGCAAGCAGGGCCCAAGTCGGGCGACAGCACAACTGCACTCCCTGCTCTGGCCTCGCCACGCACCAAGCGAGCAGGTGTCGCTCCTCGTTAACAACCGAGCCATCGAATGGCCAGCAGTAACGCCTCCGTTGCAAACAGCAGGGTGTGCGCTGAGGCTCGCTTTTCAGCTGCGGGGAGCCTCCCGCTGCCTTCAGCTGGCAGCCCCTCAAGGCAAAAGCTCCATGCTATTATTAGGTCTTCCCCTAGCTTCTGCTGTCTCTGTCCTCGTCCTCAGTTCATCCTGGCTCTCACTGCCGCTGGAGCTCCAGCCAGTCCCCCTCAGCCAGCTGCTCTGTTTGCTTCTACCTTCTTCCTTGAATGCACTATAGGCAGCAGCCGGGGTTAAGATACACAGAACACGCTGTGAAAACTGAAGCTCGCGCAAACAAGTGTAGCTGCTCAACAGTGTCTCGTGTGCAAGTTACGTGCTGCTATGGATACTCAAGTCAAGCGGTGGTAAGGACAACAACACGCAGCAACAAGCAGAAAAGGACAGTGACTTCACCAAAAGAACCGATTGTTTGTAGCACTTTAAACGCCCCCAAATGACATCAACGCATAAACTTTACTTATTATCTGCTCAGGTTGCTTATCCAGCGCCCGGCATTGCAGCAGACACCGCGGTTCGCCATTGGTGTACCTGCTACGGTAGCAGCCCGATCAGTTCATCAGTAGTTAAGCAAACATATGAGGCGCTGCTTAGGATGATGAGTGACAGCTCGGACCAGCTGCAGCACGACCTGTACTGTGGCAGCTTCTGCCTAGCTCGCAGCAGTAGGCGGAGCAGCATCATTGGAAATAAAGCAGCACGCGACCTACGAGGAATGAATGCAGTGAAAGCAGACCTCCTCCTGAGGCTACAACTGCTCGTATGCAAGCAAAGGTGGCTTTACCAACTGTGAAATGCTGCAGCTGGATGCGCATGCACATATGTTTGAGTTGTGCAGCATGCTGTAAGCACCAAGAGCCAATGAGCGGCGTTGCAGGCACCGGCCCTGTCGATTCCAGGAAGCCAAAAGGTGAGAGGCCTGCCTAGTCTCAAACAATCCTGATGGTTACATGAAGCAAAGATAGACAGTTCAGCAGTAGAGCATTGCTCGAGCTGAGCAGCTGCCAACTCACCCGGGGCCCAGGAGCAGTTTCAGTCCCGTTCTCTCACAAGCACAGGGTGATGTGCGCTGGTGCCCGCTACGCCCTGCGCTTGCCGCTGTTTTTGTACTCCAGTGCTATGTCATCAGCGCTGAACCCAGCACGGTACAACCATCATGCCAGACAAACAACAAGTGGTCTCTAAAGCATATGGCAAACAGCACTTTTCAGACGCAGAGTGAGCACTCAGAGAAGAGCAACACAAGTTGGCGTCAGAGGCCAAGGCACCAGTGTGCCACCAATGTGTCATATAGGACACGTCACTGCATGGATGCAAAGGGGTGCCCCGCGGCCTTCACCCCTGTCACATGCAAGCTGTGCTGCATGCACGCGCCAAATGTACATGATGTTGTCTGTGGATGATGAATCCCTGCCAGTTCTCCCAATTGTACAGTTGCAAGTGGGTGAAGCCAGCATTGCTTACAGATATCGGTGCAGCTTTGCATGACTCATCCTTGGACGGGGCCACCATGGTGACTCTGCTTCTCATTGCTTCACTTTGCAAACTAGGTTAGTGTGCTGCTGCTTATTACACATGCAATAGCTGACTCATTTGGCATGGGGAAGGCTGCAAGTGCGCAGGTGGCAGAAACGACTGTTGCCTGTGACGGTGTACAACTTCCATGCTCAGCCGATGCCGCAGTGCGGCATTGCGGCTGCTGCTGCGTAGGCCGTGACCATGCCAGCCATGCTCAGGTGCATTTGCGCCCCACGCTGTTGCATGCAATGCATCAGCTGTTTTCCTGTGTATGCCTTGGACTCTGACCGTGTTTATGTATGCTATCATCCTAAAGTTCATGCATTAAGGGATGTATAGGTGTGCTCAGCACAAACGGCTTATGCTGCTGTCCTGTTGGCTGTTCTGCCTGCTGCCTGCTGCCGCTGGCAGAACAGGCCTATCTGCACGGCAGCAGTGACTAGATGGGCAGTCAGCAACGGTCATCATGTTGGACTACATAACGAGCACAGCCAGGGACTGTCCAGGAACTAGGCCGCTGTAGCCTCAGCTAATCATTCCCATGCCGCCAGCCTTGCTTCACACGCTGCAGGCAAAACCATGGACCTTCAAGTGCGTGCACTCAGGGCACATCACTGCATATATGCGTGCATGCAAAGGACGTACTAAGACACAGCACTGCATGCCTTGGCACACAAAGGATGTTTGTGCAGCTCTTATCCTGATGCTTCCTGGATGCAGAACTGCTGGTGCCCTGAAGCTCCTGCAACCGGTCCAACCGCCCGTGGCTGGGCTGAAAAAGCAATTGGACGGATTTGTGCGGGTGGTTTTGATCGCCCAAGCAATGAAGAAGAAACTGGGTACAATTACAAGAAACCCTCATGAGCGGAACGACGGCTCGCTGGGCTAGTGCCTGAGGCAGTTTCAGTCCTGTACTGCTGTATTGTATTGTATTGCAGCAGGACGTGCTGCCGTCCTCACCTCATCAGCAGTGACAGCCTTCTTTGGGTTGGGTGCCCAGCACCGCTGCTGTGTGCCAGCTGGCACACACTGCAGTCTTGCTGGCGTGCCGGGGTTGGTGAGCGCGGGGTGTTCTCAGTGTTGTGCCGTCCCTGATTCGCCGGTGTCTTATAAGTGGTACCGTCAGATTGCGGCCACGGCCGTTGGCGCCATCTGATTCGATTATCGAATGGCGATCACGGCGACATCGCGTCGAACGCTGCCGTAATAACCCTGTAATGCTGAGGCGCCCTGATTGCCATGTATGAACATTTGAAGCCTTATAACTGGGCCGCTGGAAGGTTAACTTGCAGGATATGCCTTAATATTAAAGTGCCGAAATGAAGTTTTCAAGGTCGTGAGGTTCCGAAAATTTGAACGAGGATGTCGTTGCTTACGCGCATATGGTGCCTTGGCATTAGGGTGACTACGGTACATGCAACAAATACCGCAACAGCAACTGCTCCAGCTTGGGTTAAGCAGCAGCAGCAGCTGCACTGCCACTGCCACTGCGTACTGACCAAATTTTCTGGTGAAACAACCTGGCAGGCTTGGTGCGGCTAGTGAGGATACTTGGTACATACTGACGCACTCACCTCCGTAGCATTATCACTGATCTCCTAACAAGAGCCTGTGGTGACATACACTACGTTTTTACCAAGGGTCACATCGACATACATGTGAAGAAGCAGCAGACACATACTTGCTTTTATGCTGCTGCATTAGCGTGCTGTCTCTTTTGACATACATGTACGACAGCCTCTTGTAGACCAGTCACTGTGTCAACACAGTGCAAAAGCAACATTGTTTTTGACATAGCAACCTTTCACAGCATAGTATCGACCTGACATGTGTGGCACTGATTGTATGAAACGCATATTGAGCATCCGCTGGTACTGGCTGACACCCTGCACAGTCCACATGCGACCACCGCCGCTGCTGTGCATGGTGCACAAGGTACTGCCATCTTTGCCTTTGTCTGGACAAGTAGACAGCAGCATGCCCAGAGCGCAGCAGATCTGTCACCCATCACCCGAACGTGCAACTTGTTCAATGACATCACTGTCGACACAACAGCCCTCACATTACGCACCAGCCAATCGCCTATGGCTGAGTATGTCTGAGCACTGGGCAAAAGCATCCAGATGCATGCCTGCACAGGTAACCACCCCCATCATTGACCCTGCTGCAGTGCTGCAGCCGCCACAGCAAACGAAACAAACCGGTAAATAAAAGGATCCACCGCAACTGCTGCACTGCTGTAGCGGCTACAGCAAATCACAATTTCACCACGCCGCAGGCACAGACAGCAGTTCTGCCTAGGCCGATAACCGCTCTCACCCTCTTCCTGTTACTTCCATTTAAACAGCACAGGCTGAAGGAAGTGACAACAGAAAGCAGATCGCAATCACAAAAAGCGCAACTCAATCAGACAGTGCCTGCCAAAAATGCAGCCGCAGAGTATGATTCACAGTCGCCAAAATGTACATCCTGCTGCACAGAGACCTGACACTGCAATGCTGTCTATACAACAGCAGAAACTCAAACATGAAGCAAAGCATTGTCACCACAACCCTCTCTCTCAATCAACCTGATCACCAAAACCACCAAACAACTGCAGCAACGAAGCAACCCGCTGCTACTAATGCCATACAAACTGCTGACACCCTGAAGCTGCAGCTGCCAGGCTTGCACAAAACACAGCATCATCTTGGTGAAGCAGTGACTATGTACCACAGTACATCTGGACAAGGCAAAACATTACTGCAGGCCTGCTGTCATTTTCTCACAGCACTGTGGTGAAGACCACTGCTATTGCCACAACAAACACTCCTGCTACTTATTGCAGGCACTGCACCAACACAACTCCGTATGGGCGTGGCGTATTTTATTTTTGCATGGTGCCATCTCACTGCAACACTTGTGCATCATGTGCTGCTGTTGCCACTGCTGACTATGCTGATCAGGGCTGCACTGCAGGTGATGATTCTACTGCAACGACCGTTGCTGCTGCCGTGTCTGTCGTGTTGAGAGCATTAGGTGTTGGCTCAGCAGGGCTTGCTGCTGGAATTGCTGTTCCATCTGGCTCTGCAGGCTCAGTAGTAACTCCTGCTGCTGCCTCTTCTTCACCTGCTGCATCAACGCTGCCGTCGCTTGCCACTGCAGTGCCATTGGCACCTGCAGCAGGGTCTGATGCCTCACTTGCAGCTGATGCAGAGTCTGCTGCATCCGCAGTTTCATCATCAGCAGGGTCTGCAGCTGTTGCAGGGTCTTCTGCAGCCGCATCATCAGCAGGGTCTGCATCACCAGCAGGGTCTGCAGCTGCTGCAGGGTCTGCTGCAGCCGCAGCTGCATCAAAATCAGCAGGGTTTGTAACTGCGTCGAGAGCTGGAACGACAACACTGGGAGCAGTTGAAGCCTCCCCAACTGCCTGCTGGTCATTGCCCGTAGTATTCCCTGATGTGGCTGGTGGCTTACCCCCACACCACCCAGTCAGCTTTGTGTTTACCAGAGGTCCCTGGCCCGCTACTAGATCAGCCCCGCTGTTGGCGCCTGTGCCAACGTTGACGCGTGCGGCAGTGTTGTCTGTGGAGTTTGCTGCTGCCACTGCTGCTGTGCTATCATTGCCCTCAATCATCATGTAAAAGGTGCGCTCCTGTAACCGAGCCGGGAGGCAGCTGCAAAAATGAAGCGGGGACGAAGCACAGGTGCATTGCGAGAGATAGGTTACACTGGCTTGTACATAAAAGCATCTGCAGCATTGCCCTTGGTAGCTGGCCTTGCTGCAGCGAGTGTTGCTGCCGCTGTTTTTGCAGAGCACATAGTATTGTGTGCGGTGCTGCCGACTTTTGCATACCTGTAAGCAGCTCAGCAACACACACCACGCCTTTCTCTCTACCTGTGGGTATATGCTGCAGTGTGCTTGGCCAGCCCCCACAGCTACAATCATCCATTCAACGCCATACAGCATCAGCCAGGAGAACTGCACTGCTCACACTGATGCATTGCTGCACACGCAATGCTGCACGTTGTTACTGTGCCACTCACCCCTCTAGTTGTGGGTTGTTGAAGACGCCCAGCCAGTTCAGGGAGGGCATGTCTCTCCATGTAGAGGCAGGGAAGGTGCCCATGAACAGGTTGCCAGACAGATCTCTAAAAGTGCAGCAAGGCAGACAATGAGTGAGTCAGTAACAGCTTCACACTGCGACGCCAGGAGTACATTACCCGTACTGCGCTCGACAGGGTAGGACACGCTCTGCATGCCAGATATCCCTCACAGAGGCACTGCAGTCTTGTATAGTTCTGACAGCAAGCACAGCAAGCAACATCCAGCATCCCTCGGCTGTTGTTGACCACCTCACATCTGGCATCCCACATGTCGTGCTGAGTGAAAAAACATATATGTAGACATCTCAGCAAGCAAAACTCACATGCCCGTCAGGCCCTGCAAGCGTGACCAGCTCGACGGGATCTGCCCAAAGAAGTTGTTGTCATTCAGGTATGCCATTTGCAGCTTGCTGAGGTCTGCATACTCATCAGGCAGCAGGCCTGAGAACATGTTGTTGCCAAGGTACCTACAGGCGGCACAAGCCAGCAATGTTTGGCAAAGGCTACTGGCAAAGACACCTTCATCATTGACAAGAACTTGCAGTGACAGAATAGCTGGTGATGAAACAGCGTCACTATGCATCACAGAGTCACGTACCCCAGTATTCGGCCAAGATTTGCCTCGCGGATGTAGGACATAGCACGGCAACACTGACGCAATCACAATGTGCTGCGGTGGCCCTTGAAGTGCACCCCCAAATGTAGTTCAATTATCACAAAGTTGACGATTGCTGGATGTTAATAACAGCTGTTACACTGACTGCTGCTTAACCTACTTCTAGGATGTGCCAGCTGCTGCTGATTTGTCGTAGCTGCTGTTTGGCAAGGCCTTTGAATCTAGAAACTGCTTCAGATGTGCTACTGAAAGGTGCTGCAGCAGCCACTCACAGGTACTCCAGGTTCTGCAACATGCCGTAAGATGTTGGCAGCGCGCCTAGCAACCGGTTGCCTTGCAGGCCCAACACCTTGAGGTTGCTGAGTCCAGACCAACTGGCTGGCAGCGGACCCACCTGAACGCGTGCAAGGCAATAAAAATGCAGACAAATGCAGTCACCTATTGTCTTACACCGTTGGCGTCATCACATGGTGAGAGGCGATTAAACTTGCTACTGCTAGAAGCCACTCATAAGCAATCATGTACACCTCCAGGAAGCTGCGAGAAGCGCACTGCACTGCTGCGCTGTGATGTCGCATTTTGTCATGTAACACAGCTGGGCTTGTCCAGCATCACACACGCCGCCAGCACTCACCAGCAGGTTCCCGTTCAGAGCAATGACCTGCAAACTCTTCAGTGCAGACCACGCACTGGGCAGGGTTCCTGCCAGGTTCTTGCTGGGCAGCGAGATGTCCGTCACCAGCCCTACACCATTGCACTTTACGCCCACCCAGGCACTGCACATGTCATTCTCTTCCGACCATGTCTCCAGCACCGCTGCACTGGGGCCGGCCAAAGCATTGCCTGTTGCCAGCAGCACTGTAGAAGGCGTCAAGCGGCAGACACAGGAAACAACAGAGCACTGCAAATCAGTCATGCACCAGGGCCCTTGCAGTTTCAAAGGGACAACCAAAGAATGCCTGGGGCCCTCAAGAGCAGCCCCAGGTAGCATCAAGACCTAAGTTGACTACCACATGGGTTGAAAGAGGCACCTGAGCAATGCACATGCCTAAACCTGCCCCCCATGCTGGCCCCACTAGGTTCACACTTGCATCCGGCGTTTGGGTATTGATTCAACATGCAACAAACAGGTGGGTGCAGTTTGAGAGGTGCAAACTGGCAACGAACACTGCAACACTTGCAGGTTGAAGATAGAGAGAAATGTAACCAAAGGATGCAAAGCTAGCCAAAAGGGTGCTGTGGCAAAGACACAATCTGAGAAACTGACACCCAGTGCTCTGCCTGAGGCCAGCAGCACAGCAACAATCTGCAGTGCGGAGAAGCGTATGGTGACTCCTTGAACTGCAGACTGGCCTGCTGCAAGGTTTGCTTGCAGCAAGCAGTTGATGGGCGCAGTGTGTGTATGCGCTGTGTGAGCGCTGCAGATCCTTAACAAATGCAGGTATTCACAAGCGCCCTGGTTGTGCTCAAGCACGGTTGTGTCATGATGATAAGAACTCACAGACACAACATACAAATGTGAGCATGTACCGTAATCCCTTTGAGTATTGACGGTAAAGGAATAGGTGAATGGAATATAAATCTGTTGGACTACTTGTTTCACTTTTCTAATACTGGCGAAGGGAGCGGGACAAACATTCCATAACATTTGGCGTTCAGCTGTACTGCAGAAAGAAAACGCCTGGAAGGTCCATAAATCACCGCGATCATTTGACAGATGCTTATAATGACAGGCTGTGCCGTCGATCGGGCTGTACATAGCCTGGATATTATGCCCGTTCGCCATCGCCAGTCGGTATAACTTTTGGCGAACCCTGTGCAACAAATATATCCCTCAGTGAAAGTATTGGTGAATGCGTGACCATTTTAATTTGTGATTTCGCCAAAAGATAGTGCGATTACGGTACACAAAAACAAACTCCTTGGATGCATGGACCAAACCGCGTCTTGTGTTGACTCACATTGCTTCTGCAGGGCGGCATTGGCCTCTTGAGCTGCCAACAGCTGTGAAGCAGTACTGTCGCCTGTTGCCGACTCTGTTTCACTGCCACCTGCAGGTGCTGCAGCGTTATCCGACTGCTCTTCTGTGGGCTGTTCAGGTGGTGCGTTGGGGTCCTCCGATGCTGCTTCGCTGCTGCTGCTGCCTGCAGCCTCTGATGTTGGCAAGTCAGCTGTGCTGCTGCTGCTGTCAACTGGTGTGTCTTGAGCTGGATCTGTTTCGCCCGGGGTTACACCAGTCACTGGATCTGCTCCTGCTGTTGCTGCTTCCGCTGCTGCTGGCTCAGGACCATCTTCAGCACCTGCTGCTGGAGCTTCCTCTGATGCTGCATCACTGCTGCTGTCATCAGGTGTTTCCTGATCTGCTTCGCCAGTGGCAATGCCGCCCACTGGATCTGCTCCTGCTACTGCTGCTTCCGCTGCTGCTGGCTCAGGACTATCTTCAGCACCTGCTGCTTGAGTTTCGGAATCAGCACTGGCTGCCGCATCAGCTGCGTTCGGTTCTGGGCTGTCCTCATAGGTGTCATCCGCAGGTGCAGGCGAACCACCATCTGCCACAACTGCCTCAGCTGTGGGGTCTGAGTCTGCGCCTGCAGCAGCAGCGGCAGGGTCTGCCGGTGTGCTGGCATCTGTCTCGGGGTCTTCAGCAACTGCAGCTGGGTCCGCAGCAACTGCAGTGTCACTGGCCGCAATGTCGGAGGTGTCAGCACCAACTGCAGGCTCGTCGTCAGCTGCCTCTGTGGCATTGGGAGAACTTCCTGGCAATGCTCCTGCAGTGTCTGCTGCTGCATCTGCTCCAGTTTCAGCAGAAAGACCAGCTGGTTCAGGATCATCCAATGCAAGTTCAGCTCCTGCGGGGGGGCTGACGGTAGCATTTGCCTCTTCAGAGGCATTAGTGGGTCCCTGCAGCAGATGCCTGTGAGAGGCTATTGCTGCACAACACAGGGAGGCAGGCAGAGCATGATTGAGCAGCAGATAATCCACGTCGAGCAAGCACCTGCTGGCCCGCTGTGCAGTAGAGGCAAGTAGACCAGAAGCAGGCGTAACTGCTGACAACATGTACCACATGCAGTGACCAATGGTCGCAGCTGTGTCTGCTGATCTGAACCAGTGGTTGAAGGTGCAAAAACAGTGCAAGCAGCCAGAATGCGTTTGAAGGTGGGCTGTAGATTCCGGACTGACTGACACTCATGCGGTCCTGTTGCAGACACCTGCCTGCAAACACTGCTGCAGCAACTAGCTGAATGACATCATCAATCAAGGACTCACGAGCAGCTGCATTCGTCAGCAGTCGCCTGGCAGGCCTGGACGCTGCTGTTCCAGCAGTGACTTCCAAAATATGTCTATGCTGGTAGGCCAGGCTCAGCGGCGAGGACACTAGAAGCAGGGACAGCACGACCTGAAACATTGTCCTCGGCGCTGACATGCGCTTAGTGGGATGCATCGACACAAGATAAGGGTGCCAAAACAATATAATTGCTGAGTCTGCCAGAAGATGATAGGTGTATGGACTGCTTATCAGGAAGCTGTGGTGATCAAGCCAACATATGCAACTGGTGCGTACTGTGCAGATGAACAACCAATAGTTGATTTTTGAAGTCACAACCACAACCCCTGGTTGAGGGAGAGGCGTGAATCCAATGTGAACAAGTTTTGTGGACCTTTTTTTCCAAGTGACAACGGGAATAGTTGCAACGGGAGGGCATCAGCCGGAAACTACCGGACGGCGCAGGATAGAGAACCATGTCCAGTGCCTGCAATCAGTCTTGCGGTGTGGCGGTGACCGCTGTGTCACAGACCTCCAGCTGCGTGAAGCTGCTGCGCGAAGCTGTTGGGCAACAGGTGCTGAACCTGCAGATCCGCTTACTTGACGCAGTTAATTAATTATGTAATGAAATCAAACTATTTGCAGCACTGGCCTGCTCCGTACAGCTATGACGCGTTTTGTCACTCGTCAGCAGGAAGTGCATGGTGCATTCAAATAAGGTTACATGCCACGTCACAGCCAGGTCAAGCGAAACTAAAGAACAGGCTTGCTGGACAGGCATACTAGCAGGGTAGCTACCTGTGTCGGTAAGGTCTAGCAGGAAGCACAACTCAAAAGGGCACTGGCATGGCATGTGAAGAAGAAGCAGCACCTAGCATGAAAAGGCAAGCAAGTGTCATGGCATGTCAAAACTTTTGAAGGAGCAGCACTCTAACGCAGCAGGGCATGTGGCTTAATGTATGCCTAATGCCTGCACAAAGCATCAAGACCTGTTCCAGCAATTACTGCAGCAGCAACGGTTGTCAGTGTCCGAAATCTATGCCTACCTATCTCCTATCACATACACATGTGACACCATTCTTCTTGACACCATGCACTGGCAGTGCAGTACTGCACTAGTGCCCTGCTGCTGTAAACAGCTGCTGTCAAGTGAGCAACCAAATGTCAATTAACAAGTACTCCATCATACACGTATGTAAGTATGTGCAGAGCCTGCTGTGCAAGTATGGTGTGAATGTTGTGACCGCGGAAGGCAGAGCCAGTGCGTGCAAGAGCCATGTCAACAAGCAGGTCAAGACACTACATGCTGAAAGGATTGCATGTGAAACGTTGGAACACTCCACTCTGAGTCGGTATGTGGCTCATGTGCATCCCTCTCATGTTGATGCTATGGGTTTCAGGAGGCCTAGGCCGTACTTGCGTTCAGTGGCAATTCCACGTGGTATTGAATTGCTGTTGCGTGTTCGTATGGGTTGTCTGTGTGTACATGAGCGTACTAGTCAGTTTGGCGGTCGCAGAGCTAACTCCACTTCAGGATGTCCTTGTTGTGGTGCAGAAGTTGAGTCTTTGTCACACTTCATGTTTGATTGCCCTGCTACTTCTGCTCAGAGGGATGATATGTTTGCTGAGATCAGATCCCTGCCTGGTTGCGCTGAAAAGTTGCGCAGCGTTTTGTCCATGGCTGATTCGTCAATCAAGGTGTTGCGTTTTGTATCTGATGATATTTGGGGCAGTTCTGGAAGATGTCTGATGGTGTCACCGTGTATTGCTGCTTTTCTTGTCAAGTCTTGGGATGTGCGCAATGCATGCAAACATTCTGGAGCAGTGCTCCCTCCTCTTTCCGCCCCGGTGGGGCGCGGGGCCGATGGCGCTGATGCTATGGCTTGAATGGGTAATATGATGATGATGATGATCATACACGTATGCTGGAGCTCCATGCGGCTGTCCAACTCCGGATTGTGCATTTGAACATGACGTATATGCCATGCTAGCCCGGGAGGCTCCAGCAGCCTGCTGCACTGAGTGCGCTAGCGTTGCGCTACTGCACCTATCCGTGAACGACAGAAGGATGACGACACTGCACCTGATAACTTTGCGATTTTAGAGCAGAACACTAGCCAAAACATGCCAGTTGGGTGCTTTGTATGCTGCTGCATGAATTCTTGCCAAGGAATAAGGCCTTACTCCGCGGTGTACTGGTCACTTTGACATGGCGCTGATATTTCAACGCTTGTCAAAGTGATGGCAACCACTGCACCTGAACATGGTCGAAGTATTTCATAGTTATGCTCCCTGCTGTAAAGCTGACAAGTTGTTTGTGTGATGAACACCTCCCCATCCCTGCAGGATCATCCCTGCACGATGTACACGCAGCAGGTGATCCGAGCCTCTCCACACTGGCATTGCCAGCGGCACCAGTACCAACCCTGAACTTTCTCAGCCACAAAACAGCTGGCCAGGCAACCCTTACAACTCCGGATTCGTCACACATCATATCCTCAGCTGCACAGTAACTAGTCATCAGCATCTGCAACGCGCCATGAACTGGACATGACAGTTCTCGCCCCACCATCGCGTCAACTGCATCGTCCTTACCCATGTCACGGAAAAGTCCTGCAGGAAAGCTTTCCCTCTCTGCCCCTCAGTGGCCACCTGTAATGCTGCAGCACCGCAGCTGTTGCTGCGTGTGTTGCAGCTTCAATGCTGCACACTGCTGCGCTGCTGTGTGTTTCAGCCTACACCTTGCGGGTCACCCTGGCAGACCCTGCACGAGGAGGCAAGAGGCCACATAAAGCGGCGACGTGAGAGTGCTGCTGCTTATTGCATGAAGCTATGTTGGAAATCAACACTCAACTTGTTGTTGCAGCTTCATACACATCTTTTGCCAGTACCCAGTGATCCACCTCAGGAGCAGACTATTCAGTACAGGCTGCAATCAAATCAGAGCACGGTCATGTGACAAAGTAGCATGCCACCTGATAACGTGGGGAACTTTACACACAAGCTGAAACGAAAACAGTAACAGGTGCGCACTACGGCAAGCACTGGTACGGGTCCACAACAGGTGAGACCTGCGTCCATTGCTGCACACGCGCCATGCACCATCCGCTGAACTGCCAAGCTTGCCTGCAGAGCTGCCCTTCTGCTTGCGCTTAGATGATGTCGGCGGCATGCCACCAGCAGCCGCCCCTCCTTTCTTTGCGGCACTATCAGCCGCAGCAGCGGCGCTCTTCGCGGTCGGCTGCGCAGCCGGCACGGGTGAAGGCTTCACGAAAGTGGCGGACACAAGCAGCGCTGCCATGACCGCGGCAGGCGACTTGGGTGCTGCAGTGAGCGCCACATCAGCAGCATGGTGGTCATCTTCCAGGCCTTCATCCGCAGAGGTGCCGACAGCGATGGCCAGCGTTGGGATGCCGGCAACGGCAGCGCTGTACTTGGCCTGGTCTCCTGTGCGTGCGCACATCTGCACATCTTCAGTCCCGTCCCTTGTTGGGCTTAGAGCCTGCACCACAGCAGCAGACAATGGACACTGCGATGGTTTAATGAGGGCTCGGCAGTACCCTGTTTGACACCAGTGTGGACATAGCATGCTTACATATCAACACATTGAAGTGCATGAGCCACCGTCATGGGTACGGCGCCTCACTGTGCTGTCCTGAAGAGCGAGGGCTGTTATAGGCCAGCCTGGTGGCAGTGCAAATGGGCTGCAGAGTGGCAGAAAGTACCGCTGCTGTGATGTGCAAGATTCAGCAATTCATCAAGCAGCCATATATAGCAGGCACCATGCGGCTCAGCCACTGCACAGCCGGCTGGGCATCTGCTGAAGTGGAGGAACAAGAATAGGACCACTTGCAGCAGTCCATGGCTCACCATGCTGCTGCTGGGCGTCAGGTATGTGTGTCCACCACCCAAACCTATGCAGTCCCTGGTAGTAATGCAGTTCTGGCTCACGCATTGCAGGCACAGCAGTTCAACCAGCCATGTTGGCTCACCTTGCTGCTGGGTGTCATGTTGGGAGCGTCCACGCCGATGCTGGCGGGTGCCCTCAGGAAGTACTCCAGGCTGACATCCTCAACGCTCTCAGCAGCAACTGCAGACATGCAGAGAAGCAACACGCACCAGAAACGGTAAAGCTCTGACTTCTACATCGGTTGCATGGGCTGGACATCTGCTGGCAGGCAGCCTCAGCCATCAGCAGCAATTGCGAAGGAGCACAGCATGAGCGGAGATGCGGTTGCCGGGTTGCGGCAGCACATACTCTGCCTGGTGTGACATGAGCAGGCGGCACGAGCACAGATGACAGAGCGCCAGCTAGCTGGACGTCCGCATTCTCTGCGCAGCTGCGCCCATGCCGCCGCCTGCGCCTTACAAAACTTGTTGCTAGCCCGCCGCAAACCACATGTCACCCATTGGACGCGTTATCTTGAAGTTGACCACCACTCGAGGCCAAACACGGCAGGGCCACTCACTCGCTGCAGCCGCAGCGCTCAGGGTGGCGCCAGGCCCGCTGAGTGCGCTGCAAATGCGCTGCAGCAGGCGTGCATCGTCGGCGCTGTCCCTCTCACGGCTCAAGTAGCCGCCACCAGCACCCGCAGGCACAGGGATGTCACCACCTGCCCACACGTTGGGCAAGCAGCGACAAGCAGGGGCAGGCACAGCATGGTGAGATGCTCTGTAGCACGGCAGGGAGATGGTATGGTCCGCAGGAGCTGTCAACACTGTTTTGCTCGCGGCTCAGGTACCAGACCCCAGCACCCTCAGGCACGGGGATAGTGCCACGTGCACGTGTGGAGCAACGCACGCTGTACAGCAGCAACAAGCGGGAACAGCACGCTGCAACAAGTTTTGCAGCAGTGCTGCCACAGCAGCAGCCAGGCGAGGCACGGCAATTATTTGTTGGTATTTATTGTCGGCTCGAACACCTGCCAACAGCACCCATAGGCTCGCAGCTAGCACGGCCTGCAGGCGAGGAAATGCATGCTTGCAAGCAAAGAAAAACATGAGCACAAGAAGAGCAGTGGCAAGCACCAGCCTGTCAAACCTTGCTTCAACTCCCAGCATAGGCTAGAACAGCGAACAACTGAACATGCAGCAGCACTTGAGCTGCGGTGACGAAGCGCTCACCAGGGCAAGGGCCTGCAACTGGCGACACAGGCGCAGCACCGCGGGGCTCCACGAGCCCCACTGGCGAGGCTGCAGGCTGCCTCGCCTGAACAGCAGGCCCCACACCTGCTGCCGCACCAACAGCAGCAGCGACGCCCTGCAGCTCAAAGCCGGAGCCGTCGTCAGCGGCGGCCTCAGCGGCTGCACGTGCCACGACAGCCTTGACTGCTTCGCGCGCAAGGCTCGCCGCAGCAGCCTGCGCTGCTGCACTCTCGCCGCTGCCTGAACTGCCTGCAGGGCTTGCTGAGCGAGGTGGGCACCGCCGGCTGACCGCACCGGCAGCAGGCCCTGCAGCAGATACACCTGGCTGTGCAGCGGCTGCTGCAGCGCGGCTGCGACGCTGAGGCAAGTGTGCTTTAATCCACCCGCCCGCACTGCCGCTGCTTGGTTCTCAGCTCGCTTTGCAGCCGCCACAGCGCTCAACCCTCCTGCTGCTGCTGCTGCTGCTGCAGAGCTTGCACCAGCATCGCAGCTGGCTGCTGCCACAGCGTCAGCACCATCAGCTGATGGCCGTGAGGTGTAGAGGCTGACGTAGCGGCTGCTGGTGGGGTTGTTGCCTTGCGGCACGCTGGCTGCGCCGTACCAGCGCACTGCCCGCAGCAGCTTGAAGAAGTCCGGGTCGTGCGCAAAGTTAAGAGGCAGCGCTCCATGCTGTGGTTGTTTGCATACGTGTTGGTGTGGTGTGGCAGGGGGCGCAGGCAGGGGCAGGCGGAATGTCCACGGTCAGAGCAGAGAGCAGCAAGTTCTGTGTGACATGCTTTCTGGAGAAACCGCGGACGCGATACTGGGATAACAAAAAAATGAAATTTCATTGTTGCATGGAGCATGCACGCAAGCTGCTGCGCGCCACGCAAGCACTGTGCTGTGCCAGTGCTGCGTCGAAGGCCACCAGCCATACAACTCTGTGTCTTGCAGATGCTCTGTGCCTCACAACCGTACATGCAGTTGTAGTGTAGTGAGTCCCTCTCAACGTCGCTATGCGTGTGCAGTGTCACGTGCTTGGCTGGCCGGCACACACCGTGTCTGCTGCGTCTGCTGTTGCGCCCTTGTCCAGCAGCAGCTTGGCGAGCTGCGTGTGGTTATTGTCCACGGCCAGGTGGAGGGGCGTGAAGCCATGCTGCACGACAACAGGGTGAGCGCAACCGCAGACACAGCAGCGGGGAAGCCAGAGCATGGTCAGCTGATAGCAGACACTGGGGGCAGGCATTTTTTCAGTGTAACGTGTGGAGTGAAGCTGCCAGTGCGTTGGTATGGCAGCAGACACAGCAGCATGGCAGCAGGCAGGGCATGGCGCCACCTGCGCCCAGCTCCTGCACACCACAAAGCTGATGCCCTCAAAAGCATCAACTGCGCTGCGCTGCCCCATGACACCATACAGTGGGCTGCAGGGTGCAGGACCCCATGTCCTCTGTGTGCAAAGCAGCCATGGAAGGTTAGTCATGCTGCTGTGCGCGGCGCGCCGGGCCCTACCTTGTCCTTTGCGAGCAGGTCTGCGCCGCCAGCCACCAGTGCTGCTGCTGCGGCCACATGGCCCTTCTCACATGCCAGGTGCAGCGCTGTACGGCCCATCTACAGGAGCCCAGCAGCAACATTGTCAAGTTCACCAGCACACATGGATGGACGATGCAGTCATTTGTTTTGTAGCGCAGCTGACACAGCAGCCGGTTGTGGCGACATGTCATGCGACTAGATCTGTGAGGAGGTTGCTGACACAGCAGCCGGTGGTGGCGACATGTCATGTGACTAGATCTGTGAGGAGTATTCCTCTTGCACCTTGCAGCGTTGATCTGAGCATATGAACTGTACATGCTCAGCAATGCTGCTGGGTGAGGCCCCTGTGCAGGACGCTGTTATGCTCAACCCCCGCACTGCCACTGCTGGGCAGCTCAGCGTGCCTCGCAGCGTGCTTCAACCCAGGAGCCTGCCATCAGCAGCACCTTGACCAGCATCTCCTGCAGCCAGCTGTGGCTCTCAAGCTGCAGGTACATCTGAAAACGATTAACGCAGCTGTACAGCGCCTGCTGCTGGCGTCACCTGTGAGCGGGCATCCACCCAAGCGCCTGCGCCAGCAGCACGTCCGCCACTGCTGCACTGCCACTCATCGCCGCCAGGTGCAGCGCGCGGTACTTGCTCTTCTGCATGACAAGCAGCAGAACACAGCCAGCAGTATGCAGAATACCTGGGATCCAACCAACCATAAACGTGTGATGGCTTGAGGATGCTGCATTCCATTCACCTCGGGTCAGCAAACTTTAAAACGCCTTCACCATGCCTGCTGCCTGTTGATAGTCCGCTAACAGCTGCGATACATGCACAGCATTTACACGACTGGTTGATGCATGTTATTCTGCCCCTGGGTCTGAATACACTGCATCGTCGCAGTCGAGTGCTCACAGCGCAGGACAGGTCGTGTGGCACGCCCCTGGCCATCATCTCTGCCACCACCTCAGCATGGCCGCCCCAGGCCGCCTCGTGCAGCGCACTGCTGGCAGCCTGCACCAGCAGTCACAGCAGAAGCGGCACAGGCAGGAGGAGAAACCTGGCTATGGTTGCGGTGGGTATGGCGCGGGACAGGCAGAAGCATTGCACAGGGCTGCCGTCGTGCAGATGCTGGCAGCAAGCTGTTCACAACATCAATGCAGCACACGACGGCTGCACCCCACCCTGCCTATTTGGCATGCGGAAGTTGCTGCCAGCAGCACTGGGTGCTGGATGCTTGGTGCCGCCCACCTTGTATGTTGCTGCCACCTGCGCACCACGCTCCATGAGCAGCGCTGTCATGTCCCTGTGGCCCATCTTGGAGGCGTAGATCAGCGGCGTGGTGGGCCACATCAGCCCCTGCACAGCACACACAACAACATGTCACAAACTGGCCGGCGTACTGGCAGCTGCGTTGGCTTCTGGGCATGGTGATACTCAGCTCTGCAGCACAGGCACATGACCTGTGGCAGTCGACAGCGCTAGAAGCCTCCCAGTCGCTGTCTTGCAAGCTGCAAGATGGATGATTTTATCTTGGTCCTGTTGTCTCTGTTACTGTGCAGCACAGCCGTGTGACGGAGAGCTGACCTTAGTGGGTGGGTTGATCATGCTGCCCTTGTCCAGCAGCAGCGCTGCCACATCCAGGCGGTTGAACCAGGCGGCAAAGTGGATGGGCAGCATGCCCTCCTGCAAGACGCAGTCAATGACAACAACAGCAAGGGCGTCACATAGCGTTTGTCAACAGCTGCACAGCGACGCGGCCGCAGCACCTGTATGTTTAAGATTCTCGGCTGTTCGCTGGCTCCTGCAGTGCACTGTCCGCACCGAGTGTCAGCACACATACCAAGCGATGGCACAGGGCACAACAGTCGCTGTTGCCGTGTTTGAACGCTATGCAGGTCGCTGCATTTGATGACTCACTGGGTCAGCCGCGTTGACGTTGATGCCCTTCTCCAGCAGCAGCTGGACAGCATCAACGCTGCCTTGCCAGGCTGCGTAGTGCAGCGCAGTCAGGCCAGCCTGCAGGGCCGCGCATACCAAGGTAGCAGGATCAGCAGTGAGCAGCTGGCAGCAGACAGGCTGCGCAACATGGCATCCACGTGTGTGCAGGCGCGCAGGGCTGTGCACGGCTGTTTTTCAAACCTCAGGCGTGGAGGCATGTACGTCGCTGGTATGTCAGATGAGTATGTGGTGATACAACCAACCACAATGCCAGCTGGCCATGCTATGTAGTGAGTATATCAAGGAGAAGAAGGTCACTGCATGCTGTGTCAGTGTGCGAGCATGTAGCAGCCAAGTAGGAAGGGGCAGGCATGCCAGCGTGCCATGACCTGTGCGCGAACCAACTCACCTTGTCGCGGCGAGCCACATCAGCGCCTGTTGCCAGCTGCTCCAGCAGCTCGTTGGTGTTGGCGCGCCAGGCGGCAGCGTGCAGCGCAAAGGGGGACTTCTGCAAAGCAGCAGATAGGTGGGCAGCCAGCATGTTCAGCAGTTCTATGGCCACACACTGTGGCGCAAGCAGTGAGCCTGAGTACAAGCAACAGCTCAGCGTGCTCTAGCGATATGTGTTAAAATGAAAGGAATTGATGCAGCATGATGGCAGCTGTGCTTTTGAAGGGCCATGCAGAGCCCCATGCAAACCAGTGCATGTGAAACTGGCACAGTCACAAGCAACAGGCATGTAGGCATGCCACACACAATGAGCAACAGCCAACAGCCAGCCCTTGACACCACCACGGGTCAACAAGCACACCTTGACCGGCTTGGGTGTCCTTTCGACTACTGTTACTGGAGCTGACATTTTTGCTGAACGCGCCAGGCGTTTGAAGATGGACTGCCTGTTGTTGAAGGCGTAAGGAAGGCCATCAATGGGCTTCTCCTCCTTTTCCTTCTTGCTGAAGTGCAGGCAACCCAGCAGGCCCTTTGAAGGCTTTTTGAACGCTTTCGGTGCGTTTGTGGCCTGGTGACTGTCGCTGGCGACACCGTTGGCACCCAGTAGGGTTGCTGTTGCCAGCACCTCAGCTGTCTCTGCACCGGCTTCTGCTGCAGCAGACTGCGGTTCTGAAGGTGCCTCGCTTTGTTGAGCGTTCACATCCTTTGCCTCATTTGCGTCCAAAACCTGGCGATCGGAGTCGCGCTGGGCAGCAGAGTCTTCATTTGGTACTGCCGAGTAGGGCGTTCCCTTGCGCAAAAACAGGCGCTGCATGCGTGACTGCACACCATCATCTAGCAGCGAAGACATGGCTGTAGTTTCTGACTGGCACCTGCTCTCCTGCCAACAGCTGCTGCAGATGTTGTTGGGGCGTGCTAGAGGTTGAATCTAGTGGGCGTAGAAACAAACAGTAGCTTTTGAGGTTCTGTCTAATGTGCGGATCAGTGAATCTTGACGGATGAGCGGAGCGCTTTTTCAAGACACAGCAGCCACGGGTTGCACCCGTCGATGAACCGTTGAGCCCTGGTCAAACAAAACAAAGCTATAATCATCGCTTGCCAGAAATCCACATTTAACCTTACGATATTAAGCCGTACCGTTTTGAGTAGCTGTTGTTGCCCCGCCTGCCAAACTCACATGTTGACTGTCACGCTGAGAACTGGTTACGCTGAACTTGAAGCGTCCACTTACGTAAAAGATCTTCACACGGCGCATCTACAGTTTCGTGTAACCTTCATTGATAATCGCTGCTTTCAAGATAGCAATACAGTCGAGCAACTTCAAACTTGCCCTCTCGCACGTTGCAGTGCTCGCAATATTTGACTTTTTGAAATTCAATACGTATGTCAGCCCGAAAACGTGGATCCAGGGTCGCAGTGACTACGCAGCCTGTGAAGCAGCAGCTTCGTCCCGCGCTCAGTGACAGCGAGGACAATGAGGAGCTTTCGGACCAGGAGCTGGGTACTACAGGTTTGATCATGGGGTATTAGCATTCTGTGGCACACGCCAGCAATCATGGTGCCATAAAGCACTGCTGCTGCTGCTGCTGCTGCTGTGGGTGTGACAACGCATCTGCCGTTGTTGCAGGCCTGTTTGCTGCGCACAAGCAGGCTGCAGAGTACCCTACAGAGAGCTCAGAAGAGATGGATGATGATGATGATGATGATGATGATGTTGATGATGATGCAGCAGCAGATGACCGTACAGGCAGCCATGCAGCAGCGGCGGCGGGGCCCAGCTCAGCAGCAGCAGCAGCAGCAGCAGCTGGAGCACAAGGCAAGCAGAGCAGCTGTAAGAAGCGGGCAGCTGGTGTAGCGTTCAAGGATGCAGCGAGCTTGCTGCCTGGTGACCTTGATGAGGCGATAATAAAGCGCACGCTGCAGCAGCTGCAGCCACGCAACCGCATGCAGAAGCAGGCGCTGCTGCAGGGCTACCGCGCACAGTTCAGCCACTGGCGCATGCTGCTCAGGTGTGTTGCGCAGCAGCACAGACAGTGCACTTTTCGTTGCTGCCACTTCATGCAAGTGCAGCAAAAAGTAGAGGAACACCCAGCTGTGTGTGGTGTGACCCACACAGTGCAGCAGCCGCAGCAGCCGTCCATGAAGCAGCACCGTGCTCTGTAGGACAGTTCCTCAGCGCACAGCCTTACTACATGCTCCCTTGCTTGGTCTGCCTGTGTTTCTCAAATCCAACATTCGCTTCATCCTGTGCGGTCACGTTCCACCACTCATGGCCTCTGCTGCTCCGCCTTTCACCTCTTCCCCTGCCTGCCTGGACCCTTGCTGCGCAATCTCCCTGGCCATGCCTGCAGGCAGCACTTCAGCCTGCTGTACTATGGCTTCGGGTCCAAGCAGGCCCTACTAGAACAGTTTGCACAGGAAGCGCTCACAGACGGCGGCGTGCTGGCCTGCTACGGGCACCAGCCGGGCCTGAACTCCAAGCAGGTGCTGCAGGCAGTGGCGGGCGCGCTGACGCACCGCAGCTGCAAGGGCTGCAGCCACAGCGAGCTGCTGCGCATGATCTGTGCGGAGCCATCCTGCAGGAAGCTGTATGTGGTCCTGCACAACATCGACGGCCCAGGTGAGGCAGGACGCAGCAGCTGGGGGGCTGGGTGGGGTGGTGCTTAGCGCAGAGAGCCTGAGCAGCAATCACAGGAGCACCAGCACCAGGAGCAATACAAGAAGCGCTCGCACTAGCAATCATTTTGGCTGAAGCAGCAGCGAAGGAGCGATGTGTTGCCCAGTCGCCTCAAAGACAACTGGGCAAATGGTGCGTGGCGCAAACAGCAAGCAGCACCACCAGCACGGCAGCAGCACCGTGGACAGCACAAGGAGTAACGAGACCTGCCAGGAATGTGGCTGAAGTGGCAGCAGCATCACTGTTGTGTTGCCAAACTCAACCCACCAACAGCAGCATAATCGGCAGACACTGCAGGATGTGCACATGGCGCCCAGTGCATGCACATCATGCGCAGTAGACACAGGCAGGACACCAACGGTAATGTGCGGCACTACTACTCCGCCTCGAGTCGCTGTGTGCACCATCTGCTGCAATGCTGACATTGTATATTTAAGGATCAAATCAGGATTAGATACTATTGGTTATGCAACAACGTTCCGTGCAGGCCTGCGTGCGCAAGAGGAGCAGCTGTGGCTCAGCCGGCTGTCACAGGCCCCTGCAGTGCACCTGCTGGCCAGCATAGACCATGTGAACGCAGCGCTGCTGTGGGACAACCGCACAGCAGCAGCTTTCAAGTGGCTGTGGCTTGACGTCACCAGCTACGCAACGTACAAGGCAGAGACCAGCAGCACACTGCCCATCCTTACAAGTGGGTGGGACAAAGATGCATGATGGTGCATGGCATGATGCATGACATGGTGATGCTGCAAATGGTTGCACACCAGCACTACCAGACAGGCCTGCAGCCAGCTGTGTCATCATCATCATCATGTTACCCATTCAAGCCATAGCATCAACAGCCAGCTGTGTGTGGCTGGTGGTCATGCGTGTGCAGAGGATATGCAGGCGCATGACCCAGGCACTTCAGGGTGCATGGCGTCAGTGTTGCCGCTGAATCCCAAGCAAGAGCAGCAACACAATGCTGTTGCAGCAGCAAGGCACACAGCAGGCTCGGCCGCACCGGCGTCACCTGCCCAGCAACTGCCGTGCACCCGCCCTGTGCGCACCGCTAGTCGACCCATCTCAAGTCAGCCGCCACGACCCGCCGCCGCCTCGTTCGCCTTCTTCCCTGCAGGCTGCAAGCAGAGCGCGGCAAAGCGCGGCGCGGCCACTGTGCTGTCCAGCCTCGTCAGCAGCGCGCGGGAGGTCTTCAAGCTGCTTGCAGGACAGCAGCTGGAGGACCCTGAAGCTCCGGGGGTGAGCTTCCCTGCGCTGCTGCGCATGGTGCGTGAGCGCTTCATCACCAACTCAGAGCACGCGCTGAAGTCGGTGCTGACGGAGTTCAGGGACCACGAGCTGATCAAGCTGCGCATGGGGCCGGACGGCGCCGAGGTGATGTACGTGCCGATGGAGCCCGACGTGCTGCGCAACGCGCTGACGGAGATGGAGGAGGGGGCTGCGGCATGATCATGATCATCATGTCACCCATCAAGCCATAGCATCAGCGCCATCGGCCCCGCGCCCCACCGGGGCGGAAAGAGGAGGGAGCACTGCTCCAGAATGTTTGCATGCATTGCGCACATCCCAAGACTTGACAAGAAAAGCAGCATTACAATAATCTGCGGCATGATGAGCGGGTGTTGGCGGCTGCGTGTACTGCGCATGTTCACCAGGCACCGTGAGCCGCAAATGCTTCAGCGCTGTAGAGCGTTGCGCGCCACGCTAGCAGAATGTTAGGCCGGTTGAAGCTGGCAGCTGCTGGCATTGTTGTGCGGTGCTTCGTACACATGTGAGAGGACACAGCACTGCCAAGGTGTACATGTACAGCTTTGCTTCATAATGGCCTGTGGCTGAGTGTTGCTGTAAGGCCAAGGATGGGCTCTACATCTGCTTTCAAAAAAGTGATGGGCTGCATGTGATGGGCTATACACCTGCTTTTCACAGTAGTGAAGAGTTTCACTTGACATGACCGGCATAATCTTTGTGACAAGCATGTTGCACATATGATATTGTACTGCTTTCACCGTGGACCTCTGCTCTGCAGCAGGGTGTTGACACAAAGTACCAGAGAACTTGGCAGCATTCTGATCTGTATGCAAGCTTTGCACTGAAGCCTGGCTTGTCCATGTGCGCGCTGTTGGCAGGGTGTGTGGTGCTCGGGCATTGCACTGGGCGCGTGCCTTCAAGACACCAACGCTGCTCAACATGTAAGCGCGGAAGGCCAATTTTGCGGCCAAAAGTTGTTTGGGCCTACGTCTTCGTTGCTTATGACCGTATCACGGCAGCAACATCAATCAGCTGAGCTGTTCACAAGTCACCAGCATGCCAAGGAGAAGCAGAGATCCATGATGCAAAACAGTTCAGCTATGGTGGCGGGGGCCCCATTCTAGCAATGTGAGTGCCGCATTTGCTTCATTGTCTCTGTAAAGTGTGTCTTCTTGCAACCCTTTACAATGCCAGTTGGGGTGTACCCCGGTGTGCATAGTCTTGGCTGTCAGCTGCCAACATAATGGCCCACGTTTTGTGCACATTGCACCAGTGCCAGGGCAACACACGCACCTGCATCCCTTTTACTTCTATAATACCATACGTCTGCATGTGCTGTGTCACGCAGACTAAGGATGGCTGTGCACGAATAATATGATGAAGAGACTAAGTCGTGCACAACAGTTGAGTCATGCAGCCGGTGCTCAGTGCTCCATCATGTCCGAATGCTTCACGTGTTCATATGCACGAATGTTGTCACATTACTACTATTGCCGCAATCATCTACACAGCCAGGCTCCTGTCTGCACCCTCACTGTGCCTCTGCTGAGCCCACATGTGACAGCAATGTCATGACAGTGGTGACAGTGGGCCGCAATCACTGTGATGCACTTCCAACGAAATAGATAAAGAACAATTCAAAGGCTTGGAAAACATATGCAACATACTCTAAATGCCTTCCTCCCGACGATTGTAAAGAATTGCACAGCACTGCTGAGCAGGCTACGAGTTGCACTGGATTGCATACGTTAGTGGAGGGCCAAGCCACCTGAGACGTCCATAAAAGTAAACACCATAATCATCATGCCTTTAGCTGTGGATAATGTGCCTTTCAGCGAAATGGGCCCTCAGGCGCGAAGCAGCACTACTCACCAGGGCCCCAGAACGGTACGAGCTTTGAACGGATTTAAAGCACCACAATATAAGTACAATGTCTCATTACAAGCATCAAAAGCAGGGAACCCCACCCAGCACCTGGCTTTGTCTGCGCCTCTCCCACACAGGCTGGCAACAAAAGTCTGCTGACGTTCAGAAGCGATGTAGGCATCCCAGGATACACAGGTGAGCAAGCTTAAACTTCAACGCCTTATGCAGTGTCGTCAAGCAGCACCCCCATGCGTGTCAACACAAGCAGAGCGCGGAGTGCGGCGCAGTCCCAGACAGGCTGGGCCTGACACTGGGCTGTGACATCAAGAGCAACACCCCATACTTGGATGTGCATGGAACTATGCAAATTCAACCAAACATAATCCTTGCCATTGCCCTGCCTGCAGGGTACACACCTGGTTGGTGCACTGTGCCCGTCCCAATCACTGGCAGCACACAGCACACTGGCAAACTGCCAGATGACTGGCACATGCAGGATGCAGCAGTCAAGGCGGACCCACGCCAGGTAGCATCAGAATACCGCAGCACGTACAAGGCAGATGCAGCCAACTACCACCCGCCTGGCCGCACTGGTGGTGGCTTCTGGTTTGAGGAGCGGCAGCGCAAGGCAGCAGGTGAATTTGTTGACAGCTGTGAGCCCAGCCTCTTGTGAGCAGTGTCGGGTATGTTTGCTTCTGCTGCTTCCGGCATATGTCCGCATCTGCAGGTACTGGCATTGAAGGCTCACTCATTTGGTTGCTGAAGTTGCTGCGTAGGTCAGGGAGCTCTGAGCATGAAGGATTTAACCATGTCTTGTGCCTGCAAACTTCAGGCAACAGCCTGGCGTTCCTGAGCAGCACCACCTACAAGTCGGAGCTGCTGGATGGCCAGGCCACAACTCAGCAGCAGCTGCAGCAGTCGCAGGGCGTGAGCTCCAATCTGGTCGCCTACAAGGTGGCCAGGGACCGCAGGTAGGCAGCCAACAAGCTGGAGTGAGGCTGGTGCTGAGCCCATGATTGATTTGCAGCAAGCTGCCACTTGCTGCCGCTGCGCCGGCTACTAGCAACTGGTAGTTGCTCCTGCGCGTTTCGTCTAAATAAAGGGCTGTCCAGCTAGAGGCTGCCATTGAGAACAGCAATGCACCACTACATACCTGTCACCAGCAGCTGAAGAAATTAGAACCACTGCACCATGCTGCCTTGCTTGCTCCCCTTGCTGCCGTGCAGGGCCGAGTCTGCAGGCCCATGCCTGAGCCACCAGACCTGAGCAGCACCACTGCATGCACCAGCAAGGGCGAGCTCATAGGGTACAAAACCACCTACACAGCCACCACGGCGCTGATCGCAGACAAGGCAGCAAGCACAAAGGCTGCCGCGGCTGCACGGCCCTTGACCAGCAATAGCACGGAGCGGCTGCGCTTCGCGGTGAGTGGACACACGTCAGTGCGGGCCACCTTGGAAGCACATGCTGCATTTGGCGCTGACAACAGCAGCGAAGCCTGCATGTCTGTGGTGGAGCGTCACCAAAGTTCGACTGTGTCCAAGGCGAGATGTAGCTCGGTTGATCCTGCTGTGCCTGCAGGTGATGCCCAATGCTGGCAAGCCGCTGTTTGATGCCAGCAGTACGTACGGCAGGGACTTTGGCAGCCAGGGCAGCGACCCGCTGATGCGTGCAACAGCAGAGCCAACACAGCAGACGCTGTCAGCCAGCACCAGGCAAGGCCAGACACAACGCAGCAGCCTGTTACCCCGCGCCGTGCATGTGTGTGTAGGACAGCTGGCATGATTATGCTACAATGAAAGTTCATGCTGCTGCTGCTGCTGCTGCTGCTGCTGCTGCTGCTAATGATGGTGTTGCTGGCAGGAATTTGAACGAGGGCACCACCCGTGCATGCCGGCAGCTGCCAGGCTACACTGGCTTCATCCCAGCAGCTGCAGTGAATGAGGCGGCAGCGCAGCAGGCTGCGGGCACCACCAGCAGGCCAGACGCCAAGGCAAGCACCGCTGATTTTTTGCCAGGTTGTGATTTGCTGATGGCAGCTTGCACGGTAATACAGGTACCATTGGTGTAGGTTCTTACATTGTGCGTGTCCACTACACTGGCGGTTACAAGCGCCTCAAGCAAGGCTCACTGGCTGATGGCTCGCAGCACTCTGTGGAGGCCGCTACGTGCAGCCAGCTGCTAGTTCTCCTTTCATGAAGATGATGTGTCAAAACACGGCCAGTGCTGACGCCTGCTGCTGCTGCTGCTGCTGCTGCTGCTGCTGCTGCCACTGCTGCTGTGTGTGCTGCAGGCTGGCATGCTGCCGGTCACGCTGGACCAGTACAGCCGCTCACGGGTGGCTCATTACACTGGCTACAAGCCGCATGCGGGTGCTGGGGCCACAGCAGTGCAGCCGGCGCACGGCCCAACTGCCGAGACCACGCAGGGCTTTGCCAACCTGCAGGTGCTCAAATACGGCCCACAGCCAGCCCAGTCCCGCCACGCCATCAACAGCCGCAAGGTGAGCATATATGCGACAGGCCATACCGGTGTATCCACAAATCCGGGCGTGCAAGTATGTGCTCACCTTTTGCGGCCGGGTTGTTGAGATGCTGTACCGGTGCCTTGCCTGCAGGGGCTCATGACATTCTTCACTGGCGGCATTGAGAGTGTCAGCGACAACGGCGAGGCAGATGCGCAGAAGTTTTTTGCAAGGCTGCGGCCGCTGGAGGGCCGCTTGAAGACGGCCGGCGCCAGTGCCACAAACCCCAGCGGAGCCAAATTCACACGCTGACGCCTTCACTTCCAATGTCAGCATCCCAATGATGGCGCTACCAGCAAGTTAATCATGAGCGCTGTTGTCTTTTCATGTTTTATGTGGCGTGTTCGTGGCAGAATTGTGATGTTTCCTCAGCACCTGGTAATTACAGGCGCAGCGGCTGCCGGAGTGGCACCGTCCAAAGTTCTACACTCTGTGAGGAAGGCCCTGCTCGCTTGAGCCGGGCTATGATTGATGGTGAAAGAACATAATCAGTGCAATTCCTTGATAGTGATAAGCCTTACCGTCTCTTGGAGTTCTGTGCTTCCGGAGCTGAGCGTATGCCGCTGATGATAGCCCACGGCGGCTCAGCGTCTTTCACGACGAAGTATACAGGTTTCTGAGTTTCACCGTAAAGAGGAGACGTGACGTTACGAGTGAGGAAGCGGGAGATTGCGTAGGGGTTGACACATGGCTAACAAGTGGCTGCTACCCACAACATGGCAGCCAAGACAGCACTCATCGTCCGTTTTGCGACATATTCACAACATTCGACATGTGTTGCACACCCGCAAAATCTTCACACCACATTACGCATCATCGCTGCTGCTCAAGCAGCGAATTTGGCATTGAAGACAGCGGCTCTCCACAGAAACGACATATACGAAACTCGACATGGCCAAGAGTGAGCGCAGCGAGCTGCAGCTCGGAAAGTGTTGCAGCACGCTTGCACGCTTTACGCAGCTCTTCAGCACGCAGGCACCCGGACACCACCTCAAGGCATGGCTGATCATGCTCGTTTGTCACGGTGTTGCAGAGAAAGGAAAGAAGGTGCAGGACGACTATGACGACGCCCACAGCATTTGCAGCACTGGCACATACACCAGCATGGGCAACGGGCAGGAGGAGTTGATAGACAGTCAGGCTGAGGTTTTCAGCCAGGCCATAGACGACACCTACGAGAGCAGGTGTGCCAGAAAGCAGCTGTACACTAGCCTGCATGCATGCAGCATCAGCAGCAGGTGTGTTGTTAGGCAGCGCGGCACGCCCCGGGAAATGCAACAGCCGCTGAGCTGGCATGCCAACTGCATTGTGCTGTCTCGGACCAAATGGCGCATGTTCATTGCTGTCACGTACCAGCAGTCAGTCAGTCCTGTTGGCATGTTGCTGATGTGCTCGGTCATGTTCCTGCAGGGCCACCACCAGGGAGAAGGCCTGGGAGCGCATTGTTGCGATGCTGCGACACGGAGTCAGGCAGGATGACTGCTTCCAGAAGTGAGACCCGCAGCTGATGCGGCTGACTTGCATGTTGCGCTGCACCACACCGCAATGCTATGTTCAGCAGCTGCTGCCGCGGTAAGGTGCTGAAGTCAGCTAGCCAGCCAGCCAACGTTCTGTGCTGTGGCGGGCCAAGCAGCTGTGGTGGCAAAGTCACTGTTGGTCAACCTGCAGACCTCATTGCTGAATTTGGTGATTGGCCTTGAGCATGTATGTCGATGTGCTGAACCAGTGTGTTGGTACATGCTTCACGCTTTTGACTGTGGTTGGTTTTCTGTGCGTGCTGTGCAGTGCGTCCACGCTGACCGGCAGGTGCCTCAGTGCCATCAAGAAGGGAGGCGCTGCAGAGGCAGCATCAGCAGCAACGGCACTGGGTGAGTACACTAGCAGCGTGCCTTGCTGTTTCAGCAGCGGCAGCGGCAGCGGCAGCAGCAGCAGCAGCAGCAGCAGCAGCAGCAGCAGCAGCAGCAGCAGCAGCAATGTATCGTGAGGCTGGCAGCAGGCGACGTGCAGGCGACGTGCTGCTGTGCCTGCCACCACTGATCAAGTGTCAGGTGCTTGGCCTGCCGGTGCTGATCGTACAACTGCAGACGGCTACGCGTCGTCACACTTGTCACACGCTTGCTGCTGAGCCCACCTGCCTCCTGCCGTCTGTGCTGTAGGCCTGCACATGTTCACACTGGGCGAACCGGATGAGAAGTGAGTTTGGCAGCAATATGTAGGGTTAGGCACAGCAGCATGCAGCAGCAGCGGGCCTGCTGTGGCCATGTATGCCAGCGTGCACCGACAACGCGCCCGCAGCCCTGCATGTGGCGGCAGAGGCCGCATCATCGCTTCTTTGCGATGGCCTTCTGCTGTTGGTTCCTTCTTTGTCACTGTGACGACAGACCGCCACACGCGGCTGCGCACTCGCTGCTTGTAGCTGATGCTGCTGCTGCGCCTGCTGCCTGCAGCTTGTTCCAGGAGGTGCACGCGGACCTGGCCAAAGCAGCCAAGCAGGGCAAGGGCGCAGCCGCGAAGGTGGCCGCGGCGGAGGCACTGGCACTGTGCTGCTTCGTGGCGGCCGAGGACGAGCACACCACGCTGGAAGTGATGGAGCAGCTGCACGGGCTCTGGGGCAAAGGTGCGGGGCTCAGCTTGATGCATGATTCGAGCTGCCACAGTGTTCTCACACGCAACCTTCAGCGTTTGGTGGGTCGACTGACCGTACAGGGCTAGCAGGGTCGATTGCATTTGTTGGTGTTGGTGAACAGCTTCGGTGTGCTGCAGCAGTGGAGCGACGATGGTGCATGCGGGCACCAGGAGGATGTGCTGTTTGCAGAGCTGTGCGCTGATCGTCACGTCTGCCGTGCTGCTGCTGTGTGCCTGTGCTGTCCGTTGTCGCCACACAGACAGCGCCAAGCTGCGTGCTGCTGCGCTGCGCGGCTGGGCCTTTCTGTTCACATCGCTGTCGAACCCGCTGTCCACGCGGCAGCTGGAGGCGGAGCTGGCAGCGCTGTCGGCGCTGCTGCACGACGCTGATGTGGACGTGCGTGCTGCTGCTGGCGAGGGGTTGGGCCTGCTGTACAGCAGCTGCGGCTTAGGGGACAGTGATTTTGGAGAAGAGGAGGACCTTGACGACCTGCTTGAAGAAGGGGAGGAAGAGGAAGAGCAGCAAGAGGAGCAGCAGCAGCAGCAGGTAGACCTGGCGCCAGTGGGCGAGCAGCAGCAGCAAGTGGAGCTGGCTCAGAACGGTGCTGGCAGCAGCAGCAGCCAGCAGCAGCAGGTGTTGAACGGCATCCCGGAGGGCCTAGTCGTGCCTGGGACGACCACCATCGCAGGCAGCGGGGGCACGGGCCAGCGCCAGCGCACACTGCAGCAGCAGCGGGATGCGGATGTGATGAGCCTGGGCAGCAGCGTGTCAGGCCTGGACATGGTCATCGACAGGGTGCGTGACCTGGCGAGCAACCGAGGGGACCGGCAGCGGCGGAACAGGCGGGAGCGGCAGACGATGCGCAGCAGCTTCCGGGAGCTGCGCAGCGTGATGGAGGTGAGGCCGGCACTGCCGCTTCGCCTGCTGCACGTGTCGGTTGCAAGCGCAGCGTGTGGCGCTGCCCAGCGTGGCGGCTTATGTGGTGGTGTGCAGCAGGTGCAACGAGCTGCGCAGCGAAGCCAGCGGCTGGGTGCAGTGCAGCAGGTGCAACGAGCTGCGCAGCGAAGCCAGCGGCTGGGTGCAGTGCAGCAGGTGCAACGAGCTGCGCGGCGAAGCCAGCGGCTGGGTGCAGTGGTGTGCGGGTTCTTTACTTTGCCCTAGGGCAGGTTTGGCTGGCGGGAACTGGTTGTTGATGCTAGCACGAGTCCCTCAACAGAGCTTGGCAGGAGCAGGCATCACTCAGGTCCTGGATGAGCTGGTCCTCAACCAGTGCTGCTACCGCCGCCGCCGCCGCCGCTGCTGCTGCTGCTGCTGCATGCAGGATGGCCGGGTGCGTGAGCAGAAGATCAAGCTGCGTCATGGTGACACGCTGATCATCAACACAATGGAGGGCAACTGCATGATGAACTTCCTGAAGCGCTTCATTGCTGGCGGCTTCCAGGTGGGGCGGCCGGCCAGTTGCAGGACGCGCGTGTATTTGTCGACAGTACGTTGATACCTCGACGTCTTTGGGCATTTCTGGTGAGGCGGCCTGCCACCTACAGCTCAACAAAGTGTGACCTCAGCTGATGACGCACCTAGGCAGCGGCCGACTGCAGAGCTCAAAGAGGTTTGCAGGCTGCCATGCGCTGCAGTGGCCGACAGCGTCATTATAAGCTCTGCTGTGTGATGCGGCTGCCGTTGTCTCGTTGTGCTGCTGCGCTGCGTCTTCCACGCTGGCTGCAGGTGCACTTGCAGGAGAACCCCTTCATGCACAACCTGTTTGACTTCAGCCCTCTCGACGCGCGGCCGGACAAGCTGTCCGCGCAGGAGAAGCGCGCCTTCCGCAGCCCCTGCAGCGCCGCAAGCAAGGCGCGCAGCCAGGCGCGTCGCAGCCAGCGCAGCTACAAGGGCGGCTCATCCGCCGCAGGTTGGTAGCCGCGGCGGGCATGATGTGGTCTGGGCAGGCTGTTGCTTTCATTTGCGGCAGCTTGGCAGGCGGCGCTGGCACTGCAGGCTGCTACATGCTGCTGCTGCCAGGCGTGCAGCAGCTGCGCTGCATTCATGGTCATGTGCCAGGCAACCAGTCACGGCAACCTTGGCAGGCGACATTGCTTGCCAGGCGAGCAGGTGCTGCCACCACACCAGCGTGCAGGTAGTGCACAGCTGCTGTGTTCAGTGGCGGGGTGCACTGCGCTGCTGCTGCTTCAGATCCATGGTGGCACTGTGTGGGGTTCTTGTATACAAGGGGCATCGCCAGGCCGAGTGTGTGTGGGTGTGCAGCGGTTAATTTCAGTGTGTGTGTGGGGGTGTGCAGCGGCGCTTCCATGCAGCAGCCATGCATGCAGCAGCCATGCATGTGTGTTGGGAGCGCGGTGGTCACGGGGTATCCACAGTGTTCTGAATGTGATTGCTGCTTTTGCATCCTTTGAGGGTGTTGTTCTGCGGGCTGGTGCGCGGGGCTGAACTGGGGGGACGAAGCTGTGTAGATAGGGTGATTGTGTGGGACAACCTGGTATCTGCTGCTGCTCATGGTGCAGTCTGCTGTGCCGTGCGTTTATGCTTATGTAAGCCTGTTGGTTGGTGCGTGAGGGCTACGTGCTGGTCTTTGTTCGTTTGCCACTATTGTGTGCCCGGCCCTACTAGCAGTGTTCCTGAGCTATGTAACGTTTGTTGGCGGATTTGCGTCACTTGCCTGCCTGAGCTTTTACAGATTGTTTAGAGCGTAGACTTGTGGTGTTGTAGCTGTTTGGAGGTGGCAGAACGTGCACTGTCTGACCTGTGGCATCAATTGATGGTTGTTCATCACCAAATGCATTGCTTACAGGCCAATGCTTACAACCTGTGAGTGTTTATGGCTCACTGATGCATGCAGAGCAGTTCAAAGGTGCATATTAATTACGCTATAGTTGATCCAGGACGACATTGACAGGCATGCTCTCTTGCAGCTTGGTTGTGGCACTGGTGCCACCGGCTGGGACTGTGCCGCGCATTGCAACTGTCCTGAGCAAGACACAACGTATGCAATGCACCTGTCACATGCAGGGAATTGAACTGGGTTGTTGGAACCTCGCATCAAGTGGCTCTTGCTTATTGATGCGGAGGGCCCCACCAGCGGCACGCTGTACAGCGTGCATGTACATGCTGCACCTGCCAGATTTGGCATGGCTGATCGCCACCAGTGCCACCTGTGCCTTGCCATGTGGTTCCACATTGAGAATGAAACACACCAATGTCCATTGCTGTGTCAGTTGCTCTAGCCAGTGAGTGTATTTGTTGCACTGACTAGGTTGACCAGCCATGATTCATTGCATGGGTGACTAGCCTGCAGGGTCTGACAGCGGGTGTGCGACCGGCTGTTGAGAAGTTGGTGACTGCATTCTGCATCCCTCTTTGCACAACCAATTTGCTGCACATCTGCTGCGACACTCCTTGCCACAACCAATTTGCTGCACATCAACTGCGACAATCGCCCGGCCAGCCCAGATCAAGTAACTTGTTCGTTACAACCTGGTTACCACCGTTCACGTTCGAGTGAGACACTAATGATGTTGAAGTTTGTTCATTTTCATAATCTAGACAGTCGCAAGATTCTCGCAATCACCGGCATTATTTTGTAGCGCGTGCTGCGTTTGAAATTAAACCTTCGCATTTTCATCTCGCAGCGATGGCAGACGAGACTGTTAAGCAAGAAAGCAAGCAACTCACACTCGTAGTTGTAAACCAGCTTGCCGAGCATGTGCAGTTTAAGGTGCGCAAGCGGCAGCAGGCGTTTCAGCACAGCAGCAGAAGATCAGCATGCACAGAACCTGGACAGCCACAACACCACAACCTGCTCCGTGAATGTACATTTTCAACTGACATGCATACATCGGCAGCTGCAGCAGCACTAACCGCAACAGCAAAGGAACACGTGTCTCAGGCATCACCACCAGCAGTGACTGAGCTCCTTGGCCACCAACACTCGCAGGTGAAGCTCAACACCAAGTTCGAGAAAGTATTTGCAGCCTATCAGGAAAATAGGGCGTCACCGGATACAAGTAGGTTGTCAGAGGGGTGTGCAAACATGCTGGCGCGCTGCAGCACTCCAACACGCTATCTCTTCTTTGTCGCATTCCTGCAAGTGCCTGAAAACCCTGCTGAAAGTCACTCATGTCTGATCATGGGGGAGCTACACCGCCTGAGCTGTTGTGTGTCCTGTGCAGATTTTTATATGACGGACAGCGCATTGAGCCAAAGGCAACACCAGCAGAGGTGAGTTTGCTGGAAGGGACACTCACAGCAATAATAGGCTTGCCAAGGTTGCATACAATACCATTGGCATGAAAAAGTCGCATGTGTACATGAGGGCTATTTACAATGCTGCTCCTAAACTTCTATTCATCACAAGCAGGCAAGCTGCACGGCAGTGCACATAATGTCATGCCTGTGCTGTCAGGTACATGACCTAATGGCACAGAGAAAACCTTTGCTCAAAACACACATTCACACTTCTCCTGTGTACTACTCTATTCATCATAGAGCAGTGGTTCAGCAAGCATGTGCTGTTGAGCCAATCGCGGTGTGCACTGCCTGCTTGCGTCCCTACCTGCCTGCTTCTTGTGCAGCTTGTGATGGAAGATGATGACCAAATAGATGCAATGCTGGAACAGCTTGGCGGTTGCTGGCTCAGGGTGTCGCACAAGGCAGCTTAGGGTTTGTCAGCATGGCTAGTCATAATCAAAATAAGCACACAGTGTTGTGGTGAGCCGCCGTGCTGCTGCAGCAGCTGATATCCTTGAAGTCTGTGACACGGCACTACCTGGGCAAGTACAGCTTCAACAGTGCTGTTACAGAGCAGCTGTCACCTAGCTCTTGGCCGGCTGTTGTACGCTTAGTAGTGAGCGGTGCTGCGTGCAGGACTTGCCCATACTTTGGCGGTTGGCAAGGCAAATGGATCTGGCTGGCAACCTTCATCATCATCAACATCATCATGTTGTTGGCAACCTTGACGCCTCATTTGGCTGGTTGCTGTGCAGGTCTTGTCAGACTGGACATTGCTGTTCACGCGATGTTCCTGTGTGTGTCCTCCGTTCTGGCTCTGCCTCTGCCTCCGCTCTGCCTCTGCCTCTGCCTCTGCCTCTGATTCTGCCTCTGCCTCTGCCTCTGCCTCTGCGTGCGGGTGCGTGCGTGTCCGTGCGTGTCTGTGTGTGTGTCTGTGTGTATGTGTCTGTGTGTGTCTGCAAGAAACGGCCGTCAAAGACAATGTGCAGAGCCTGCTGCATCTTGCCATGTGTGTAGCCACCACATAGGCTCGCTGTTGAACCCAGAGCAGTGGGATGGCAGTGCAAGCTGTCCCTCCAGTGTGTATGCTGCATGCGATGCTGCTTACGACTGTGGTGTGAAGCTTCACCTTAAGGGGCACCCCGTCATGCTTGGAGTTGGTTTGTATGACGCACCTGCTCATGTTGTTTCGTAGTGGGTGGCTGCTATGTCTGCATGCGCCAGTCTGGCGGGCAGTCCACTGCATGCACGGTGCAGCTGTGGCATATCACAGTTGTGTCTTGCAAGCCGCCGACGTGTGGGACAGTTGCAGGCGTCTTGAACCCAAACAAAGCAGTGCTGGATGCACAAGCCATAGAATGCCACAGCAGATTTACAGGCGGAATTTTGTAGCAATGGGCAAGCAGTTGCGTGCGCTCCATGCTTGTGCTGTGGACGCACCTGGCGCAAATCTCCGGTTCATGCAGCAAGAGGATGTTCATCATCATTTTACCCATTCAATTGGCACACATGTCACGCTGACCCTTGCAGACTTGCCCACATGTGCTCCTCCTGGCTTTATATGTACCGCACATTGTTGTGCCTGATGTTTACCGAGAAAACCTGCCCAGCTGCGTGCTTGCTACTCATCTTTTGTGATCTGACATCTTGACGTGCTGAGGCTGAACTCTGGTGTATGTACTGTGGGGCTGCAAACTTATCCAGAGATGCATAGGGAGCTGCATAATGCGCCGCATAAACTGCCTGGTAGATTCAGTGGCAGTGTACAACAGTGTGACCAGCAGCATGGTGGTGGGTGACAAGCATCGCTGGTGACAATGCTTGCAGGGCTTGTCATAAGGCTCAACCAATGCATGCGTCGGTGAGATGTGCATTATACCGTATAGGCGGAAAAAGCTTCTAGTGTTGCCTGTTACATGAATTTAAAGTACGCAGCATTAGTGGGGGGTCTTGACAAGGGTCTAGTGCCAGCCAGTGAGCAGCGAATCACCATTTTTGATTTGATAGTTTGCTGTACCGCTAGGCATGTAAGTTTTTTTAAACTATGTAATAAGTACTTTGATGCACCTCAGCCATCAAAGGCGGCCCGCGTGCGAGAGAAGCGGTCAAATGGCGGTGTCGACGCCCTATCATTTTCGGAGTACATCACAACAACAGCGGTTGATAGCTGAAATCTAATTTGAAGTACCTATGAAAGGACTAGGAATTCGCTGGGTGACGCCCTGTGCTTGTGAGTGGTGGATCAGCATGCTCTCAGTGGCACCACAGGGGTGCTGCTGCTCAACCCCGCCATGGTCTGTCAACTTTCTTCTTGGCCTTTATACGCAAATCGACTCAACAGGCGTTGTTTGTGACACTTTACAGAACGTATCTGGTTTGGTTTTTGGCTGCAGGAAGCACAACGTGCAAAGTTATAAGCCCTACAAAGTCGCCAGCTCTTATAACGAGTAAACGGCAGGGCTCGCCCTATATTCAGCTGGACAGAATACCTAATAAAAGCTTGGTTTCCTATTGGGTGTTTTTGGAAGAATAGGACACATCGACCAGATGTGCTTGCTATTTACACATATTCCCGCCACGTGGTGCTTTTGGAAGCTTAAAACATATGATTCATTACGTGTTGATTGTTTGGAGACTTCAAACCTGTCAGCGAAGGGCAAACATATGAGTTGTTATCTGCTGTTGTCAGTTCCGACGGTCGAAATTACCTCCATCGACTGCGCTAACTGGCACTCGGCATATTTTCAGTGAGCTCAAGTCCCCCCACATAAGTAGTTGTAAACGGTGATCTACCCGCCCAGTGGACACAGAGCAACTTGTCTTGGAGGGGTAGTGCACAAATCGTAATAGGAAGTCTGCAGATGGAGCGCCACGTGCTGCCGCAAGCAAGCTATTAAGAGTTCCTGCTGGCCTTTGCTGCTGTTGAACGACCCCAAGTTACAGCAACCGCCATGGAATTCCTTGCAAGGGGCTTGTATCCCTCATATGCCACTCGAGCAGATCGACTACGGCGATATAGGCAGCTGCTGGCAGAGCTACGCCGGCTAGCCAGCAATGCAGAGCATGATGATGTCCCTATGTGTGTGGAAATTGATGGCATGAAGTTTTGGATGACACAAGAGCTCACGATTATGGCTGGCAGAGGTTTGAGTTACGAGGTAAGAAATAGGCGTTGCAGCAAGTAAAGTAGCAGCAGCAGAGGAGGGGCTGGAGTTGGGGCTGGCCTAACCAGCGACATCATGTGGGGTGTGTTTCCTTAAGAACAACCAGGCTTTGCTGCAAGTCTCAACGCATCTTCTGGCATGCGCCTGCTTGCGCTGCTGTGGTGCCATCACAGAGCCACTCAATGCTCAGCTGTGCGCTCCATCACGACCCGATTCACTGCTTCTCAACAAGCTGTACTGGCCCCATGTTGATCAGGCGTCTCATAGTGTGTACAACACTTGATGCCTGATTTGCCGTGCAAAGCAGGCAGGGTCCAAGACTACATTCCTGCGAACATGCCATGCAGGCTGCTCCAGTAGACTTGCACCGCCATGTCTTGGACTGCGTCATCACCTCCACCCACCTGTTGCGGCTGTGGACTGACAGGCCGTCTGTCCTGCAAGGCTCCTCTGCAGTAGCCAGGCTGCTGACGTCAGTGGTGATGAGTTACGTGGGGTACCCCTGGGAGGGGCCCTCTCGCGCAAAGGTCAGGCGGCATGCACTCACCCCAGGTGCGGACGCAACAGCATGTGGTGCCTGCCTGCCTGCCTGCTGCCTGCTGGCTTGATTACATAACGGCAATCACTGGTTGTTGCTCAACTGGTTCTGTTTGAGACCCCATGCGATCCACATGGTCCCTACCAGCCTAAGCTGCGACTGGCCCCGGCAGCACAACTGAACAACCTGCTTCCGCATTTCGGGTGGCCAGCGCGCCAGGGGTCTCTGTGAACGCGTTGCTTACCACTGCTGCAGGCTTCCTGGCAGCATACTCTGCTTCCTGCGAGCGCCTAGCAGCAGATCTGGACAAGGCTCGCACTGCCCCCTTGCACATAGCAGAGATGACTGTGGTGCTGCTCTGGACATGGAGGGCAGCCGTACAGTCTTTTGACACAACGGGCGCAGCAGCAGCGAGTGACGCAGCGATGCAGCCCTTGCTGCTGCCAGTTTTGCAGCTGGCTGGCGCAGGTGGGTGCAACTGCTGCTGGCAGAGCCACGTGGGGAGAGGAAGGAGGAGGCAGATTGAGGAGCCTGCAGATTGTCAGCATACATAACAACATAACATGGCAGTACTGTGCAGTACGGCATGCTAGCCTTTGGAGGGTTTCAGCTTGCACCGCACCCCACCCATGCTGTTCATACCATGTCACCAGCAGCACATCGCCCTGCCCCTCATGCTGGCAACGACACCAAGGCCATGCGTTGACGTCACCAACACTGCGCGGCATCCTGCAGCTCTCCGCTGCTGGGCTGGGCCAGCAGCAGCCCACGAACGCGGCGAGCGGCAAAGCAAGGCCATTGAAGCAGCTGTGGACGTGTCAGTGCTGCTGGCCAAGGGGGCGGCAGACGTAACCAACAGCCTGCGGCTGCAGCACTCTGCCGCACTCCCCTGGCTGACGCTGGCGTCCACAGGCGTTGCCGAGTCCCACGAGGCGCAGTGGCTGCTGTGCTGCTTTGTAGCGCTGATAGCACAAGAGCTGCACAAGCAGCTGCAGGGCAAGCAGCCCGCTGTGCTGCCTGCAACTGGCACCAGCAAGCTGCAGCAGCAGCAGCAGCAGGTGCAGGCGCAGGAGCGAGTCAGGGTGGCGCCAGTGCACAAGAGGCTGCTGGAGGGGCTGCGTGTGCCCGGCCTCATCGGTTGGGAGTATGCAGGGCACACGAGCACGCTGGTGTGGCAGGAGCCGCAGGCAGACGGCGCAGTGCTTGCCTGCGCCGTGTTCAACAGCCAGCTGGCGTATGTGGACGAGCGCAGCGGCAGGGTGCGGCCGCAGCCCGTCCGGCAGCCGCCGCTGCTGACTGCCACGGTGCACCTGCGGCGCGCCGCCGTGCTGCTGGAGCTGTGCCTGCTGTTCCCGGAGGCGAACCTGCTGCTGTTGGCCCTGCAGTGCATCCAGAAAGAGGTGGAGTGCATGTACCACTGCCTCGTCAGGGAAGTCGGCAGTGACGACGCGGCGTGGGGCAGGGTGTATGCAGCGGTGATGAGCGGCCTGATGCCGGCCGTGCTCCAGCAGCTGCTGCCGGTGCTGCCGCGCGTGCTGCAGCAAGCAGGGCAGGAGCAGGCCGGTCAGTTCACCGTCTACAGCAGGGCAGCAGCAGAGTTGGGGATACTGCTTGCAGCAGTGCTGCCAGGTGGGTGTTTGACTTTGCATGCGTAACTGTCAGATGCACAGTGCATGCATGGCAGCGCGACATTCCCCAGTGCAGATGTGATCACGGAGCAATTGGCGGCTGTGCAGCCATCGCACAGTCACTGCACATTAACTACCCTACCATCACCAGATGTCGTCGCTGTACCGGCCTGTCTGCTTTTGCACATCATTCACCTGGCGCACACTTGCTGCGGCCGTCCCGTGCTTGCAGGCGCGCACTGCCCGCAGCAGCAGCTGCTGGCTGCCATGCAGCACCCCAGCAGCGTCCGCGCCTTGGAGAGCAGCGTCCGCTGCTGGGTGCACCTGCACGCCACGCAGCCAGACTGCCTAGTCGAGCCGCACCACGACCTGAGGCTGACACAGGGGTTGGCAGCAGTGCTCACCCCGCCCCCCGCGGCATACGCAGCACCAGCAGCAGCAGCAGCAGCAGCTGCGGCAGCGGCAGCAGCGGCCACGCCGGCAGGTCTCTATGCCAGCCCAGAGTGCTTTGCGCTGTGTGTTACGTGCCTCAAGGCGGGCATGGTTGCAGCTGGTGAGAGGGTTGGGGATTCAGCAACACCTGGCTCAGGTCTCGCTAGCAGCAGCAGCAGCAGCAGCAGCAGCAGTGTCATCAGCTACAAGCGTGTTGCTGCTGCGCTGCTTCAGGCAACAATGACAGCTGATTGTGCCATGACAGCGTGCACCAGCCTCAGCAGCAGCAGCAGCAGCAGTGCACTGCTGCCAGCATGGCAGCTGCTGCTGGCACACAGTGTGTATGCCAGGGGCCGTCTGCTGCTCAGCCTTCACTCAACTGGTGTGCTGCCGGCAGCTTCTCCGCAGCACATGCGGCATGAGGATGCATTAAAGCTGCTGGGCAACTTGTTGGCAGCAGTGACATCAGTGCCTGCACAGCTGGCATTGACGCACGAGTCAGCAACAACAGCAGCAGCAGCAGCAGCAGCAGCAGCAGCAGGGAGTTCAGCACAGGGCTCAGCACAACAGAACGAGCCAGGCTCGGGTCTCTTGCAGCAGCAGGAGGGCTTAACTGGCAGTCTGAAGCAGCTGCTGACGGCAGCTACCACCGGCGGCAGGATCCGGCCGAGTCCAGAAACACCGTCAAGCATGGTTGACTTTGATGCACTGGGAGCAATGCTGGGTCTGAAAGCCCTAATTGGTGCAGAGCTGGCTCAGCAGCTGGTCGACTACGGGTTCGCTCTGAGTGGGCGCTTCCCCTGCAAGCTGTGCTGCAACGCGCCCGGCTGCACCAACCTGCCCAAGTTCAGTGAGCTGGAAGCTGTCGGGGGCAAGTCCTGCATGTGCGGCCGCTGCAAGACCGCCAGGTGCGGAAACATGCGCTTGTTTGCCCTGCTTGCGCTGCACAGTTGGGCTTGTTTTGCATGCCTGAGCAGCAGGTGGCATGCATGAGGCTTGACGCCCTGTGGCGCCGCACTGCTATGAGAGTGGTGTTCAAGCCGTCTCCAGCACTGAGAAACAGAACAGTTGAGCATCTTTTGCACGTGTTGGAGCTCGGCAGCATGAGCGGCAGCGCCTCATGCATGTGCTTCAACGGCTGCGCGCACTATCAGGGTTATCAGCCCCAGGCGTGGCGGTACCCCCGTGCTTGGTTCAAGGTCGCAAGGAAGTTGCGTCCATTTCTGGGTGCTGACGCGCTGCTGCTGTCGCCGCCCGATTGTCCCTGCCTGCAGGTACTGCTGTCGCGGCTGCCAGGAGGACCACTGGAAGGCACACAAGCACGCCTGCAGGGCACTGGCAGCACAGCAGCAGCAGCAGTGAAGGAGCGATTCTGCATCGTTGGCAGTGCTAAGTTCGACATTATTTACTCGATATTGATGAAGTGTACGGTGTTTGTGTGGCTGCCTTGTAGTAAGAGCTGCGGCACTTCGTCGTGGTGCAGGCGAGTGCTTCATAACTACAACCATGCACATGGGGACGCCTTGGCTGCGCAGTGCATGTTGATTCCTACGACTTGTTGGCGTACACCCCTTTGTAGCGTTTTCAAACATCCTGGCTGGCTGGCTGCAGGAGTCAAACTGTAACCACCTGCGCGGCACACATGCGGCACAGCTTCGGAGGTTGCTGCTCCTGCATTGAGGACGCATGTGAAACCTGTTTGCCGTTACAAGAAGCGGTATCGGAGCATGCATGCAGCCATGCACGCTTGTATGGCCTGCGGCTTTCACCGCGGCAGAAACGGCCTGCGGTTTCAACCGCGGCAGAAACGGCAGCACGTTCTGCCAGCGCAGAACAAGCTGCGATCCACGTATGTTGTTGTTTGGTTGTGTTGTTGTTTGGGTCATCTACAGTAGGTATGTGCCATTGCGTGAGGATGCCGTGCTGCTGGTCGGTGCATGGGATTCGCAGCATCAGCATCTCGGACAGCAAGTCGATCGGCTTGGCCGCGATCAAGTGCGTAATTCCAGTCCACGTGTTCCTTCTTAGTGCACCATCCATATGACGTCGCTGCTGGGTTTCGCCAAAGACACAGGCAGCACACACGCCAGCAACAGCAACTTCAGTGAAAGCATGGCTGTTGCCTTTCTGCGGTGCCCAGCCACGTCAGCAGTCATCACCAGTGCATGCAAGCGATGCTGCTTAGCATGTCCAATGACGGCATGCATGGCTGAACAGCAGCCGCCACACCAACAACAGCAGCAGCAGTTCCCTCCACGCAGAGAGGGTGTAGCTGCTGCCGTGCCCGGCCCACCAGTTTGGGTTCAGGGGTGAAGTATGTGTAACAGGGTGTGCCTCATGACCTTAATTTTCACCCTTGGCTGCCATGTAGCTGCAGTTGTGCGGAAAGCCGCGTGTGCCGTGCTAATCAGCAGCACATCTGCATGTGTTCCGCTGAGGCCATGCATGCATAAATCTGTTGCAGGGGCTTGTAAAGTATTATCAACATACTGTGGGAAGAAATGGTCAGATGTGTGGCCTAGTGAGGGCCGGGTGACATCACGACGGTATGAAGCGAGTGTACGCGCCGTGTGCATGATATTGTTGGCTGAGCGCATGGCATTGAACGTTGCCGTTGGGAACATGTGCATGCAGTGTCATTGTATGCAATTGTAAACAATGTACGTACATTGTCTTTATGTCATGGGTCAAGCCCTTTGTAAGAGCAGATGAGCAGTAGCAGCGGCAGCAGCAGCAGCAGCAGCAGCAGCAGCAGCAGCAGCAGCAGCATACAGCTGTTGCTGTTGTTCAAGGAGCAATTCTGCATCGCTGGCCATGCTAAAGTCCAAAGTATATACTCGATAATGATGAACTGCACGGTATGTGTGTGGCTGTCTCGTAGTAGCAGCTGCGGCACTTTGTGGTGCTGCAGGCGAGTGCTTCATAACGACAACCATGCACATGGGGACGCTTGACTGCGCATTGCATGTCAATACCAATTAATTTAAGCGTAAACCTTATTAAGCGGTTTCATGCATCGTGACCGCCTGGTTGCAGGAGTCAAACTGTAACCACCTGCACGGCACACCTGCGGCAGAACTTTGGAGGTTGCTGCTCCTGCAATTTATCAGGCGTACAAAGCATTTACCCGCTACAATAAACGTTGTTGTAGCATACATGCAGCCATGCACGCTTGTACGGCCTGCGGTTCTCACCGCGCGCGGCAGAAACGGCCTGCGGTTTCTACCGCGGCAGAAACGGCAGCACGTTCTGCCAGCGCAGAACAAGCTGCGATCCACATATGTTGTTGTTTGGGTTATCTACAGTAGGTATGTGCCATTGCGTGAGGATGCCGTGCTGCTGGTCGGTGCATGGGATTCGCAGCATCAGCATCTCGGACAGCAAGTCGATCGGCTTGGCCGCGATCAAGTGCGTAATTCCAGTCCATGTGTTCCTTCTTAGTGCACCATCCATATGACGTCGCTGCTGGGTTTCGCCAAAGACACAGGCAGCACACACGCCAGCAACAGCAACTTCAGTGAAAGCATGGCTGTTGCCTTTCTGCGGTGCCCAGCCACGTCAGCAGTCATCACCAGTGCATGCAAGCGATGCTGCTTAGCATGTCCAATGACGGCATGCATGGCTGAACAGCAGCCGCCACACCAACAATAGCAGCAGCAGTTCCCTCCACGCAGAGAGGGTGTAGCTGCTGCCGTGCTGCGGCCCACCAGTTCGGGTTCAGGGGTGAAGTATGTGTAACAGGGTGTGCCTCATGACCTTAATTTTCACCCTTGGCTGCCATGTAGCTGCAGTTGTGCGGAAAGCCGCATGTGCCGTGCTAATCAGCAGCACATCATGCATGTGTTCCGCTGAGGCCATGCATGCATAAATCTGTTGCAGGGGCTTTGTAAAGTATTATCAACATACTTGTGAGAAGAAATGGTCAGATGTGTGGCCAAGTGAGGGCCGGGTGACATCACGACGGTATGAAGCGAGTGTACGCGCCGTGTGCATTGATATTGTTGGCTGAGCGCATGGCATTGAACGTTGCCGTTGGGAACATGTGCATGCAGTGTCATTGTATGCAATTGTAAACAATGTACGTACATTGTCTTTATGTCATGGGTCAAGCCCTTTTGTAAGAGCAGATGAGCAGTAGCAGCGGCAGCGGCAGCAGCAGCAGCAGCAGCAGCAGCAGCAGCAGCAGCATACAGCTGTTGCTGTTGTTCAAGGAGCAATTCTGCATCGCTGGCCATGCTAAAGTCCAAAGTATATACTCGATAATGATGAACTGCACGGTATGTGTGTGGCTGTCTCGTAGTAGCAGCTGCGGCACTTTGTGGTGCTGCAGGCGAGTGCTTCATAACGACAACCATGCACATGGGGACGCTTGACTGCGCATTGCATGTCAATACCAATTAATTGAAGCGTAAACCTTATTTAAGCGGTTTCATGCATCGTGACCGCCTGGTTGCAGGAGTCAAACTGTAACCACCTGCACGGCACACCTGCGGCAGAACTTTGGAGGTTGCTGCTCCTGCAATTTATCAGGCGTACAAAGCATTTAACCGCTACAATAAACGTTGTTGTAGCATACATGCAGCCATGCACGCTTGTACGGCCTGCGGTTCTCACCGCGCGCGGCAGAAACGGCCTGCGGTTTCTACCGCGGCAGAAACGGCAGCACGTTCTGCCAGCGCAGAACAAGCTGCGATCACATATGTTGTTGTTTGGGTTATCTACAGTAGGTATGTGCCATTGCGTGAGGATGCCGTGCTGCTGGTCGGTGCATGGGATTCGCAGCATCAGCATCTCGGACAGCAAGTCGATCGGCTTGGCCGCGATCAAGTGCGTAATTCCAGTCCATGTGTTCCTTCTTAGTGCACCATCCATATGACGTCGCTGCTGGGTTTCGCCAAAGACACAGGCAGCACACACGCCAGCAACAGCAACTTCAGTGAAAGCATGGCTGTTGCCTTTCTGCGGTGCCCAGCCACGTCAGCAGTCATCACCAGTGCATGCAAGCGATGCTGCTTAGCATGTCCAATGACGGCATGCATGGCTGAACAGCAGCCGCCACACCAACAATAGCAGCAGCAGTTCCCTCCACGCAGAGAGGGTGTAGCTGCTGCCGTGCTGCGGCCCACCAGTTCGGGTTCAGGGGTGAAGTATGTGTAACAGGGTGTGCCTCATGACCTTAATTTTCACCCTTGGCTGCCATGTAGCTGCAGTTGTGCGGAAAGCCGCATGTGCCGTGCTAATCAGCAGCACATCATGCATGTCCTGCATACATAAATCTGTTGCAGGGGCTTGTAAAGTATTATCAACATACTTGTGGAAGAAATGGTCAGATGTGTGGCCAAGTGAGGGCCGGGTGACATCACGACGGTATGAAGCGAGTGTACGCGCCGTGTGCATTGATATTGTTGGCTGAGCGCATGGCATTGAACGTTGCCGTTGGGAACATGTGCATGCAGTGTCATTGTATGCAATTGTAAACAATGTACGTACATTGTCTTTATGTCATGGGTCAAGCCCTTTGTAAGAGCAGATGAGCAGTAGCAGCGGCAGCAGCAGCAGCAGCAGCAGCAGCATACAGCTGTTGCTGTTGTTCAAGGAGCATTCTGCATCGCTGGCCATGCTAAAGTCCAAAGTATATACTCGATAATGATGAACTGCACGGTATGTGTGTGGCTGTCTCGTAGTAGCAGCTGAGGCACTTTGTGGTGCTGCAGGCGAGTGCTTCAAACGACAACCATGCACATGGGGACGCTTGACTGCGCATTGCATGTCAATACAATTAACTTGAAGCGTAATCTTTGTTGAGCGGTTTCGTGCATCGTGACCGCCTGGTTGCAGGAGTCAAACTGCAACCACCTGCACGGCACACCTGCGGCAGAACTTTGGAGGTTGCTGCTCCTGCAATTTATCAGGCGTACAAAGCATTCACCCGCTACAATAAACGTTGTTGTAGCATACATGCAGCCATGCACGCTTGTACGGCCTGCGGTTCTCACCGCGCGCGGCAGAAACGGCCTGCGGTTTGTACCGCGGCAGAAACGGCAGCACGTTCTGCCAGCGCAGAACAAGCTGCGATTTACATATGTTGTTGTTTGGGTTATCTACAGTAGGTATGTGCCATTGCGTGAGGATGCCGTGCTGCTGGTCGGTGCATGGGATTCGCAGCATCAGCATCTCGGACAGCAAGTCGATCGGCTTGGCCGCGATCAAGTGCGTAATTCCAGTCCATGTGTTCCTTCTCAGTGCACCATCCATATGACGTCGCTGCTGGGTTTCGCCAAAGATACAGGCAGCACACACGCCAGCAACAGCAACTTCAGTGAAAGCATGGCTGTTGCCTTTCTGCGGTGCCCAGCCACGTCAGCAGTCATCACCAGTGCATGCAAGCGATGCTGCTTAGCATGTCCAATGACGGCATGCATGGCTGAACAGCAGCCGCCACACCAACAATAGCAGCAGCAGTTCCCTCCACGCAGAGAGGGTGTAGCTGCTGCCGTGCCGGCCCACCAGTTTGGGTTCAGGGTCATCATCATCATCATATTACCCATTCAAGCCATAGCATCAGCGCCATCGGCCCCGCGCCCCACCGGGGCGGAAAGAGGAGGGAGCACTGCTCCAGAATGTTTGCATGCATTGCGCACATCCCAAGACTTGACAAGAAAAGCAGCAATACACGGTGACACCATCAGACATCTTCCAGAACTGCCCCAAATATCATCAGATACAAAACGCAACACCTTGATTGACGAATCAGCCATGGACAAAATGCTGCGCAACTTTTCAGCGCAACCAGGCAGGGATCTGATCTCAGCAAACATATCATCCCTCTGAGCAGAAGTAGCAGGGCAATCAAACATGAAGTGTGACAAAGACTCAACTTCTGCACCACAACAAGGACATCCTGAAGTGGAGTTAGCTCTGCGACCGCCAAACTGACTAGTACGCTCATGTACACACAGACAACCCATACGAACACGCAACAGCAATTCAATACCACGTGGAATTGCCACTGAACGTAAGTACGGCCTAGGCCTCCTGAAACCCATAGCATCAACATGCGAGGGATGCACATGAGCCACATACCGACTCAGAGTGGAGTGTTCCAACGTTTCACATGCAATCCTTTCAGCATGTAGTGTCTTGACCTGCTTGTTGACATGGCTCTTGCACGCACTGGCTCTGCCTTCCGCGGTCACAACATTCACACCATACTTGCACAGCAGGCTCTGCACATACTTGTGCCACGGTGTCACCGCCACAGCACCACTAGGACGCCTCCATTCAGCTGTAAACACTTGATTTGGCAGCCGAACGCCCTGCATACGCTGGGTTCAGGGGTGAAGTATGTGTCACAGGGTGTGCCTCAAGACCTTAGTTTTCACCGTTGGCTGCCATGTAGCTGCAGTTGTGCGGAAAGCCGCATGTGCCGTGCTAATCAGCAGCACATCCTGCATGTGTTCCGCTGAGGCCATGCATACATAAATCTGTTGCAGGGGCTATGTAAAGTATTATCAACATACTTGTGGGAAGAAATGGTCAAATGTGTGGCCTAGTGAGGGCCGGGTGACATCACGACGGTATGAAGCGAGTGTACGCGCCGTGTGCATTGATATTGTTGGCTGAGCGCATGGCATTTAACGTTGCCGTTGGAAACATGTGCATGCAGTGTCATTGTATGCAAGTGTAATCAATGTACGTACATTGTCTTTATGTCATGGGTCAAGCCCTTTTGTAAGAGCAGATGAGCAGTAGCAGCAGCAGCAGCAGCAGCAGCAGCAGCAGCAGCAGCAGCAGCAGCAGCAGCAGCAGCAGCAGCAGCAGCAGCAGCATACAGCTGTTGCTGTTGTTCAAGGAGCGATTCTGCATCGCTGGCCATGGTAAAGTCCAAAGTATATACTCGATAATGATGAACTGCACGGTATGTGTGTAGCTGTCTCGTAGTAGCAGCTGCGGCACTTTGTGGTGCTGCAGGCGAGTGCTTCAAAACGACAACCATGCACATGGGGACGCTTGACTGCGCATTGCATGTCAATATCAATTAATCTGAAGTGTCAACCATATTTAAGCGGTTTCATGCATCGTGACCGCCTGGTTGCAGGAGTCAAAATGTAACCACCTGCACGGCACACCTGCGGCAGAACTTAGGAGGTTGCTGCTCCTGCAATTTATCAGGCGTACAAAGCATTTAACCGCTACAATAAACGTTGTTGTAGCATACATGCAGCCATGCACGCTTGTACGGCCTGCGCTTCTCACCGCGCGCGGCAGAAACGGCCTGCGGTTTCTACCGCGGCAGAAACGGCAGCACGTTCTGCCAGCGCAGAACAAGCTGCGATCCATATATGTTGTTGTTTGGGTTATCTACAGTAGGTATGTGCCATTGTGTGAGGATGCCGTGCTGCTGGTCGGTGCATGGGATTCGCAGCATCAGCATCTCGGACAGCAAGTCGATCGGCTTGGCCGCGATCAAGTGCGTAATTCCAGTCCATGTGTTCCTTCTCAGTGCACCATCCATATGACGTCGCTGCTGGGTTTCGCCAAAGACACAGGCAGCACACACGCCAGCAACAACAACTTCAGTGAAAGCATGGCTGTTGCCTTTCTGCGGGGCCCAGCCACGTCAGCAGTCATCACCAGTGCATGCAAGCGATGCTGCTTAGCATGTCCAATGACGGCATGCATGGCTGAACAGCAGCCGCCACACCAACAATAGCAGCAGCAGTTCCCTCCACGCAGAGAGGGTGTAGCTGCTGCCGTGCTGCAGCCCACCAGTTTGGGTTCAGGGGTGAAGTATGTGTCACAGGGTGTGCCTCATGACCTTAATTTTCACCGTTGGCTGCCATGTAGCTGCAGTTGTGCGGAAAGCCGCATGTGCCGTGCTAATCAGCAGCACATCATGCATGTGTTCCGCTGAGGCCATGCATGCATAAATGTGTTGCAGGGGCTTTGCAAAGTATTATCACATACTTATGAGAAGAAATGATCAGATGTGTGGCCAAGTGAGGGCCGGGTGACATCACCACGGTATGAAGCGAGTGTACGCGCCGTGTGCATTGATATTGTTGGCTGAGCGCATGGCATTGAACGTTGCCGTTGGGAACAAGTGCACCGCGTGCACCTCCTGGAACAAGCTGATTCATAGTACTGCTGTGCCATGCCTTGCGGATGCCGTGCTTTTGGTCGGTCACCCGGTGATTGGGCCGGTGCAAGGGAATCGCAGCATCTCGCAGAGCAAGCCGACCAAGTGCATAATGCCAATAAATGGGTTCCTTATCAGTACACCATCTGTGTTATGTCGCTGCTGTGGTTCGCCAGAGAGACATGCAGCAACCCACGCCCAGCAGCAGCAACTTGAAAGCAGGGTCGCTGCCATTCTGCGGGGCTCAGCCACGTCAGCAGCCAACTGGCTGGATAGTAGTTCTTGGCAGCTGCCAATGCCATGCAGGAAACAGTAGACTATGGTTGTGCCACACGCGCGAACGTCACCATGCTGCTGCAGCCATGCAGAACCCAACAAAGTCAGCGAGAAACGTTTGTTGAATGTTCAAGCGCTGCTTCAAGCCAGCTCCTCTAGGACGCCCTGCAGTTGGTCCGGCTGCATCAGCGGCACCTGCGCTGCCTCTTCTGCGTCATACTCTGCCTTCAGCAGCGTGTCAATCTGGCCATGCGCCTCAGCAATGTTGCTCTTGACCGGCCGGAACAAGATCGCGCGGGTGGCGGGGTTTTGCAGGTACAGTCGTGTCTTAGCGATTGCTGCGGGCAGCTTGGCCTGCATGGCATCATTGACACCTGTCACCAGCTCAGCTAGCTTGGCAGGAGCGCCAAACGCCTGCAGCAGCGGATGGAGATCAGGTGCAAGCAGAGGAGATGTGAGGGACAGGACGGCAGCTGGATACAGCGCAAGCAAAAGCACCAAGCAAGCACGCCGACCTCAAGCTCTGCGAACACGGCTGGCAGGAGCAACCGACGCCTGCAGGTACCGCAACACACGCGGAAAGCTAAGTGAGCCTTACAACAGATAGATCATTAAAAGGCAGTGCTGTGTCAGGCGTTTGCCAAAGTGGTTCGACTTATGCAAATCAAAGGCATGGTTCTTGTTTCCGTACACACAGAGCCATGCCTAAGCAAGCATGGTTCAGCTTGGGTGCGACTATCCTGTGACAGATGGGCAAACACCACCCAAAAGATTGCACATGTTACACATATCTCTCACCTGCTGCTTGAGCGGCTTGGCCAGCGATGCATTGCTGCCGGCAGCCAGGCGCACCGCCGTAACTTTCGTGATGAACCCTAGCATGGGCTCCACTGCCGCTTTGGTCAGGCCCATGATGAAAGCCTCGCAGCAGGCCTTGAGCTGCTGCTCCAGATCGCGCTTGCTGTCTATGCTGGCTGCTACGACACGCGGGCCGCGGCTGCCAAGCATCTGGAACATGGCGTTGCGCGAGGACAAGGTGAACAGCGATGCCTCGCCTGCAGATGAGATCCGGCATGAAGCATGGCAGCATGTTGGAGCAGCCGATCAAAAGTGACACAGTGCAGCAGCAGTCATTGGCTTTCAGCGGGGAGTTGGGTGGGCTGCCAGTGTACTGGATGCTAGTGTTGTGTCCTCTCACAATGCAGGCGCCATGGCCTAGCAGGGGTGGAGGGGGGAGCAAAGCTGTAGCAAGGGCAGAAACAGTCTCACCCTTGATCACAGGTCAGAAGGTTGGATGCAGCTGAATACGAAGAGTAAGTGCACAGCCGATTGTACGCCCACACCAGACACAACACATGCATGCAGCTTGTCACTCCTGGACAAACCTGGTCTTGATGCCACCCCCTCACATACCTCTCTCTGCAACTGGTGCCTCATCCAAGTCCCAGAAACAGGCCTTGCCACCACGCCCACCTGACATGATGCGGCGCATGTGGTCCCTCATGTGGGAGAAGTCCAGGTCGATGTCGGTCACACTGAACTCAACATCAAACTGGGCGATCTGCTCGCGCAGGAACAGCAGGTGCTGGATTACAAACAGCTGCCCGTCCAGCGCGCCCGACTGCTTGGCCACCCGGCGCCCCGCAGCCTGCAGCAGGTGGCGGCAGCGGCAGCAGCAGCAGCAGCAGCAGCAGCAGCAGCAGCAGCAGCAGCAGCAGCAGCAGCAAAACAGCTCATTGGCAACACCAGCTGCAAGAAAGCACAAGCTGTGGCAGCAGCACTGGAAGCATCAGTGCAAGTTGCAGGGTGAACTCAGACCAGTGCACACAGCTAAGCAGCAGCGTACACACTAGGCATCCCATAACATGTCCTGTGCAGTGAGCCCGCAAAGCCAGCAGGGCCTTGCACAATGTGGCGGGTGCAGCAGAGCAAGTTCTTGATTTGATCTACCGATGAACGGTCACAGCTTCAGACATTGCAGCTGCCAAAAACTCCAACTGGGGTTCGGCTGGTGCTGTGTGGCTTGCCCCGCACCTGCACGCACGCTGTGCACGCTGCCACGGCCTCCTGAGCCAGGCCTGCAAAGGTCTTGGGGTCTATGCAGCGATACAGCTTCGACAGCAGCAGCAGCGTGGACCGCACGGGAGGGTACCACTGCCCAGCAGCAGCGGCAGCCTGCATGCATCCATGAAGCAACAGGGAGCAGCAGCAGCAGCAGCAGCAGCAGCAGCAGTAGCGGTGACAGAGGCGGGCCACAGAACTTGATGTTGACTTGTTGAATTGAAGTCGTGTTGGACATGTTGAAATGCGCTGACAAGCCAGCCTACCACAAAATCCCACAACCTTGGCTCAACACGGTCATGCCCACACCTGCACAACCAAATCATAACGAATACCAAAACAACAGTCCAGCTTCAGCCAGCCGCCCAGCCCTCAACCCACCTCCGCGCCATCAGCATCCTCGTCAATGTCTTCTGTAATCTCCCCAGCTGCTGCTGCCGCCTTTGCTGCTGCTTGTTCTAGCTTGCCTGGGTACGCCAGGTCATCGCCACCTGGCACGTAACTCTCCACCTCATCCTTGATGAAGGCCTGCGCCCTGAAAATGCAGACGCGATGCAGCAAACGCGGTTCATTGCGATCATGTGTGTAGGCAAGGGAACGGTGCCTCACGACATAGGCCTTTCATGTGGCATCGGCTGCGCTCGTCACGTCATAAGCAGCACTCACATCTGGCATTGTTGCTGACCAGGACAAGCAGAAGGCAGCCGCGTCCACCTGCAGGAAGTCCGGCTGTGGCACAGCACACCGCTTCCTGACAAGCTGTGTGACCAGCCTGGACGCCAGCAAACAGCGCGCACCTGTAGATGAGGCGTTCCTGCAGGTCAGCCAGTGCCCGTGACAGGGACGGCACCAGCGCCTCGCCGCCTGGCCCTGCACGCCGCACCAGCTGCTCCCGCAGGACCTGAACGAGGCAGCAGGCGGTTTGGCGAGGGACACAAGCTGCATCAGCAGTGCGTGCACAACGGAGACTGGCACAACATTCAGGCATCGAGCAGGGACGGCAGACAGGGCTCGCCAGCCGGCAAGGCTACGGCTGGGCACACACGCACATTGCGTCTGCCAGACACGTGCACACACCGGCGCGCATGCGCCAGGCCCTGCCCTGGCTGCGCACCTCGTGCTGCAGGATGTCGATGAGTTCGGCCAGCGTGTCGATGTCGGCCAGCTGCACAAAGCGCGGCCGCAGCAGGTCGTACAGCAGCTGCCCCAGCGGCTCCAGCAGCGGCCGCAGCGCCTCACCCAGGCGGGGCGCAGAGGCTGCAGGGCAGCGCAGCAGATACGTTGAACTAGTATGTCAGGTAGCATACAGCAGCTGTCCCAGCGGCTCCAGCAGCAGCCGCAGCGCCCCACCCAGGCGGGGCGCGGGGGCTGCAGGGCAGCGCAGCAAGTATGTTCAACAAGTATCAGGTAGCATACAGCAGCTGTCCAAGCAGCTCCAGCAGCGGCCGCAGCGCCCCACACAGGCGGGGCGCGGGGGCTGCAGGGCAGCGCAGCAAGTATGTTTAACTAGTATCAGGTAGCATACAGCAGCTGTCCCAGCGGCTCCAGCAGCGGCCGCCCCACCCAGGCGGGGAGCGGGGGCTGCAGGGCAGCGCAGCAGATACGTTGAACTAGTATGTCAGGTAGCATACAGCAGCTGTCCCAGCGGCTCCAGCAGCGGCCGCAGCGCCCCACCCAGGCGGGGCGCGGGGGCTGCAGGGCAGCGCAGCAAGTATATAACTAGTATCAGGTAGCATACAGCAGCTGTCCAGCAGCTCCAGCAGCGGCCGCAGCGCCCCACCCACACAGGAGCAAGGCCTGCAGGGCGGAGCAGCGGTTATGTTCGGCTCGTATGTCAGGGTGCATACATCGGCTACAGGGCGCTTTAGTTCACTGTGCAACAACAGCCGCAGGACGTGTGCCTGCAGGGCAGTGCTTGACCATACCATGTCAGGCAGAGCAGCTGGTATGATTATACACTTGAACGGGCATGCAAATTGTGCAACCGCTGCGCGGCAGCTGCAGCGCACACCCGGCCTGCTGCAGCGGGTGCACAGCAGTGCAAGATGCTGTTGCTGAGTGTAAGATGCCCGGCAGGAACGTGAGGTGTGGCTAGCCCAACTGAGCCACAACTGAGGACAGATGTCATGCAACCATCAAGCGCCGCTCGCTGACCGCTACTCAGTAGCAACCTTCAAATCTCTTCAGTTGTGTGAATGTTTGTGCCTAATTTGCACATCAACACAGCAGCGCCTCTCCCCCTCACCTGTCTGTTGCATGCCTGACATCTGCCGTGCAGGACCAGCAGCAGCAGCTGCTGCTGCTGCGGTGCCAAACAGCTGCTCCAGCAGCTGCCCCTCTAGCTGGCTGGTGCGCAGCAGCTGCTCAGTGCCTGCCCGCACCAGGCCAGGCAGCGGTAGACCTGTGAAGCTGTTCAGCTTGGCTGACAGGTGCGGCTGCACCAGCTGCATGCAGCAACATAACACAGCACAAACAGCAACGCCCACCTTTTATTTTGGTGAAATGCAGCCTTGTCAGATGAGGTGCGCAACGGCAAAGTACAGCTGCAAGGGAAAAGCACCTGCTAGCATGCCGCTGACATGACTGCAAAAGCGCTGGGGCTGCATGCAGCTGTCATAGACACCATGAGGTGTGGCCACACACCCTGCTGCCGGTTCAAACACTGTACAAAGTCACCGAGCAGCCCTGGCTTGCCTGCTGTTGCACGCTACATTCCAGCTGCCACTTTCTGTTGCAGTACTCAACCGTCTGCCAGGTACTCAGATTCCTGCAAGCAGCGCTGCTCACCTGCTGCCGCACGCTGCAGTAGAGCTGCCTGCAGTCCTCCAACAGCCGGGCGTATTCTGGCCGGGCTGCCTTGGACTCCACTTCTGCCAGCAGGCCTGCAGGACAGTGAGCACACACCACACAGGCTGATGTTGGGGTAGAGCAGCAACTTGCAGAGATGACACCTTCATAGTAAGCGAGGCAGGAGTGCACGTGTTGCTGAATGAGGAAGCACAACAGTGCAGGCACACCGCCCGGCTGCCACTTGACACCACTCAAGCCAGCAGCCCTGCAGGAAGGTGGCGGCACGCACAGAGCAGATGCAGATGGGAACATACATGGGGCAGGACACAGCTACCTGCCAACGAGACCCGCGACACCAACATCATCCTTGGGGGACGGGCATGAGACCACAGCAGCTGTGGCTGGGCTGTTGCCGCCTACTAGAGAGGAAACACAGCTTGATCCAGACAGCTGCTCTTGGAAAGCATGTATACACGCTAGATGAACAGCCGTAGGGTTGCCGACAAAGCACTCTGATGCAGTGTTCAAGGTGCACACCCCCACCTTTCAGCACGGGTTCCGCTGCAGCCCTGAAGCGCACGTACAGCAGCGACACCTCCAGGCCCTCCGGCAGCGCAGCACCGGCACCAGCCAGCCGCATACTGCCGCTGCGCGCCGGCGCCACCGCGCTGCTGCCGGTGCGCGCTCCTGCAAGCCCCTGCGCTGCAGCATCCGCAGCTGCAGCAGCATCTGCTGCACCTTGCTGCGCCGCAGCCCCAGCCAGCGCATCTGCTGTCGCTGCCTGCACAGCTTGTGCCGCAGTCCGCAGCACAGTCTGCACGCGCCCACGTACCAGCCCAATCGCGCGCGCTTGCAGCTGCCGGAACTTGTTCGCGTACGCTACTGCATCGGCATACTGCGGGTTTGCTGCAACATACGCGATGCACTCGTCGATCTTGTGCAGCAGCGGCATGAGGTCTGCGTCGTCGGGCGCTGCCGCAGCTGCTGCAAACTGGCTGGCGGTGAGCTCGTACTCATCAAAGAACTTGAGCCGTGCACGCAGCGCTCCTGCAAACTCAGTGAGACCCGCCTTCTCTGCAAGCAGCTTCTCCGTTGAGCCTGACAGAGCTTGGCTGCTGCTGGCGACCTGACACAGGTGGTTGAGTTTTGGCAGGTAATCGCAGGTGATGCTGAGTCCGGCACCAGGTGCATGCAGCAATGCAGTCATTGGCGCAGCTAGTATGACTGCATGATGGCAATGTGTGCTTGCAGGAACCTGTTTGCCACTGCTTGTTTAATGCGCATAGTGTTGGACAATATCCAGCAGAGAACACCCAGTGCAGCAATTGCATATGCTGGGGCATGCCTGCGCTGATCGCCTGTAGTGCGCTGGCCAAGCCTACCTGGGTGTGTAATGTCAGCAGAGCATCAAACATCTCCAGCGTTTTGTGCACCTGCAGGACGATGCCATGCAGTAGCATCATTGCATGACGCATCACTGATCGTTTGATATCATGGCAGTGCATTGCTGGGCTGCTGCCTATAACTGCACACTAGCATGCCTGCATATCACACACCCCGCTGCTGGCTGCTGCTGCTGCTGCTGCTGCTGCTGCTAGCCCCACCACCAACTGCCGCACAAAATTCAGTTGCCACGTTGTCTTACAGCTGCAGCTGCTGGTGCGCAGTACTGCACCGACTTGCGGCCCTTCAGGCAGCGCCTTTGCTGCATGTTGAGTGCGCACCATCACTGCTGCTCGATGCGCGTTCCTGCAAGATCACGCCTCCCACCTTTTCCTGCAGGCCATCGCATGTTCCCAGGTAACCGCCAAGCAGCCCTGCATACCGCTTGTACTTCTCCTCTGTCTCTGAAGCACATGCCGACTCGAGCTCTGTGTGCCACTTGTGAAACTGGTTGGCGTTGTGCAGCACTGCATCCTCCAGCGAGCCAGTGTAGCTGTCCGCGCCTGCTGCTTTAGCAGGGTTGCTGCTGCTAACTGCTGCTTCAGCTGCTGTTGCTGGCTCATCCACAAGCTGAAGACAGCACATCATGATTTATGCACATCACGAGAGTATACGGAAGGACCGACAGAGGCAGAGGAGAGTGCAGCAAGGTGGACAGGACAGCAGTTGGTGCGCAGGTAGCAAGCTCTGCGAAGGCACACTTGGATTTTATGACATGTTGAGTGGTGTGTGTTTGGCCAAACTGCAGTGTTGTTGTCAAGCACTGTCGTTGCTGCGCCAGCAGGGCGTCCTGTGCAGTGCCAGGGACTCAGCTGCTACCGCAGCGCACCACGCTCGGAGCTGTGCAGGAGCTGTGTCACTCCTACAACCCATACAGACGCATAAAGTCAGGCTGACCTAGGGTGCTGAAGCTGCTGTGCCCAATAGAATACCTGCTACCTACATGGGCTGGGAACGGCCGCTGCCCAACCGCCTGTGCCAGGGCATCAATGACCCGCAGCTGGGTGTCATCCAGCTGAGCGGTGCGTTCCCAGGCGCTGGCCTGCAGCAACACATGCGTTAGTGCAGCGCTGTAGTCGAGGCACCTCAGGTGCTGCTGTCGCCTGGTGCTGCTGGTGCTGCTGCATACCACGCTGTGTGCCGACGAGGCCTTCGCATGCGGTTTAATGGGAGCAGCACGCTGATGCGGTGCTGTTGTCGCCATGCTGCTGCTGAGATCGCCTCAGCTGCGTGCTTTTAGCTCTCGTACATGCTGCAATTTGACAGTTGCAGCCTGACTGTGGTAGGAGCGGTGCAATCGTCTTCGCTACAAACAGAGAATTACAACGCAGTCAGAACAGCGAGACGTAGAGATCTAGAGGTGCTTCCGGTGCAGACACAGCAGTACATCAAGTGTAGGACACAGAACACCATGGCCAGGGCAGCAGGAGGACGAAAGTGAAGAGCTGCTGGTTCCGACCGTCTCAGCTGGAATACAGATTATGCCAGTCCTTCACGTCTGTCTAGTCAGCAGTCAGCTGCAGCAAAGCATTGCTGGCCTAACAATCATTCGCATGACAAAACCCTCATGACACCTTGCGCTGTGTCATTCTTGTCCAAGGGCTAAAATGGCAGGGTCATTATGTGGGCAGAATAGTTACATCAATGCAGCAGCAAACATGTTTGCATGCTTGCTTGCATGCTGCCTTGTTGAGCAGCAAAGCGTCTTCACGGGGGATATCTCCTTTGCATGCTGACGATACAAAGCACGCAATGCTGTGTCTTCATACATCTGCTTATCCTTGCTTTGCCTCCCTGCTAGGCTACAATGCGGCTGCCTTCTCACGCTGCACCGGCATGCTGCAGTACATCTTCTGACAACAACAGACTCAGCTGATCAGTGGGACAGGCCCCAGTTGGGGCTTGCAAGCCTGCTGTGTTCTCCCTGCATTCAGACAACTTGTCTTGGGGGCCCCAAGACTGCTGTACATGGTGATGAAAGGACAGCACTGCTGTCACGGTACATGTAGCACCTTCAGGGAACACGTTGTGTTACAAAGGCATGCTTTACTGCAGCAACTTGAAAGTTGACAGCTTGAAATATGGTCTGCAACAGGTGCAGAATCTGTTCCTGCGGCAGGTGACTGGTAACTGGGTGCGTAAGGCAGTGAGTACCCAGTTATTGTGTGCACAGTATGGGTGCAGCCCAGTGGCTTGGACATGGTGCAAGATGGTGTGTAGGTACTGGAATCGGCTATTGTGTACACCCTACAGCTTGCTGCGAGATGCTTTTCGTGATGATTTGGTACATGCTGTTGGATTGCCACTAGGCAGCCATGAGCATTCGTGGTGCTTTGATACGTTGCAGATGCTTAGCAAATGTGCTCCTGACACAGCGCAGGCGGTGTGTACTGCTGTGACAGGCAATGGGGAGAAGTGCCGCAGATTGATGTGATGGGTGTCCTGGGCAGGTGGAAGGCGGCATGGTGGGTGTGGCCACGAGATGAAAACCCACGGCAGTGTCGTGAACTGGCACTGCTGCTACATACTGTCAATGGATGTCGAGCAATGTTGATGTACCAGCACCGTATGTGACTGCCCCTTGTCCCATCAACAATGAGCATGTGTCTGCTTTGGCTCGTTCTAGGTTGGGTGTGCATCATTTGGAGGTGTCTAAAGGCCGGTGGCGTGGTGTGAGTCGAGGTAATCGGCTGTGCCCGCGGTGTGCAGGCAGGCATATTGAGGATGAGAAGCATGTCATGTTTGAATATCATTGGTATTGTGACCTGCGTGAGCGACTTAGCCGGCTATATCGGAACACTGGGGGTCCCAGTGACCCAGACTGTATGCTGCGACTGATGAATTATAAGGGCCAAAGAGCTGTGGCTGAACCAGGGGTGTGCCATTACAAAATTCACTTTACAATGTATTTCATTTCATTGCAAATATCACTGCAAATTTCACTCATCTGAGCCCACCAAGTGACGCGTTTCAATTTTCATTCGCGTTTCAATTTTCATTTCATTTCAGATTTCATGTAATTACTTTCACGAGGAGCCCAAAACTGGAAATGGCACACCCCTGGGCTGAACTGGTACATTTGGTGGACGTAAGACATCAGGAATCAGTTTGCGATCTGATGTGGGATGGTTTTCAGGATGATATTTGGTAGGGACAGCTTTGTCCTTTTTCTTTTCTTGGCTTGCCTTTGTTTTGCTCTTTGCCCAATGAGCCTGTCATTGGCTCCCCAAACGGGCGAAGTTACCCATGTACTGATTCTCTGAGTTCTGAGCTCTCTGAGCTTGTTCTGGTTGCGGTTTCTTCCGGTTGATGGTCTTCTTTTGAGTTTTGTGGACGCCATGAGCCTTGTTTGGCTCCTTTGCGGGTGGGCCAGTGGCCCTGCTTTGGTAATTTGGTAATTCGGTAACTTCCAAAATGTGAAAATGTGTAAATGTGAAACATATGACACGCATCCAAAACTTGGAAGCTGGCAATGAACAGGGCAGCTGGCAGCTTCCTGCAAGAGAGCTTCAGTAAAGGACAGCTGTACAACAACATCAGGTTATCCATGCCAGCCTGGAGCAGCAAGACTCTAACTGGAGCCCAAGTATTGCTGCAACCTGCCTAGCTACTGCTGACACTGGCACGTGCTGCTTTGCAGCACAAGCTGACATTTACCTTCTACTGCTCTTTTGGACATTGATAGAGCCACCGTTTCTGATGCTATGGCTTGAATGGGTAATATGATGATGATGATAGAGCCACCGTTTCTAAGAGCAAGCTGTCCCATGAGCAATGCACCACACGCCACACAACTTCAGCGCCATTCACAGGCAAGTGCAAGGGAATCTTAGTGGCAACGGGGTAACTGTGGTTCATACATTGTCTGCTTGTCTGCAGAGATGCCTCTGCTGCTGTTTAGGCAGTGCATTGCAATTGCCACAAAGATGCTGTATTGCTGTCACACATTTTGTAGAAAGCAGCAGCACTCCAACCCAGCCGGAAAGCGAAGCAGAGTCACCCGTTGTGTGCACGTACTGCATTCCCACAGTGTAGCAGCTGCACCTGCTCCACCTCCAGGACAACAACAGCAGCTTCAGCATGCGTATGCGGAGTTCAACATTGGGCGAAGGCTGCAACACCTTGCCAATTGAACACAGCAGACCAGAGCTGGTGTTAATGCAGGTGCTGGCCGCACACTACCATCACCGCTGCTGCTGCTGCTGCTGTGTCAACCACAGTGTGAGGGGTCGGGTGACTCTGCTTGTCCTTGCTTTGCTTCCCTGCTGGGTTAAGAGTGCTGCTGCTTGTTGCAGTGTGTCTGAGCCATGCGCTGAAGGCAGCTTTGTGCTGAAGGCAGGAGTTGCACCACATTCACCGGCCTGCGTTCAAGATGCTCACCATAGGGCACCAGTGCGTGCGTGCACATCAGCTAGTACAACTGGAGTTGCATGTCATGGCTGCCTGCCAACCCACGTCTGCTGCTCAACAGGTGAACAAGCAGTACTGTGCCGTTGATCGCTACAATGTTCAGTCAGCATGCTGAAGTGCACTGATATGTCGCTGATACTTGCTTGAGCTATGTTGGCCTTCTTCACGGAGTCGTCGTCAAGATGCGTCCAAATGCTACGCCCGGTGCTGCAGCAATGAGGCAGTTACTGCTCCCGCAACGTGATGGATCACAGCTGTTGTATTATACTTAAAAGTGACGCGTTCGAGCCACAAGATGCCCTAGGTATGAGTGGCCCAAGCAACTCCTGGCGTGGAGGTTTTGTCCAACGCGCCGGTGACTGCTGCGTGCTACTTGAACAGCAGCACCCGCCACAACAGCCTCACCTTTCCCCCAGGGCCACAGTTGCCCGTTCTATCAACAACACTTCAATATGGCTGCCCCTACCGTTGACACTGGTGCCTCTGGCAGGCAGGCAAGTCGTGTGCTGTGATGCAGCTGCAGACGCCTTTGCCTGTCATTAGGAAACGATCCGGTTTGCTAACGTTGATATCTCTTTCTAATCGCAGTACAAGGTCAAGGACATTGCGGAGGCCGACTTTGGCAGGCTGGAGATTGAGCTGGCAGAGGCAGAGATGCCTGGTGAGAGGGGATCTAGCACATATATGTATACGTGAGCTTTTAGCTAGGCTGTGTACATCCAAGGTGCCTATTCTATCAGCAGTGCGAGCCCACCATGAAGCAGCTGTTCGGTTCGCGTCAGTGCCAGCTACAAGCGCTTTGATCACCAACTTGGCATGCATGATTGAATGGAATTCGTTATTAAATGCGTCAGCAAATTTCCAGGAAAGAGGGAGGGCGCCAAGAGGGCGCCAGCAAAGAGCAAGTTTATGCAACACCGCAGCGACTGCTGCAGTGCACGATCATACATACTCATCGACGTGATACGCGTGTGGTACAGTGATCGACTGCATCACGCTGTTGCTTGCGCACTTGCAGCTGTATCATGTGGTCTGCACTGTACTGACAGCAGCGGTGATTGATGCGCCCTCAGTGCGGGGAAGATCGCTCGCAACAGCAGGCGTCCCAATCCACTCAAAGCCCATTGGTCAAAGCCGATCTATAATGCTGTCTTGGTGTGCTTCATGTGATAAAAAACACCTGTTCATCCTTCTGTGCTGCTGTACCATGCTGCTGTACCATTCTGCTGTCCTGCAGGCCTGATGAGCTGCCGCGCCGAGTTTGGTGGCGCGCAGCCCTTCAAGGGTGCCCGCATTGCTGGCTCCCTGCACATGACTGTGCAGACAGCAGTGCTCATTGAGAGCCTGACAGCGCTTGGCGCTGACGTGAGATGGTGCAGCTGCAACATCTTCTCCACCCAGGTGAGCCGCACCCAGTTCCTGCAAGCCAAGCAATGGAGCATGGGCAAGCATCTGCTGTAGCAGACCAGCAGAAAATGAATGCTGCTGCCCAGCGGCTGGCTGAGTTTGTTGGTGTGCATAGCAGGAGAATAAAACCTGTTGTGCTTGCACATTTGAGCTGGTGGCTGCTGTGCTTGTTGTAAGGCCGCTGGTATGGGATGAAGCGGGCGGGCACCCTGCAGAATACGGTGGCTGCCAACTATTGCTACAATTGAGGCCATTTTTTCTCAACCCACCTGGTCCAGGTGCACAGCCCTTTTCAACAGTGCTGCAGCAAAGATGTGCAGTTGATCAACCTGCACCTACTGCTATGCGCACTGCACTTGTTGCGCTGTTTCGGTTCATACACACGTACTCCCTCAGATTGCTGCTGCTGTTGCTGCTGCTGCTGCTGACGCCTTGCAGGACCATGCAGCTGCCGCCATTGCGCGCGACTCTGCTGCCGTGTTTGCCTGGAAGGGCGAGACCCTGGAGGAGTACTGGTGGTGCACTGAGCAGATGCTGAGCTGGCCTGATGGCGAGGGCTGCGACCTGCTGGTGGATGACGGTGGCGACGCCACCCTGCTGATCCACGGTGAGAACATGCCATTCGATCGTTGATGGACTCTTGGTGGATTTTGGATAGCAGAACCAGCCTTGCTGGGCATTGGGCGATATTACATTGTGCAAGTGTCACAGAGATCAGCAGGTGAATGACGATATGTGCAGCAGTTGCTGGCTATGTGCAGCAGTTGACTCAACACAGATCACGATGACCGGTGTGAGGGACACGGCAGCTGCCTAGCGGCTGCGCGCATCGGCAATGCCCGTGGAGAGCTGATGGCTGGCCCCCTGCTCTGCTGTTGCTGCTCCCTGCTTGTGCCCTCCAGAGGGTGTGAAGGCTGAGGCCGCGTACGCCAAGGACGGCACCCTGCCCGACCCCGACAGCACCACCAACCCAGAGTTCAAGATTGTGCTGGCCATCATCAAGGAGGGACTGCCCAAGGACCCCAGCAAGTGAGCACATTTTGGATTGCAGTTTGGACATTGAATGTGGCTTTGTGTATTGTTCAGTGCAAATCATGCTGGGCATCATCAGGGAGGGTATTCAAGCTCTCCTCCCAATTGAGCAGCAGCAACCAGCACTTACAAGGGGTGCTGTGCGCGTGTCAGCACGGGAGAGCCGTTCCAAGACACCCCTGTGTACTGTGAACGCACAAATGTTGGTTATGCCTCCGCAAGCTTGGTAAGCACTGTTTGCGCGCCTGTACGTGTGGACTAGCGTGATCACCTCTAATTTCTGAACGGTTTTCCTGTCTTGTCTCTGCTGCTGTGTCTGCTGTGTCGCCAATCACTTTCAGGTACACCCGCATGGCCAAGCGCTGCCAGGGTGTCTCCGAGGAGACCACCACCGGCGTGAAGCGCCTGTATGAGATGCAGGATGCCGGCACGCTGCTGTTCCCCGCCATCAATGTGAACGACAGCGTGACCAAGTCCAAGTTGACAATGTGTACGGCTGCAGGCACTCCCTGCCAGACGGCATCATGCGCGCCACAGGTGGGCCGCAGGGTTGAGGGTTCTGAGCTGGAGCTAGGCAAGCAGCTGCTCGGTCTACTACATCAGCTCAACAGAAGCAAGATCTGCTGGGTATCTCCCTGCTGGAAAGGATGCGGTGTGCGCTTTATCAGTCCTGCTGGTCAATGGCGGTAGCGCTCTGGGGTTATGTTGGTTTGCCTGTTGCTTTTGCAGACAGTCCTGGGCTCAGCGCTTCGTTCACGGCAACAGCAGCAGCCTGGGCCACCTCATGGCTGACAGCCAGAAACCTCCCTGGCGCCTCTCACCATCTCCTGCTGCTGCTGCTGTTGGTGCCATGCAGACGTGATGATTGCCGGCAAGACTGTGTTTGTGGCTGGCTATGGTGATGTGGGCAAGGGCTGCGCCAGCGCCATGAAGGCCGCAGGCGCACGCGTGCTGGTGTCAGAGATCGACCCCATCTGCGCCCTGCAGGTACTTCCCTGCACGTGCAGTTCAGGTTGCTTGGGACATGCTGTTGTACTCAGCAGGATGATAGGATTGCTGTCTTGGTGTGCTTGCCAGCGTACAGGCGAGCTTCACAGTAGGGTGATTGGCGTGATGGCTGTTGCCTTGTGCTTGCTGCCCTTACATCGCGCGCAGCATCTGCACGCTGTTGCTGATTTGCCGGTTGGGAGGCGCCTGCATTGCTTTGTTCTCAAGGATTTACTATCACTGACACCATGCTGTTGTGTTAAATGACATGTTATGTAACGCCAGGCATGCATGGAGGGCTACCAGGTCACCACCCTGGAGGACTGCCTGGACACCGCCGACATCTTCGTGACCACCACGGGCAACAAGGACATCCTCATGGCAACCGACATGTCCAAGATGAAGAACAACGCCATCGTCGGCAACATCGGTCACTTTGACAATGAGATTGACATGGCTGGCCTCTACTCATGGCAGGGTGAGTGAGTGCGTGATGGTGTTCTCACGCTAGCGTCATTTCATTGAAAAGCGCATCTCACGGACAGGGACTGCGTGAAGCTACAGCAGGTCACCTGGCACTGTTGCAATGTATCTCAATGGATGGTCATGGCTGGATTCCTTTGTGCGCAGCTGGGCAAATGCTCCGGTGTGGCTCCCCACCAGCACCTGCCTTGCTCCATGGGGCCTGCATGCAGCAAGAAGCTTGACGCAGCAGGTTGCAAGATTTGTAGCGCAAGAGGTGTGTTGCTGAGTGTGTCCCGTGCATGTGCACTGCTGCCATCTTCTCAACCGCGCATTTTGTTACTCGTCTGCCCGGTTTGCAGGCATCAAGCGCCAGAACATCAAGCCCCAGGTGGACCGCTTCATCTTCCCCGACGGCCACGGCGTGATTGTGCTGGCTGAGGGCCGCCTGCTCAACCTGGGCTGCGCCACGGGCCACCCCAGCTTCGTCATGAGCTGCAGCTTCACCAACCAGGTGCGTGCGCTCACGTCGAGTGAGCAGGAGTGGCAGGGGATTGCGCATGTTCCTGGTCATATGCATGCATCTGAGAGCTTGCATGTGGACGCATGCGCGTACAGATGCATGCAATCCGTCTCGTCCCCTGTCCACCATACACCAAGAATCCAGGATGCACCTTTGATGAATGTCTGCTTATGTGCAGCTCTCAAAGATGCTTCCTGCACATCCTGCCCGCCACCAACGTTTCTGTGTTGTCTTGAAACTCAGCAACACCATCTGTTCGCTGTCTTTTTTCCTTGCTTTGGTCAGGTGATCGCCCAGCTGGAGCTGTGGAACGAGCGCACCACCGGCCGCTACGAGAAGAAGGTGTATGTGCTGCCCAAGCACCTGGACGAGAAGGTGGCAGCTCTGCACCTCAACAAGCTGGGCGCAAAGCTGACCAAGCTGACACCGGACCAGGCCACGTACATCAACGTCAACCCCAGCGGCCCCTTCAAGCCCCCTCACTACAGGTACTAAGGAGCACGAGCTGCGTCGGGCCCTTTGAGGTGCATGCAGCGTGTGCGACAGCTTGGTCGTGCTGCGGGGCGGCAAGTGGCTGGGGTGTAGCTGCTGCTGCAAAGCAGGCAAGCAGGCGGCTGGAACAGCATAAAGCCGGCTGACTTGCGTAAGACTCACAGCTGCATGTCGCGGCAGAACAGCGGGCGTTGTGCTGGGGCTCCGGGTGCTCACCAAACGGGGGGTGTTGCTGGTTTCTTGTGTACAGCTGTAGGCTTCTGCAGTTGGCATGTGGCATGAAGCTTGTCAAAAAGACACTCGGTTTGAGTTGTTATAACTGCACAGTTCAGGTTTCATCTGGGCCTGGATCAGGTAACAGAACAACTCTGTTATCAAGAGCAGCCGCTCGCCCAACAGCACTCCGCTCGCATGGTTTGTTTGCTTGGAGGGTCGGCATCTACCACAGCATACAGTGGCAGGTTGAGGCATATTGTTGTGATGGTGTGGTGTGGTTGTTGGGTGCTGGGTTGACATCTGGTGCCTTGAGGTGCTTCATAAGTCAAAAGTCAGCAAGGTCAGTTATGCTTGCAGGAACACTGAAAAGTGTCGGTTGTTGCGACTTGCATCTGGGTAACATCAGGATGCTGTGTCTCTAACATTGCTGTGTTTAAAATTGTAAATGGCTCTTGCAACTATTTTCAAAAGGTGTCAGGACAGTTCAGCCATGGTGGCGGGAGCCGCATTCTAAGCAATGTGAGT